>VWZW01004032.1:220149-292824 GCA_013397115.1 Edolisoma coerulescens
GGACCAGTGTTATTTAATATCTTCATTAATGACATAGACGGAAGGATTGAGGGCACCCTCAGCAAATTTGCAGATAACAGCAAGCTGAGTGGTGCAGTGACACTCCTGAGTGATGGGATGCCATCCAGAGGGACCTGGAGACGCTCAAGTAGTGGACCAATTGGAATATCATGCGGTCTAACGAGGCCGAGTGCAAGGTGCTGCACCTGGGTTGAGACGACCCTTGGTATCAATCCAGGCTGGGGGATGAAGGGATCAAGAGGTGCCCTGCTAAGAAAGACTTGGGGGTGCTGGTGGGTGAGAGGCTGGACATGACCCAGCATTGTGCACTCAAAGCCCAGAAAGCCAAACGTGTCCTGGGCTGCACCCAGAGCAGTGTGGGCAGCAGAGGAAGGAGGGGATTCTGCCCCTCTGCTCTGCTCTGGTGAGACCCCACCTGGAGTGCTGCATCCAGCTCTGGGGTCCCCAGCACAGGATTGACCTGTTGGAGTAAATCCAGAAGAGGGCCACCAAGGTGATTAGTAGGATGGAGCACCTCTTGTAAGAGGAAAGACTGAGGCAATTGGGATTGGTCGACCTGGAGAAGAGGCTTTGAGGTGACCTAATTGCAGCCTTCCAGTAACTGAAGGGAGCCTATAAGAAAGCTGGAGAAAGACTTATTACAAGACAAAAGGGAATGGCTTCAGACTGAAGGACAGTAGGTTTAAATTAGATATTAGGAAGAAATTCTTCTCTGTGAGGTTGCTGAGGCACTGTAACTGGTTTCCCAGAGAAGCTGTGGATGCCCCATTTTCAGAATTGTTCAAGACCAAGTTGGATGGGGCTCTGAGCAACTTGGTCTCGTGGGAATTGTCTCTACCCATGGCAGGGGAGTTAGAAGGAGATGATCTTTAAGATGGTTTACAACAAAAACCATTCTGGGATTCTATGATTTGTATGTTCTCTAATTTACCCTCTGAGTCTTTGCTGTGGCGTGGAAGATGGTCTCCCACCTGTGTTGATAAGACCGTATAGTCAACTGTGACCTACATGTCCTACATTTTCATTTTGTAGAAACTGGTGCACGGAAATAGGAGACGGGTTAAGGACAGTGATGTGCTCTTTGCTTTTGCCAGATAGCAATTTGTAATTTTTGGTGCAGACTTGGACTAGGAAACTTGCAGATTTCCTGAGGTCCCAAATTTAGATAGTCTGGGTAACCACATATATTCAGTTTACGTGGCAAAGGTTTGTTAGGGTGGGGGTGGTGGGGGTGACATCTGTGAGAAGATGCCAGAAGCTGTCCCCATGTCAGACAAAGCCATTTCCTCAAAGATGGATCTGCTACTGACCAAAGCTGACCTGTCAACAATGTTGGTGCATGTCTGTGATAACGTAATTTCCATATTTCCCATTATTCCACTCTGATCTTTGATTGGCAGTAGATCAGATTTTTCAAGTCTAATCTGTCTTGCCTGTGATGATAATAGATGAAATATCTTCTTGTCTTTATCTCCGTATGCCATTTGCATTTTGTTGTGTTTTGTCCCCCCATGCAGTTGAGGATGGGAGCAGTAGAATGACTTGGTGGGCACCTGGTGAGACCAAATGACTTCTGCTCACATGCCTGGCACTACCTTGGTGGAGCTGATCTGTTGCCCAAGCCTGGCCCGAGTCAGAGTCACAGCAGCTGGAGTGCAGCACATGTGCAGCATTTCTTCCCACACAGGTCTGCTCGGGTGCTTGTGTGAGGGCAAAAAGGGGCACTCCCCATTAACATGAGCCTGATGCTCTCTTTAAAGCTCAGTGCGACATGGAAATTGGAAGGGGATCCTACCTCCTCTGCCTGGATTTTCTTCTCAAGGCCCAAGCTCTCGAATGTATCCACAGCATGAAGCTGGAATGCAGTGGCACATGCTGTACTCTGTTTTCATAATGCATTACATGAACAAAATCAAAGGAGAATTTTCTTCACGTTTCAATTTCACTTTTATTTTACTCTGTGTTGAAAGAACAATTTCAATTTCTTTTATGTTGAAAGGACTAAATAGAAGGATCACAGCACAGGAACTAGTTTTTCAGAAAACTTTCACTGTATGTATTGTTTTTCATGAAATTATATACTGTATAATCTCTTATTTGTGATACAGTAACAAAGGCTTTTCAGAACTAGAGCTGACTCTTCCTTTTCTAAATAAGGGATCTGAGGTCAGGTTTATATATCTTCAGAGGAACCTTACAAGTTGCACTGAATATAAGCAAACAGAACACGTGATTTTTGGTTGCAATCGAATGTAGTTGCTATTGGATGGAGCAGATACTACAGTACAAATTACGTTTATAAACAGTGTTATTCTGTTACTGTAGCTAACCACTGTAGCCTTAATTTTCCTCACAGCTTTTTTTTTGTGAAGACTGGTAGTAAATTACAGCACGAACTCAGAAGAAATAATTCCTGGGCAAATTGGATCCACCAAAAGGCAGGCAGCAGTGAAGTGTAAAGAGATGATGAAGAGTGCAGGGAAAGGATGATTAGAAGACATTTTCCCTGACTTATTTCCAAAGGGGGAACTGAAAGGGAGAGAAATGCATCTATTAGGTGAACAGCACATGTGCCACAGGGACATGGCATTTAGTGGTCCACTACTGTTTTCTTGGTATGGGTCCAATTTATTGTGGTAACTTGTTTATCACTTACCATCTGTTTCTTGTGGTGCACAACAGTGAAAAGTTTGTTTCACCTCTTTCCTTTGGAGAAGTGTTTTGGTCATTTCTCCTTATTGCTTTTCCAAACCCACGAGCTTAAAGTTACTTGAGGTATTAAAACCCATAAATTTTACATACTCACTTTTCATCGTGTTTGCTTACTGTCAGAGAGTTTTTTGGCTGTCGAAACTATACAGGTGCAACATTCATTTGTATTAGAAGCTTTTCAACACATTCAGTAGCAAGTATTTTGGCATAGTATTAAAATTTTAAAACTATTTTCTTTCCCTCAGTTATTATGGCATGCCCATATTTATATAGAAGCAAATATTTAAGTGTTGCTAATAGAATAGTGGAAAAACTAGAAGAAAGTGCTCCTCTGGTCAAGCTTTCAAAATATGAAACTTCTTTCTGGGCACATTATTTTAGAATTTTGCTTTAATAATTTATTTTTAAAAGCCAAAGGTCCAACTTGAATGCAGGAGCTACTTGCTACTTGTTTCAAACATGAAAAATTTAAAAATATTTATAAGCATTTCTCTGTGTGCATATCTGTACATAACAGTGTTGTAGCAAACAACTGCAAGCTTATGCTGTTATTTCTTGCCCTTTTTAAGACATAAAATTTTATTGGGAAGTTATGATTTGAGTCCCTTTAATACCTGTCAGAGGTTATTAAGCATCAGATATTGGAACCTGGGGCATTGTTGAGGGTTACATTTGTTAAGGGGCTGCTGATTGCAGCAAGTACTGCAGAGAGCAATAGGAATTATTACCTACTCCCCCCTCCAAAGGCCCAAACCTCAATTTACAGCACAAAAATAGCATTACATGGCCGAATGCCATTGTCAAAGCCATGCCATGCAGGGCTGAAAAGGGGAGAACTTCAGAGAAGATGGATGAGCAGGATTAAAAGGCAGTGAAGGGAAGGGACACACTGAGGTGGAAAGCAGAGGGTGAAGTAGAGGTGAAGAAAAAAGAATGAAAGAAGAATGTAAGAACAACAAGCTAACTCAGAAAATATTCTGACTTCATCATCACGGTCTGACATCCCACCTTAGATTAGGTTTATAGGTAATCTCTAAGTGGCCTCTTCACCTCTTTACAAAATTTCTTTCCTGAAAGGCAGGTGACATGAAATGATAAAACATTTAACATTTGCTGGTTTTCTGTTGAATATGCAAGGAATGGGCAGGGAGTGTTTGCTTTAGTTCCATGTCTTCATGTGTGTGGTATTTTTTTTTTTTATTTTTTTTTAATTCTCATAATGCCTGGAAGTCCTTTGACTAAACAGGAAGTTTTCTTTTGAACTTTTATGACTAACATAACCACAGGAAAGCTAAGAGCATTGCTGGGATTTCAAATAAAAGAAGTGCAGCATGAAGTAGATAATATTTTATAAAAGCTGTAGAAGTGGTCCTGGGAGTAAATGGAAATTATAGAAGTACTGATGCATCTTATAGAACATGACAGTTTAAAGAGAATTGCATTGAAATATCATTTTAAATGGCTTAGACAGAAATTAACCCTCTGAATAGACAAGACCAAAACCATCCCTAGAGCCAGTGCCTAGGTTATTGCATCAGGGGTGAATTGGGCCCAATGTACTGATGATAGGATATGGAGCTTGAAAAGGGCATGAACAAAGATGAATTGGAAACAGATGTCAGAAAGGATTTTTAGAATCATGCATTTATGAAGTAGCTACTGGGCAAGGCGGTTGATAAAAAACACAAAGGGACAAGAAGAAAGGGAAGAGAGAGAGAGATTGACATATCTTACTTACTGCTTCAGCTAAAAATGAGCTGTGCAGGTGATGTCTAATGTCCCTAACGTTTGTTTTTTTACTCACTGCCACATTAAGATATAAAATGGCAATATTGAAATATTGTTTAATCTGTCTCTTAAAAGTTTTGCAGTGTGTACCAGTCAAATTATGAAACTATAGAATGATTTGGGCTAGAAGGAACCTTTAAAGAACATCTATTCCAACCCCGTGCCATGAGCAGGGGTGGATTCAGCTACATCTGTTTGCTCAGAGCCCTGTCCAAACTGACACGGAATGTTTCCAGGGATAGGGAATCTATAATCTCTCAGAGAAACCTGTTCCATTTTTTCCCTACCCTCATCATAAAAAAAAACTTCCTTATGTCTAGCCTGAATCTATGCTCCTTTAGGTTAAAACCATTACTCCTTGTCCTGTAACTACAGGCACTACTAAAATGTCTGTCCCCATTTGTTTTTGTAAGCCCCCTTGAAAGTATTCAAATGCTGCAATGAAGTCTCCCTTTACTCTTTTGTCCAGGCTGAACAATCCTTAATCTCTCAGCCTTTCTTCATAGGAGAGGTGCTCCAGCCCTCTAACAACTTTTGTGTCCCTCCTCTGGACTTGCTCCAACAGTTCCATGTCCTTCCTGTGCTGGGGATCCCAGAGCTGGATGCAGTGTTCCAGGTGGGGTCTCGCCAGAGCAGAGCAGAGGGGCAGAATCCCCTCCCTCCCCTGCTGCCCACGCTGCTTTGGATGCAGCCCAGGGCACGTTTGGCTTTCTGGGCAGCACCTGTCTAACCTCTCATCCACCAGCACCCCAAATATCTGTTGGCAGAGCTGTTCTCTATCCATTCACCCCCCAGCCTGTGTTGATGCCGGGGGTTGCCCCAGCAGAGGTGCAGAACCCCTTCACTTGGCCTTGTTGAGGCTCGTGAGGTTGACGAGGGCCCACTTCAGAGCACTTGCATACCTCATTCAGCATGTGCCAGGTCATTAAAATTATGGAAGTAATTTTATAGCTGCTTTCCATAGCTCCAGATCGAAAAAGACTGTTCTCACAGAATCTCAGAGAAGCTAGCAGTTTACCCAGTGTACTGGGGCAGAGCAAGCCTTCGATGGTGGGAGATTTGCTACAAGATTACTTCTAGGGAGCACTTATGGCTGCAATAAATAATGTATCTAATACTGATACTTACTAACAGAGGTCATCAGATGGCCATCAGATATATTCGAGCCCATGTACCCAACTGCCTACTGCAAGAACACATGAAGTGATTTTTCCCAGATAATGTTTCTGATTAGGCGTAAAACAATGCATGCTGTATCCCAATCTTTTGCCATTTAAATCACACTGTAATAATTTAGCGCAAAGATAAGCACTCAAAAAAAGTCAGATATCTAGTGTAGAGCAGAAACTTCAGCTTGAGGCATTGGTTCAAGGATTCTTTGCAGTGGCAGTGACCAGTTATATAAAAACATTATATGGATTCCGAGGTTCATATACAGTGACAGGTCGGTGTATAAGTTAGGAGTGAAAATCCCTGGTAAAATGAAACCTGGACAATTCCATGCTAGTTCAAATAACTCTTTAATAGAAAGAGAACATTATGTGAACTTAACTGGTACTACTTGCCTGCTTTGCTGTTTACACTTGCACTGTTTCAAAGCCACTTCCAGGACTGATCTAAGTGCTAAACTACATACACCAGACAACCAAAAATGTAATTTAGCTGAACTGATATTTCTGATTTTCCTTAGACAAGGAAAATTGCATTTTTGGTCACTGAAATGTTCAGTGAAACAGGATGTATGACTTGAATCTTCCAAAGCTATGAATATACTGGGAATAAAATTCTGCTGCTTTTTCCCTTTTTAGAGGCAATAAAGCCAAAAATGCCAGATGAGTGTGCATCAACTCTGTGCTATCCTATTTTTGGTGATACTGAAGAAAACAGGTCCCACTCACCTTGTGGAGGTGGTTCTCACCTGGTCCTCCCCACCTATGAAACTTTTGAAGGCCCCAAAGACTTTGTTCATTTTCCATTGTTATTCTATCCCTTCATGGTTTGATTGCTTAAAATTGCATATCCATTAATTTTATCTTTTCAATCAGCACTTTTAAAAATTCAGAGCATTTTCTACATAAAATTATTTATGATACATTTGGACTGTATATATTAAATTTCATTCAGTATAGGCACATTCTGTTAACCGTAGTTTGATTCAAAGATAATAAAAGTATCATCCTGGTTTTCCAGAAAGAAAAACTTTTTTCCTGGAAATTTATTCTTGGGATACCATTCATTGCTTTATTTGTTTCCCAGAAAATTACCTGTATGAAGTATTAGTGTTTCCTTTTGTACTTTGGATTTATGACTGCATAGTGCAAATACTCATAGGGAGTGACACCTTCTGTATTTTAGATGTAGTTGAAACCTAATGATAAAACAGCTGAAAATACTACAAACATAATATTATTTTTTGGTTTGGCGTTTTGCTTGTTGGGTTTTGTTATTGTTGTTGCTATTGTTTTTGTTGCATTTTATTTAATTGGCTGAAGGGGAGTTACTTTGTTTTGCTGGACTTTGTTATGTAGCAATCTGTAAAAGTATTGGACCAATTTGGGGGCTGATAAATGAATCCATAGTTTGACGCATTTTTACCAAAATATTTCGTGCGTCAGTTAAATGTCCAACAAAGTGGAATTGCAATTGATCCGCTGCAAGTCACATAAAAATGTAATTCAATTTTCTAGTATTTTCAACTCAAAATGCATGTGCTCATCTGTGAAACAGTAATATTTCATATTCACTGTGCTCTGCTGTAAATGTTGCTGAAGGTTTGAAGCCACAAACAGCTGTGCCTCTCTGTTCTGTAATCACACACTGCACTTCAAAAAGAGAGGTCAGTGACTGTTTCATTCTGAAAACCCTGTAGAGTCTGCAGTAGGTTTCAGCTTGTTGCTTTCCTATGTTGAATAGTCTATGGCTGTGCAGCCTGCTTGATTCTAGACCTGTAACCAAATTCAGCACCTGCAGAAATAGACAAATTTCAGCAGTGTAAGTATAACCATTTATACAAATAGTGGGTTTGATCCATTACAACTTTGAAATCATTATTCAACTTTCACACAATGCAAGTGTTCCTTAGCTGTCTTGTACTACAATGAAAAAGTTTCTCTGACCTCTGGAACATTAATTACTGCAGTTTTCCTAAAGTTTGGACACCTCCTTTGAGTTATTCACCTGGAACAGTTTAAAAGGGCATTGCTTTTAAGTATGTTTTAATGCCTGTTTTTTCTGAAATTTTAAAGGTTTCACATAAAAGCACCGTATCTAGAAAAACAATGAGTCCTACTAAATATTAAAATTTATATGAAATGCTGTTGTTAAATAGAATTTCACATTGAGTTGGGCAAGATAATGCAAAATTACATTTCTAAAATTAAGGTTAAGACGAATGACATAATTTAGGTGTGCACTCACAAAAATTAAAAAAGGAACCAGCTTCTTTAAAAGAAAATGAAAATGTTAATTTCTTTAAAAAGGTTAATTCACGGGAGAACAAAAAGGGTTTTTTACTCTCTTTGTTGCAGAAATCTTAGCTCTGTGCGCAGTTATAAAAACATTGTTTCTTAAGAACTATTATTACATTTGGTTACCTTTTGAAAATGGAGGCATTCATATTATAGGGTCTGTCTGGAACAGCTTATGTAATAGTTAGGAAAAGAGGGCATAATTGTGTAGTTGAGGAACAGGGTAGTAAGATTTTAAATGAATTAAGCAATAATTAAGTATTTCTTGAAACTAGCTACATTCAATTGGCAGATCTTTCAAAATACTTGAGACAACATGTTTGAAATCTGCATAATAAAATTTCAACTATTTGTGTCTTTAAACAGAGAGACTTCCTAGACAGAGCTGGTAGAGCAAATCAGATTTTACACTTTACAGAAAATTTTTCAATGCTACAGCATAGTTCCTAAGTTTGATGCACCTCAAAATTTGCAAGCCCCTCGGAGAATCACAGAAAGGTGCTTCACATCTGTGTTCTACCGCAGTTGCTGGGAAGTGGTGGAGAGCTCTTGCCCGGGTCTGGCCTTTGGCAGCAGGTGCATAAGGTGCCCTGCTGCTCTTTGCTGACAAAATGTGCTGTGACAAGTCTGTAATAGATTATCCTCCAGAATTAAGCCAGACTCTTGTCACTTTCCAAGACTACACGCAGATTTGTAGCGATCAAGGTTTGCACCACAGAAATTTCTAGGATTAATCCCAAGGATAAATTAATGAAGTGCAGAACCATTCATTCCAGCCCACCTGGGAAGATGAAGTGATTTTTGATGAATTCATAAAATTTATTATATTGCTTTATAAAAATACTTTTCTTGCAAAGTAAATTTGCAGTGATTCATATATGCTGTTCTGGACCGTACCCATTTTTTTAGGATATGCAATGTAGTGCTCATGCAGGTTTGTAAATTAACAAGGCCTGTACTATTCTGGATACTAAAAATTAGCTTCCATCAGTGGGATTTACTCTTGATACTCATCGTTGTTATGTATCTTTTATTATGGTCATTTGTTATATTTATTTGTTGGTTTTTTCCTGGTTTGGGTTTGGGGGTTTTTTTAATACACTTTCCTATCATATTAACAGAAACAGGGAAGGAGATACCATCTAACTGGTGTTGCTTCCTAATGCAGACAGGTAGATATTTCTTAGATATTTTCATTTTATAGATGAAATTCCTATATACCTGAAAAACTTAACTTCCATTAGACCGGATTTCTTGAAGTCCCATTTAACCCAACGTTGAACGCTCCCAGAATATGAGAATTTTGAACAGTTATGCATTCAAGCATCAGAAAACAGAGTTATTTTTGAACATTTCTACTTTGAGAGCTGGTAAGCGCTGAAGGCAGAGGCTCAGCATACCATAGAAGCATGCAGAGTCCTTGGAAGGACTGAAATTTCTTTGGGACAAGGTCTGAAGCAACCTGGGGTAACTCTAAAGTCTGCTCTGATATGCACTGGACTCCACCTATTCCTTCCAGTTTCGGTTTTTCTCTGCTTTTTTAATCTCAATGAGCTGGTTGGAGGTAACTAAAATGATTTCATAAAAATTGGCTTAGAAAGTTGCTGCCTATTTCAGCATCCCTCAACATGTGGAGCTTCACTAATGGACAGATATTAATATCTATTTTAATTGTGAAATTCTCTCCAGAAGATATGTTTGAGATTATTATTATGTATTTTCTAAACTGTGTATTAAAACTGGTTTTGCTCAGAGGTTAATGTACTGTGAAAGGTAGGTTTTAATGCATGTGTATGCCATGGGCTATTTCAGATTTAGCAAGCTGGAGAAAGCTATATTAGAATTCTTCCACGTATTCAGTGGTTCTGGATGGTTTGGTCTTAATTTTCTTGAATTAGTTGAAAAGTGGCAAGAACATGAAGTGTGTGTTTCTGTGAGTCTGAATTTTCCTCATAAATTTGGAAACTGTTTTTCAGTCTTACTGTGTTAACACTGAGTGTTGTCTGAAGTCATGTTTAGCACCATTCTTCTCCTGCTCTAGCGATATCTGCTCTAAGTATGTTAGTTTGTCCATTCAGGCTGTTCACTGAGCGCTTTCCACAGCTAATTCAGTCTTTCCACCACCACATACATTCTTAATTGTGTTGCTTTGTGAACTCAAAAGGAAAACACTGTGTTGCTGTGTCATTAGTACCATATGTCACTGTTGTTTATAGTTGGAACTGAGAGTAAAACCATTTAGAATTTTTATTGGTTTTATTTAATGACACTATCAGCAGTATTAGAATTTAACACTCGCTTCCTTCCTAGAGTTTTCCCATAGTAATGTCTTCGAGCGCAATCATGCCTATCTTTCCAGTCCTGGACACAAGAATCTGTCTTCTGTTGCTCCAGTATTCATTGATATTGTCAGTGTACTGTCTGAAGATGCTCTGGTCCACTGAATTAATTTAGTAGTATGCAGAATTAGTGACTGGGTGTGGTGGTCTTTGAGAGACAAGTGTCATGTAGAAAATAACTTGGTCAAAAAAAGATGCTTTTATCTGGGTTACTTTTTTGCCTAAAAGATAGATTTCCTTTTTTGAATTTACTAACAAACGTTATGTAGAGGATAACTTTTTCATATTAGTATATAAGGTTGGAGCAAGGTATTTTGTCTATCACGAAAAAAAAGAAGAAAAACTCCAAACCTGAGTTATGCCTCTGCCTCAGTTGGAAGCCTTCAGAACAGATAAAGTTACATCACTGTTAGTCATCTCTGAGTCCATTTTTCTCAACAGCAACTCAGCTTTTCTCAGAAATGTTTCACATTTAGAATTGCTTTGCAAATATTACCACTATATTCCAGTAGCACCATCAGGCGTTGTTGTCTTGGATATCACCTGTGATAAAGCAACCCATGATGAAGTTTGTCCTTTTGAGAGATGAAAATTATTGCAATTTCTGAAATAACAGCAGATCTTGTAGAATAGTTTTTCATGAAAGTATTCATTTACTTTGCACTCTCTTTGCCTTGCGGAGAGAGAAAATCACAGCATAGAATAATCCCATAGCTAGTTCATAAAATGTTCAGGCTAGATGAAAGGTTGGGAATGGTGGTGATTAAATTACTATGGACAGCAGCTTAGGCACTTTACATGTAAAGATGAATGCAAATAGGTGGAAATTATGTGGAATCAGAATACTCAATTGCTTCCCAAGTCTCTTACTGCAGTAACTTGATTGACATCAAACCTAATCTAGATTGCTTCCCAAATCTAGATTCTCTCTTCAGGCATTCAGTTACCTGGAAAATTTATCCAGAGGAGCACCTGAGGACCTGAGGAAAATGTTTTCCAGCCTTTTCTGTTGCTCCTATGTAGCTGGCTAGCTATATAGTTATTGATAATAATAAGTACATGTAGTTATAATATTTAAAATAGCTATAATAGTAGTTATGATAACTAGTTAGCTAACTAGGTACTTATAAGTTATCAGTGGATCCTGGGAAATACTACCTGCTTTCTTATATTGCCGTAAAACAAAAAGGCATTTACAAGAAATACCAGTCTTACTTGTGCCTTGCAAATACTCAGGAAATTACCAGTTGAAGCAGTCAAGAAGAATGCAGACTGTGGAGTCAATGATATGGATGACTTGGATTTGACTCCATGATGAGACTAATGTTTTTTGCTCTTTAGTTTCATGAGGTAAATGGCAGTGACTGTGTTAGGACATTGTATGTGTCTGTGTGACAGCTGGTATAACTGCTCTGTCTGTCTTTTCATTCACTTTAGATTTTGGGCGCTGTGTAGGTACTGCAGGTACAGCAGGTAATGTGGGCAGATTGTGCCTCCTGGGAGCAGAGCAAAGCATGCTGCAGAGCAAGATGTTTGGGCATGTGGAATGAAAATTTTTGAACAGAGAGAGAACATTTAGCATTGTTGCACTGGCAGACTTCAAGAAACAGATACTTGTTAAAAGAAAAAAAAAGCAAAGAAATGATTTTTTGAGGATTGATGACTTGTAGGACGCCACCAAATAATGCTGAATGTAGAGGAGGCCTTGAGGTACATTCTGGCCAAGGGGAGACCTGTTGAAAATCATTTTCATTTTGATCCAGAAGACCCAAATCGCCTTTTTCAAATGTTATCATAGTCTAGGAGCTTTACTGAAACCTAACATCAAGAATTGAAAGCCTTTTTTTGGGTCTGGAGCATATTCTGCTTAAGAAGTATGCTGGCAAATCCACCTGAAAACTGCATCCCATTTCAGCTCCTGAGAAAGCATTTTTGCTTATCATTTCTCTTCTTAGTGCCCTAGGGTAGCTGTCAAAATCCTTTTCGATAGCACGGTATTAGGATAGAAATGAGGAGGGAACAAGTCTGTTTTGGTATAAAATGTTTCTTTGTTTATAATCCTTTTCCATCAGAATCCTCCCGTTGCCTATAGTGAGTAATTAACTGCAGTCATGCTGTCTCCTTCTCAATGACTTGTGCATTATTTTCTGCAAAAGTAGCATAGTTTCAGCAAAAGCAATGGGGGAAAATCTCATACACAGGGTAATTTTAAATCATGGTTGTCTTCTAAATAGAAGAGAGGGGTTAAAATCCAATCACAAGAGGGAAAGAAACATTGCTTTTCTTAACTGCTAGAAGGATATTTTAGCATTTAAAATCTACTTTCATCTCTCAACTCTCTCCCTTTCCTCTCTCTTCTATGCCTTCTCTGGACAGATTACAGAAGGAAAAAAAAGGGCAAGCACTTCAAGTGGATTTGATCTGGTCAGTTTTTACTACGAAAATCTATGTTCACAGAGAAATTATCAACAGGAATGCTTGTTTCTGAATCCCAGCCAACTGTGAATGTCAGCAAGGCAAAGTGGCTCAGCCCTGCAAATGTCTTTTGCCTATCTACAAAACCCAAAACAAGTTAGGTTGTAAACTGCAGCTTTTTTTGAGTAAAGGCATCTCCAGTATTCAGTAGTCACTAAAAATAGACATTTCAAGATAGTAAGTTACAATTTTGTACTTGTGGTTTTTTTCTGGGCAGCTGTGTTTCTGGGTTTACTTGTGGCATGTTACATAGGACTAGGTGAACTTGAAATGAGCCTTCTAAGGTAAATTAGTGGGTTTGCACCACATCACTACTGAAATGCTAAGAACTTTTGGCAAACTTCAGATATGTCTAGGAACAAAACCGAAACGAATTATTTCCTTTTTGTTTTGCCATATTTCACTTTGACAGGGCAATGTTTCTTGCTGTTCAGTTTTACTGGAAGTGATTGCTTTTCCTGAATATTTGGAATAGTCTAGTTGAAATTGCTTTGCATGGAATATACATAGTAGAGATCATACTTCAGTTGGCTGATGATACCTACCTATAAAAGCAAAGTAAAAATCATGATAAATATGATCTTTCCTTTCCATATATTATGTTGTGTCTTAGGAATTTTAGTTTGGTATGTGTAACAGTGTTTCTTTAGAAATAGTCACCCATGAGAACTCTTGTTCTGCATAAGAACTTCATATTCTCTGAAAATTGTTTTGATTGATTTGCATCTTTATTTTTATATGTACTATCAGATTAAGTTCTGTCCTAGAGACTTGATGCAAATCAAAATACAGTTTGGCCCAAGCAGGCTTTTTCTCCATCTTCCATTGTATTTTAGTTTCTCAGCAGTTACCATTTCCCCCACTCCACAAAATGCAGCTTTGTTGTTTGCTTTTGAATGTGCAAGCTTTTCACTTTGCTGTGGAGGGCATTCTCTTTGTTCCTTGATAGTAATGTTACAGGCTTCAATTCTAACACCATGCGTATGATTTAATAGTAATAGTTCTATTCTGGGTACCTCATTGTGTGTCTTTGCTGTCCTGGCTCAGTGGAACTGAATGCTGAGATTTGGGGAAGAGGAGCATCACTTCCTTCAGCTGATGTCAGAGCCAAATGAGGGTAGATAATCTTTACAAATTCAGTCTGCTTCCAGAAGGTCCTCCAAGCAGATGGGATAAATGGGTGCCACTGGGGCCGGTTCTGCAGCTCATATCTCTGGTGAATGCTCTTGAAGTCTGAAGGGTATCTGAGATTTCTCTCCACAGTCTGTGTTGGCAAGTTTAACAGAGAATTTTGCCATGAAATACTTTGTATTAGAAATCAACATGAATATACTGTGCAACATCTTCATGGCTGTGGCATTCAACTCTGTGGGGCCCAGAAACCTCTCAGACTGTACTCACATCCTGAACAAGGGGCTTATCTTGCAGTTTCCTTCAGAATAAGTTGTAGGATTTATTCTTTGCATTTATGAGATATGGGGGATTGTTGGAAAGACAGTGGATGGCTGTTCGCACATAAATGACTTAGCGTTTCTCTCTTTGCAGGATCACCAGTAGGGGTGAGAATAGCACACAGGTTTTCCTTCTCTTGGGAACCAGATGGGTCAGGTAGAAAACAGTATTACCAGTGGTTTGGGGTGTTAATGAAGATGAATTTAAGAGCAAGTCTGGTCACAGGAGGAAATTAATTCCAGAGCAGAAATGAACTTCAGGTAGTCCACATTTCTAAGTTCTTATGGAGAAGTCTGTTAGGGGAAAAACTTCTAGAATTTCAGTTACTGAGAAAATAGTTTAAAATTAAGTATATTTATTTTCAGCTGAGTGCTAGTTAAAAGTGACATGTTATGTTTCCTCTCTGTGTCTCTAATGAAGACAGAAGTGTGTGTTTTGTAGCCCAGAACATCTTTCAGAGTCATGGTCTATTATGTCACCAGCTGTATAAAATGCAGGCATTTGGGATAAGTACAAACCAATTTCAGCCCTGTGGTTCTGATCAAAATCGGATAATAATGCTTAAATAAATAAATAAATGAAATTATCCATTAAGAAAATGAGAATGATCAAGGTCAAACATGAAGAAAAACTTTTTTTTTTTTTTGCGGTTTCTGTACTGCTGGTCAGAAATGATAATATTTAAAGATGACTACAGACATGTTAGTATGCTCCTGGATTCTTTCTGATAGTACAAATCTTGTGTGACCTAGAAATTCTTATCTTCAGACATGTTGGTTGCACTTCAGCTTGTTGAAATTTATATTTTACAGAAATCTCATCAGTAAAAAGCATAGTGTCTAGACAGAAATATGGTTACTAGAAAGTTTTACGTGACTAGTGGCTTTTTTGGCACTCAGTCCAGGTAGATGTCTTAAGCAAACATAATAATTTTACTAGTAGGTTTGAAGAGTCTTATGTTATCTTTATATTACCTTTAAAATGTATCAATGTAATGGTTAGCTGTGCATTCATCAGGTTTTATTAAAATTAAATAGGGGATAAAGAAAATATACCTCTTAATAGTACTCTGAAATGTTACTGTTAATCTCTGTAGGCTAGATGAAGCTATAGAAAGTAAGTTTAAAACATTGAAATTTTAAGTAGTGTGAGCATTTCTTAGCTAAACCCTGGGTTAGATATGAGAGCATGTTTTTCAATCCTTTGCAGCTATTTGCATTTAGATATCCTATAAATAAATTATTAAATACATTATTTAGAAAGTTCTGGCCTGCTATGTGATTTCTGCAGTGGGTACGAAATGGGATAGCTTTATGAGTTTGAAATACACCCTAAAGTAGTTAATGATGTAGAGACATTAAAATCTCATCTTAGTTTTTATGTTCAACCTAGGATTCCTTTCTAAAACCTTCTTAAAATTAATGAATAACTCTCCTGTGCATTAGGATTTGAGTAACACTGTTTTATGTATTTTCTGTAATTATTAATGCTGTGACATCTGACACCAGGGCCAAATTGCATTGTTACTGCTAATTAACCCTGCCTTTTAGAAAAGAAACAGGGAAAAAAGCCCACTGAGACTTGGAAATACTATTTCAATTTATTTTTATAGGTGTGTTTGTTTTAAGTGTGAAATACAAATATAAATTCCATATTCTATAGGAGTGTTACTTGGACATAGCAATATCTCTTTTTCTTTTCATTATTTAAATTGAAGCAGGGCATGCAATTTATCAAAGAGGAAAACAAACTATTTTTAACTATTTTAACTAATTTTCTTCTACAAATCTATTTTTGCCCTGAGATAGAACCGAGCCATCAAAGCACTGTAAATTCATTGTATTGTAATGCTTGTGCTGTAGAAAACCGTGGTGTTTTCAGCAACTCTTAATAGATCTTACATGCTTGAATAAAATGTATTTATCAGTGAAAATCAGCTGCTGAGCCCACATAGGATCAACATTGGCTGAGGAATTCCTCAGGAGCTGCAGGGAGAAGCTAGATGAGAGTCTCAATGACTTTTTCAAAGATCTGTGAGAATTCGTAACAAAGAGGAAACTATGACAGAAAATAGAGGTGAATTTTGGGCTGTGTAAGTGGTGAATGTTTTAATTTTGTAAGTTGTTAGTGATGTAAACTTGTAGGAAGAAGGTGCATGCATGGGATAGGCAGGGAGCCTGCTTTCCTCATTGGAGCTTTGTCAGGACAGTCAACGAGCACTGAAGAGTGCAAGAGCAAAGGGCTTGGCAGGCATGCAGAAAGCAAAATTAGTGTGGTTGAGAAATTGAAAAGAGGACCACTAGACTTGGATGTCTCGCAAAATAAAAAGAAAAATTTCCATTTGTTGAGAGAAATTTAGTATACTTTTAACATTACCTAAATTTAGCATTACCTGAATTTACGTAAGTTTGCATAACTGGAACAATCCTGAGGTTATCACCTCCTTCATGTGCGACAAGTTCATGTGTGTTGTACGTCAATGAAAAGAAAAATACGTAAGTTCAGACTAAGAATTAGAATGTTAAGATCATAAATGCCTGTGGAAGTATTAAAGTCCAGAGAGATTAGACAGATAGACCCATTTGTACATAAGTGTTTTTATAACAGTGTCACCCTTTAGGAAAATGTCAGAAATATTGGAGTGTCTTCTAGTCACTCAAAGTAGTCATGTAACAGTAGCAATAAGGGCCAACGTGTTGAGAAGGTTTCAAGACTATGAGTGTACATTTCCACAGAGAGGACATTTGCATTTTTTCAAGAAGCAAATTCCACCTCCATTAGACAATGCCTTGATAGTAGTATTCCAGTAAATACCAGAAGAAATAAAATGACGACTAATAAAACCACTACTCATTGTCAATTCTTTAAATTTTTCAGATAGTGATTTTCCCAAGTAAAAGCATGTACCATACTGAATTGGTGCACCTTGGCTGTGAGCCTGCCTGCCCTCACAGCAGTGGAGGCTTGCCCGGCAGGTGGGATACAAGAGGATGTTGGGGCAGGAGCACCATGCCCAGCCAGCTGTTGTGTCTGCACCCCGTGGTGGTGGTGGTGTAGACACAGTCTGGGGAGTTTGCAAAGAGGCAGTACAAATCATCCCTACAGCTCTCGTAGATTAGTTTCTTCCCGAAGCAGATCTCGTACCTGTGGTCCAGGCTGTGCTGTCAGCCCAGGTGGAGGGCTTACGTAGGAGGGGAGGTGTCCACCTATTCTTGGCATCACTGCAATGAAGAGAGTGGAACCACCCAAAGAGAGGTGCAGTGTCCTTTCGTGTCGTTGCTGTATTACGGGCTGGTTGGAAAGGTGGAAATCAATCTGCACTATATCACATGGAGCATAAATAATTCAGCACGATACACTTAATACAAATTTTGCTTCTGTATCTTCCATCAAAACCCATCAATTTATCACTAGTAAGGTATGACGGAAGGAATGAAATAAAAAAATCTATTGTAAAAGCATTAAATCAAGCAATGATTACTTCAGCTGATTTTTTCAATTAGTTTTTAAGTACCCATGCATTTTTGTAAGTATTGAAAGGTACCCAATATTTTTGTGAATTAGTGTAATTTCTGAATGTAAGCCAGATTTTAAATTCACTAAGAATATGTCACCTTAGGGCACTTTTAAACAGAGTTTTTGTAATTCTTGGAAAATTATATAAGAAATTCAAATTTTATTAACCATCATTAGTGTGCAGATTGTTATAGGAACCAGTAATAGGAATTACATTTTGATGAATACAGAAAACATAAATAACCTCCTTGTATTTTCCTTCTAATTCCGTCTCAGTTAACAGGCCCTTATTTCAAAATCCTATTAAACAAGTGGGGTTTATCTGTTTAATCTCGTGATTATCTGAGAGAGAACTTTCTGGTACTGTCTTGATCAAGATCAAGAGCATATCGATCCTTCTGCAAAAGCCTTTGTGTTACTTTTTTCTGATTGCCTATTTTTTAAAGGGCAAGATAATTATCTGAGATACCATCATCCAACTTAGTTTTTGTACTGCTACTGTTGGACAGCTGCAATAAAAATAAAAGTATTACTAATTGCTTCTATACATAGATTTGTATAATTACTATCTGAACAGCAGAAGACTTGTATTTCAATTAAAACTTCTACAGCACAATATTCATTTTAGCTAGGTCTGATGCATCCTTATCAGTTGGTAGAGTGTTCAGCTAACTCTGAAACAGTTTGCAGTTTTTGAACTTTCATATTTATGGGAGCTATTTTTGGGGTAAAGGAAGGAGAATAATACATGGAAAGAATTATTCACCTCTAATCTCTACTGTAAAAAATCCTTGCATACCATGTAATTCCCTTTTTAACTAGTGTATAATTTGACTTCAGCCCACAGGCAAGATAGAAGGTTCACTTTTTTGGTTGCTATCTGTAGCTCGATGGCGATATTTCTCTTGAAATTAGAAACATGAGAAACATAGTTAACACAGTAGTGGTCTTAGAGTCCAAAGAAAAAGAAGTCAAAAAGTCAGAAAGAAAAAGTGGCAGTTTTAGTTTTCCAATATTTTCACTGTCTGAGGTGGCATTGTTCCAAGTAATGCAAGCCAGCAGGGCCAAAGGGTTTGTTTGTATCCATTCTTTTAATTATAACTCTAAGGAAAGCCAGTGAATTTTGACTCACAGTGAAAGTAAGCATAGACTGTATATTTGTATGGCCAAAATGAAAAACTGAAATATGTCATTCCTTTCAGCAGTTAGATATTCTATCTGACACAAATCCAATTGTTTTTCATTCGCTCATAAATAAAGCATGGGACAGATGTGCTAGGTTTACAAATTGCTGGAGAAGGAGATGGTGTTTATAGACTGCCTTTCTTTTGCCCTCTGTTGCTAGAGATAAGAGAAATCCAAATTGACTTGCTTCCTCTGCCTGAGGCATTTTGAACTCACGGCTTCCCTGTGTCTGAAGCATGCTCTCAGTTTCTGTATGTAGCAGTATGGCTTCAGCTGCTCATGGCTTCTCTGGGATTTTGGTAGAGGAAGGTGCTGAAAAAGAAGAGAGAGAACTGAGATGATGGCTGGATTTTGGAAAAGCAATGTAAGTATCATGCTGACAGGACAGAGTATTCTTTATCTACTGTATCCTATGCCTGAAGGATGGAGTGAATCTCTCTTTTGCGACCTCCACAAACACCCTCTTCAGTGTGTCCAGCAGTTACGTATGCACTGCCAAGGGCACTTGTTTTGGGCATCACCTCTAAAGCCTTCCCATTACCCACAGTTTCCCATCAGGTCTCCTTCAAACCCTGGTCTGCTGCTTCTGCAAACGAGATCACCATCCAGGTCATGCTTTGTGCCAGCTTTCCTGCTTTCTCAACAACCATAAACAGCAAGCGAAAACCTTACCACATTCTGTGTTCGTCTCCTGGTCAAGTCCCACACCAGAAGCTGACTTCACACAAGCTACAGAGGAGGTGAAGTCTTCTGAGTCTTTAATTTCTCTCCCCTCAACCCTTTAAGTAAAGCCACATTCTCTTGAGGATGAGTGGAGTTACCTGACACTCAGTGCAGCAACAAAGGCAGCTGAATGTCTTTTCAACCATTTCATTTTAACCAGTTTATTCATTCCCTAAAGTAGTCTAAAATCTGGTTCTAAAAGTAAAATAATTTCACAGTTACCCTGAGACTTTTAATAGAAGATTTCAGAAGGATGTAGCTAGCAATTTACTGTTCAGCACACACTCTGTGTTGGTGGGAGGAGTGGTAAGACTTCACTCAAAATGGAGTCTGGTGGTGGTGTGGAAAAAGGCTTTTCAGAAGTGAGCTGTCAGCTTGTCATTTGTCCATTATATATTTTGCAGTTTTGATATGGTACGTGAAGATTTTGTTACATCATCACTGAGCTTTCAGCCGATTGCTGAATTACAGTTGCGATTTGTGCAGTGATTTATATGCTCACATGCTAAGTGCTTCTTATGTTTCTTCCTGTTTTTCTGTTTCCTTGTTTTCTTATTGGAAAACCACTATGGCACAGGTGAAACAGTTTACAAAAGTAAATTTAGTGTCTTTACTTTCAGTGATGCTTACAAATTGATGCCTTTTTTTTTTTGTATCTAGGGAATGTATTTAGAAAGTTCAGTATTTCTTTACAAGCAGTAACTGTATCATTCCAGTTACTGATACGGATGATTCAGATTATTATCTGGGACATATTTGTGGCTAAAAAATACAAGTATTGGACATAAAAGCAACTGTTCCAGTTTTCTTCACTTAAAAGTTACTGTATTGCTCTTACTTAGATGCTCTTTTAAGCATTAAGGGTTAAGAGTGGTTAGATAACTTTAAAAAGGGGAACTGATAGTGAGAAATCATATATTTTTCAATATTAATTGTAGAAGAAAGTTTCATCAGGCCAAAGCTACACCTTCTCTTCTTGAGTTTGCAGGAGAAACACCAAGCCATTTTATTTTTCATTACTATTTTAATCAGGTAAGAATTTCTAGTAAATACTTCCCCTCTCTATTGTGCTGTCCAAAACACAGTTCTTTGCACACGTACGCAGGCACACACAGGGACACGCAAAAACTAACAAAAAACCCAAAAAAACCAAAACCCACCACCAAAACAAAAAAGAATGTATTAGGACTGGAACAGAGGGAATTGTCCAAATTACGGATTCAGTAGTCTTTCCTTCCTCTTTTGCTCCTGTCACCTGCTCCTGTTATGATGTGTAACACATATAACAGTGTTATATCACACCTACATAACAGAGTTCTGGAAGCTCATTTTTAGGATTTCTCAAAATAAATTAAAAGGCATAATTCTGAATGCGTTAGAAGAATATAAATACTGGTATTTCTGCTAAACTGCTATTTCTGCCTTTTTGATGTCAGTTGCATATGTTTTGCTGTGTTTTGAGTGGTGGGCAAAATCTAATAAGTAGATTTTAAGAGAGGATGCAGAAGACTATCTCTTGTTTTATATACAGGTATTTGCAAGAGCTGTTGAAACAAAAGTTGACGCCTTAAAAGGAAAGTTTGCATTGAATCATTGTATATTTGCAAAAGTTATAAATTCCTGTATTTATTTTTACAGTCCTGAAAGCACATACATTCCAGTAGAGTAATCAAAAGTTAGAGCTCTTTCCAAGCTTAATGTTCCTGGAAAACACAGTGTTTCTCATAAGGAGACTTTCAGTTGTCTTCAATGTAAATGTCATGCCTAATTGATCTCTTTCATGCATGTTGTTGCTGAAAGTACAACACATGTGAAAATACTAAATAATTTTCTTATGTTTTTTTTACCTTCCAATCTAAAAATAAATTCAGTCTCTGTTGTGGTTTCTGTTCAGTTACTTCCTGATACCATAATTTCCTTGGGAGCTCAAGAAAGTAACTGATTAAGTCTTGGTAAATGAATGTGGAGAAGTATTTTCCTTTCACAATGCAGAAAGGCTCAAGCAGTTGATGGAACCCTTTCTATTTTGCCTTGTGCTGAAAAAAGGGCTGTGTTTGGCGGGTGGGCAGTCTTCCAATAGGCTGTTGAAGGACTTTGAGGACTTGTAGTAAACTCTATCCATTGGCCTCAGGGCCTCTACTGCATTTATAGATTTCTGCCCAAGATTCAGCTGTAAGCAGCTCAATAATTTCTGGTAGCTAAAAATTCCTAGCAACAGAGACAGAACATCCCAGTGTCCAGCAATATCATAGAAACCCCTTTTAAAGAAAAGAATTGAATTTGAGTATTTTGACAAACGAGAATAATTATGAATAGTAATAATAATGAATCATTGTGAGCCTTTAGTCACATTGGCATGTTTAGGGAGAACAGGATAATGTAATTTCAGTAATCTCCATATATCTACTGTCAGTGAAATTAATACTTTTTCTTGTGTGGCAAAATATTTGTGCCGAATGATAAAGGAAAAAGTAAACCCTGTAAAGCACATGGTAATGAACAGCGAATGGTTAGCTAGAATCACAGATCATTTCATCCCTCAACAGGAAAATTGCAGAAAAACTGCATCAAAGAATTTATGGATTTTTTCAGATGTCTTTTAAGTTCTTTTGGCTCATAAAGTAGACCTAATCCTACAAGGCTGCTGGATTGCTTGAGTAATTTGAAACAGATGAAAGATCAGTAAATGTCAAAAAAAAAAAAGGCAGAAATATTGATAGTTACATTGTCTCCTACATGTCTCTTTTCACCCATATAGTTATTTTTTTCTGAAAAATAAGGAAGTGGAGGGGTGCCAGCTCACTTATCATCTATCCTTCCTAGCTTCAGGCTGAATGAGAAAAGGTTATACCTGTCAACTGGAAGAAGTACTCTGGGGAGAATGATTTTCAAACCACTCACAGGTCACTTTAAGACATGTAATTATACAAAAACCTCTAAAATCTAAAAATTGAAATATAAAAGTTTTTTAATAATAGCAGATGCAAGTCCTTTAAAGCATTTAACTATTCTTTGTGAACTTTCAGTTGTAATGATTCTAATGTCCCTTTCAGTGACTGATAAAAGGTTTTTTCTTTGTCATGTAGATTATGCTGTATACCAAAGTAATTTATTTTTATTCATTGAGTGTAGGTTCACAGGGATTTGTATTATCATTCTTTTTTCTGTTACACAGTCAGCTCCAGGAATTGACTGTTCTAAAAGTAAGCCACAGGAAATCTGAATTTTTACAGAAAAAATACTGAATAACATGGGGTATGGGGTGCTGGTGTCTTTTCTTGTGTGCCAGACCTTCCATCTTTTTTTGCTTTCTGCTGAGAACTGGAAGGCAATGATAGCAAGGTCCTCAGATTAATTAAAGAGGTAATAGGGGCAACACTGATAAGGAACTCTCCGGCACTAGATACTGGATGTGACATGCTTTGGCAGTAATTGCAAATGTAAACCTGCTTCATCCTTGATGATTTTGTTTCAATTTTTACTTCCTCTGATATTGCCTATGTTAAACTAGATAGTCAAACTTTGTAACCAACTCCCCAAGTGTGTTACCAGCTTCATTTCACTAATCATTAGAAATAAAATTTTGCATACATTACAGACTTAGCTGTCTTTTGCATCTCTTTCTTTTAGTAATCTTTGTTCTACCTCTAGTTGACACAGATATGCATTCAGACTAATTAAGGAAATTTGCTTTGACTCAGCATGAAAAGGAGGGCAAAATTAAGGGCAGAAAAATGAAAATAGTATCACATATTAGCTAGCTCTTATATTAAAAAAAACGCAGTAAGAATGAATAGGTGGGTTCCGTGGACCATAGGAGATTCCCCTGGAGCACCTCAGGTACACAGCCTTAATTTGGGAAAGCAGCAGTAGGCCTCAGGTTTAGGTAGACATTCATCTGCATCCCTCTATACTCAGGGAAGGACACTGAAGAAACAAGTTTTTGCTCACCACTAGCAATGTAGGGTTTATTTGTTTCACAAGTGTAGCCAAACCTCAACAAGCATCAAAACTCTATTTTTTGTTTTGTAGTGTTTTGACTTGTAGGTTCAATATTTCAGAGTATTTACTTCTGAAAACAAGCAGAAATCTATAGAGCTTGAAAAGAACAGAGTGAAATAAATTGTTAACTTGTAACATGTTGATTAAAATTATTGCTTGGATCTCAAAAAAAATCTGCAACCAAACCAGAAATGCAGCCAAATTTTCTTTTATAGAGTGAAGTACCTTTATATACAAGACTGACTTTATGGTTTGATTGCTACTGAGCACATGGTACAAGTTATTTCAGTAACCCCGTCATAAAGTATAACTCAAGTACTTTTCATATTAAATGAACTTGTAGCTAAAAAATTGATATCTCCTGTTGAAGAATCACCCCAGACATTAAAGTGTTTGTCAGTTCACATTAATTTCCATATTATCATTAGGATATGTCTTCTAGGGATGAAACTAAGCTGAAGTGTGACTGCTTCTGTAGAGAGAGACCCACCCAGTCTAATTCTCACATGGGTCGCTGCTGTTGGTACAACCGTAGTGGCCGCTTGAGCCCTGGCTGTGGATGTGGCCTTGCAAACTACAGTCTAACTGGTTGCAGTCTTCTGGATATTGCCCAAGATCTGTCCTGCACCTAGCGCAAAGGAGTAGAAGAAACAGAGAATTGATATATCTATATGTACAGTCTATTTATACAAATACGTGAGACACGTAAATAATGCATAAATATACATATGAATGTTTATATTTACAGATCTGCAAATATATTCTATTACAACAATTGATAAGCAAGCATTTATGTGTATTTAGACTTGCTTTTTAAGCAAGTCTACATCAGAAGCCTGCAAGTCTGTCTGCAAATGAATATTGGGACAAACTTTATCTTCTTACTTTGAAATGAAATGCATAGATCAAATTTTATACTCTAGTACAAAGAAAAAGCTGATTTCATCTTGATGATAATTTCTTGCTTTTTCAATGCACGTTAGTTAAGTACAGGATGATTTTTTGAGAAAACAGTTTTCGGGAAGCTTGTAAACATGCATCCAAGAGACAAAATGAATCAAAAGTACCCTCCCAGAAATATTTGTGAGTAC
The DNA here is from genome assembly GCA_013397115.1 of Edolisoma coerulescens. NCBI lineage: Eukaryota > Metazoa > Chordata > Aves > Passeriformes > Campephagidae > Edolisoma > Edolisoma coerulescens. The sequence continues at coordinate 244,921 of VWZW01004032.1, forward strand.
TTTTTTCATGAAAGATATATCATAACATATTCAAAAAATCATGAGAAAATAAATAAGCTTCTCAGGACTGTATTCACACTTGGCATAACCAATTTGATCTTAAAATATGCATTACGTTCTCACCAAAACAGTTTTCCAACACCTAAGGGACCAAAAAGGCAAATCAAAAGAATGTCAAGAAAAATGACCCGATAAAAATGTTTCTAAAATTTGAAAGTGATGAACGGAAATATATTGTCACTGCCAAAAATATGTCTGAGGAATTTAAAAAATGCTGGTTTGCATATACTTTCTGTGCCTCCTGTACATACCACTCTACTTAAAATTTATGCATGCGTCTTTTAAGAGGTGTGGTGCTTCTGACCAGTGAACAAAACTGCCAGGTGTTCCCAGGATATATCATTAGGACTTTCTCCAGTGCCATTCTGTTCTCTCTTAGCATTTTTTTAGTTGGAGTTTAGAAATTTTTTGCATTCATTATGGCTACCCTTAATGTAACCTATTGACTCCTATGATGCCAAGATACTTGGTACCTGTCACCTGGTAGCTTTGATTGCTTAGGTATCACCTATATGGGAAACTGGTGGAATTGACCAAAAAACCCCCAAAAATAAAAGGTTTGATTGCATGTTGTAGGTCCTATGAATTACTTCTCTCTAATCTAAACTGCTTGGGACTTGATTGGGACAAGCACCACATTAATTTGGCCAGTAGTTCATAAGTTACAAACAGGAGATTTTATGAGTTTCATAGATTGATAATCACGTTGCCTCTGACATTGATTGTGTGCTTCTTGCCGTAAAAAATTACAGCAGCTCTCAGAGCCTATGTTCTGGTGATCTTCATTTTGTGTGCAAGGAGACAAAGATTGTAAACATCTACAAATACACTACTTAAACAGTTTGAGTTCAGTTGGATAACTATATTTAGTAAATATTTTCATCATATACTGTCTGACATAATTTACGGGTTCCTATTCAGGATTATCTTTATAGAACTATGTATAGGAAAGCTCTGGAGATAGCAAAACTAGCACAACAAAGAACTCTATAATCTCATTGAGGAAGTGTTGCTTGGAGAGGCTAGTGAGATCACAACAATACCAGTGTAGAAGTTACTACATGCTGTCAATGCATAAATGAACTGTACTGTGTAAAGAAGAAAAAGAAAATGTGTACATTTCATTTGTAATGTGTAAATATGTTCATTTTTCATGCCATTTGCAGTCTCTTCCAAAGCTTTAAAAGATAAACTTCCAATAAGCAACTAGAATTTCTTGTTTGCTCATTGGCAAATAAATTATTTATGGATTGAAACAGTAGGATGGGCAATCACACGTAAATAATTTTTCTGAAGCTCCTGAGAAAAAAAATGGGAATAATTACAAAAAAGTGTGGTGGTGGATTTGTTAATATCCTATGTTGTTTAGAAATTGGTGTTTTAGTTTTTACAGAAAAAGATCTCTCAACAGGTATCATGATGGGGATTCCTTGGACAATAGAAACTAGCAAAAATCCCCCAAACTTGAGAGAAGCATTCCCTTTGCTTTTAATACTTCTTCTTTTGAGGGAATTAGTATGGTAATTATTCTTATCTAAAAGAGTAAAAAAGTTGAAGATAACACAAATAAAATAGTCTATGTCTGGATCTAAATATTTCCATATCTTTCAGGAATAAGTAAGTAATTTATACAACAGACAGCATAACAGATGCCATTAGTATTTAAACAATATCTAGAAGATATTTGCACCGTGTTTAGAAAGACTGTCGCTGTGGTACCACTAGCCGTGTGCAAGAACCAGGCTGAATCAGGTGAGGTGGAATTCTGATTTTATTATTTAATTCTANACATTTGTTGTACTCCTAAATATGTGGGTGCAACTAGTAGCTTGGCATGTGCTCTGACTTGCAGTGTACTTAAGACAGGTAATGTCCAAATTATACTCTCTGGGCAAAAATAGCCCAAATAATGAAGCTTTTGTTTGGGCTGGTCTTTCAGGTGCTTTTACCAGACTCTTAAAATGATGCATAAATTACATGGCTTAGTATAAATTGAGTAAATCTCCCTTTCTCAGTTGAACATGAAGTGCGTTTCCTAGTTGTTTTCTCCTTTTTTCTTGATAAAAGGCACAAGGCCCAGCATAGGAACCCTCACTAAAAGTATTCCTTTCTGTGATCATTGGCATCGCCACTGCACACATCAGTTCAAAGTTGATGATGTCTTCTCTATAATTTTCTTGGTGTCTTCCAATCATGCCACTGCATTTATTGGTCTTTAAATAAAGACCAATAAATGCAGTGGTTTCTCTGTATCTGAGAATGGGGTAGCCATTTCATAGGTCTGAGGCTGAAAAGGATGCTTCCCTCAGTAGCCTTTTCTCTTAACATTTTCCTCCCACTGGGTTCTGCATAGCAATTTGTCCAGACAAGTATGGTCATGGCCGTGATGAGAAGGAGGATGTCATTGCAGATGGGATAGGCTCACTCTCAGTTTTTAAGGGGACTGTGACAAACAGAACAAAGCAGAAGGGCATAGACGGTTTTCAGATAATACATGCAGAGAAGTAAAATTACTTTTTATTACAGAAGAGTAGATATCTGGTTTTGAATGAGGAGAACAGCGACGTTGGTTTCTTTGATTCTCTGGCTTTTGGGACTAAATACTGATGCTGTAGAAGGAAGAGAATGACATGGTGATGCTGCCAAAGTACTGAAAAGGAGAAGGGATGTGAGTGAACAAAATGGTCTCCTGTAAATTGTCTGAGCCCTAGCTCCCTAATAATGACTCTAATTAGGTCAGGGTTTTTTTACTATGAGGTTATTGACAAGGTATGGTGTAACAAAGTGATTTTATAATGATGAATTAAATATAGAGATATGAATGTACAGCCTTGCTATCAAAAATAGTACAGACTGTAGGATTAAAAACTAGACAGTTCAGGATAGGAATCTGTAATTAGTAGGCACTTTTTTTTTCAGTGACTGGCCTTTTTTCTCTTGCTGCTCACTTCTTCATGTGTTCAATAATGCTTTGCAATTATGGATTTTTGGGGGAGGTAGCAAGAGGAACAGCTGTTTTTTTTATTGCAGGCATTGCTACCTAATGAATTTTCCACTGAGCAAGTTTAACCATAATTTTTAATTTGAACAAATACTTTATTAATGTGGAAAGGTGCGAAATAATTTCATAGTTTTTACTCTTTAGCACAGGTATTGTAAAGCAAAAAAGGCAGTCTTTTCCTTCCTTGATAGAATGTTGATGAAATGAGGGTGGATGTCACATGGTTTTATGACTTGGAATGAATCAAATTTTGCGGGTTGACAACTCAATGAGAGAGATGCTGGAGAAATTCAGGTATACTCAATAAATCACTTCCCGGTTTTGTAAGCAATCATCCTGGGTTTGGTTGGGATGGAGTTAATTTTCTTCTTAGTATTGGTTTGGATTTAGTATGAGAACGATGTTGATTAACACACTGGTGTTCCAGTTGTTGGTGGGTGGTGCTTACCCTAAGCCAAGTACTTTTCAGCTTCCTCTGCTTTGCCAGTGAGGAAGTGCATAAGAAGCCATGAGGGAGCAAAACCAGGAGAGATGGCCCAGTCTGGCTGAAGAGATACTCCGTACCATAAACTCATGTCCAAAAAACTGGGGGGAGTTGGGTGGGAGATATGGCTTGAGGACAGGCTGGACATCAGCAGGTGGTGAGCAATTGAATTGTGTATCATTTGTCTTACGTGGGGTTTATTTCTCTCTTTTTTTTGTAGTCTCACTTTCATTACAGTTGGTTTTGTTATCATTATTATTATTATTATTATATTTTAATTTTATTCATGTTTATCCTTTTTTTCCCCAGTTCCCCTCCCCAGCCCACTGCGTCGGGGGGATGATGCTGCAACCGCATGTTACATTGTTGCTGACTGGGATTAAACCACAACAGCATGATATTGTTTATGTTTATGAATTGCAACCTAGAGGAAAAGAAAAAATCATAGTTCTCTTCGTGTCTACAGTGCTCGGCATTTTATTTTACTGTATTCAGAATCTAAGATAAACAAACAACAGTTTTCTGACAACAAATACTATTTGTGTTATCTCTTTCATGAGTATTATTGTCATTATTACTTTTAAATGTATGATAGTTGTTCCATATTCGTCCTGTTCCTGAGAATTAAGCTGCATTCAAGGGTAATACTATCTTTTTTGTGTGATTTTTTATGAGGCAGTAACATACAGGAATCATTAGCCCAAATGTAATTGAAGCTTGAAACTGTAATAGCTGAGAAAGTGCTGTGTGTTTTCAGTGATATGAAGATTGTCTTCAATTTAAAAATAAGCTGCTAACAGATGTTTAGAACACTTCTTTTTCATTAACAATGTGAGTCAAACCCTGAAACTGGTTGACTAGGAAAAAAACTGCCTGCTAAGCCAGTGGTATCACAGATCTGTTATGCCATGTTTGCTAGACAGTTGGGTTACGCTGGGCCACTGTAACAATTCTGAGTGTTAAATAAGTTTCCCTAAATATTTTATCTTTTCATTTAGTGGTGGGGGAAAAAAAAGAAAAAGGTTTACATTACACCAAATTCAGATTCCTTTTTTTTGTCTGACAGTGAAATTCTGTCCTACCCCTTGACAATCTTTATCAGCTTAAATCATTCAAGTCAATAAGAAATAAGAGGAAATGTGAATGAGGAGCTAGATTCACAAAACTAATGGCAAAGAAGTGATCCTCCTCTTCCTTGAAATATGTACCTCTGTGTGTAAATCACCAAAACTGGATGAGGAAGTTGTCATTCTTTTCCTCAGGAGGTGCGAATTTAATCCTTTAACCCCAATTAGTGTCCTAGCTACCAACAGGTAAGTATTCTAAGAGCTCTTTTTTTTGATGCTGCTGCTCTATCTTGCCTAGTAAATAGAGTTAGGAAAACTAAGTAAGTCAGTGAACCTCAGCATTAGATTGCAGGATTGTTAGTGTTTTATAGAAATTAAAACAGTTTCACAAAAAGGAATGTGAAAGACCCAAATCAGAATTTTATATAGTATTTTAGTGACTAGAAAACTTACTTGTCTGGTGGGGAACTTCTGCTGGCTTCACTTTCTGTTTAATTTATGAACAGGTATTAGAGTCCGGATTTCACAGGGGGTGTAAATAATGTGATTTCAAAGACACCATTGAAGCTAAACCCTATTACCCCAGCAGAGAACCAAGGCTTGTGTACATAATAAAGTGCAACTATAAAAGATCAAGTTTCAAAACACCATTATTTTTTGAACTCCTGCTTACATGAAAAATGGAATGATAATTCAAAATTATGTTTTGTTTATTAACTTGTCTATTTAAAGTAGCATTTTTATAACTTTGTCCTTCTTTTCTTTTTAACAGCACCTGCAGGTGTGAAGGAATATCTATATTTGGAGGCACGTCAATTAATTTGCATATCAGATCCATCATTGTGACTTCTTGCAGGCCAGATCTGAGAAGTAACCAGGAACCTGACCCATAGTGGAGAATGGAAAAACCCTTCGAGTCAGAGCACAACTGATCACTAGTATAATGCATTGAATCATCTTTCTCAGATCTGACAGCTACAAGCTGGGTCCTGGCAAAAGCCACAGCCTTAAATTCCATTCAGTGGGAAAGAAGGATAAGAGAACTAAATGCCTTGCCCCATTAGAGAAACTGCTGTCTCCAAGCCTGACACCTGAGTTCTGTGCTGAGCAACCAGAGTACCAAACGACGAGATTTTTTCGGTACAGCCAGCATCAACAAATATTTCAATATGTAGCCAAAAGGAGAAACGAAGCACTTATGTAATTCCAGAAAATTAATACATTTGTTCTAACAGAGGAATGTTACTGTCTGTGGGGAAGAAGACCTCTGTCATCCCTTGTATATATTCAAAGCCATACAGGAACAGGGCAGAAGTGAAATTCAGTCACTTGAAAGGATGCTGTCTCCTGTCCTCTACCCAACTTTGAGGAAGTTCCGCTCTTAGAGATTGCATCTCGATGCACTTCTAGTATTTGCACTGTCACTTCCCTTCAGGGTAATGATGTGTGCTACCATTTGCACAGATGGCCCCAGGAGATTTTTGACCACAGCAAGCTATACTTTGCCAGGGCTCCAAAAGGAATTAAAAAGTTAGAACTGAAGAAAGACATTTGTGCTCTCTTTCATTATGGGGATCTCTTCACAGAAAGGACTATGGTCCTTTCTTAGGATGAAATAAGTACATGCATATACATACATATATACATATGTATATATATGAAAAAGCAGCAACATGTTTAGGTGTATTTAAAAAGGGGATATAATCTTTTTTAATAGCATCCATTTTTTTTATCATATTAGCAGCTGAGAAACTTAGTCTATTGAATTATACATCAAAAAATGTTCCTATTGAACATTGACGTTTAGTCCCAGTTACTGCTAAAGTCATTTGTAATATGTACTTGACATAAAATTTTTCTAGCCATTTGTCTATACTTCATGGAGAAATCTAACAGACAAGCAACATTTTCAGTTTATTTTTCTAAATAAATGTGTTGTTTGTATTATTTGCAGTCACTCATTTTGGCTGGTTTTCATTATCTCCAAAAGTAATTTAAAGACAGAACCAAAACACAGGAATTGTTTGTTCTTGTTAAGCTGTAATGATTTGCTGAATGAAAGCTTTAATATAAATACTGTAATTTGTAAAATGATGAAGTATATTTATATAGGCAAATATGTATGGAAAACAAAAGGAGGTATTTTAACTCTTAATTTCAGAACATAGTTTATTTTAATATCCACAGGAAGAAATTAAATATATAATGGGATAGGGTTTTTATTATCAGTGAGTTGTAGTAAGTGAAAATTTGGATGTTTAAGAATGAAATGAATGTAGTCTAATAATGGTGGTTTCCCAAATTATACAGAGACCTTTTGCCAGCTCTCTCATTCTACTCAAAAACTGGTTTATTCATTTGGGGGGTTGGGTTTTTCTGGGGTGCGTGTGTGCTAAGGTTTTTGTCTGGTGTTTTGTTTGTTTTGGCATACTGACAAGACCATGAATTTGATACTATTTGCTCATGATTTGAAAAGCTACAGAATAATAGGTTGTTTCTTGGAACAATCTACAGTTTACAGTTAAGAACAGTCATTGTTATCCATCTAATGCAGTGTTTTGTTGTAGAGTTATTGAAAATTTCAATGCTAGAACTGTTTTGAATAAAAATATTTTTTTCCTTTTCTTTCTTAGTCCATTAGCCTATGTGTAATTTTAGGAGAAAAGTAATGCGTTTGGTTCCCAGTTCACTTAAGACATGCATCTGAAATCCAGTTATGTGTATCTGATTTATAAAGTTGAATAGGCTTTTCTTTCAGTTCGTTGCTTTATGGAACCGTTTAAGCACTCACTAACAGAAAAAATACCTTTCAACAACAAAAATTAATAAAAAAAAACTGTAGGTTAACTTTGTGAAGGGCAGATATCTTAAAAATGTGTTGCTCTGCTCTAATGTGCTAACAAGTGTTATGCGTGTATGTTCGTGTGTGTGTGCACGCATGGCACCCTTACCTGCTCATGAATGAAATTCCAGCTCTGCTGAAGTAAGTGCCACAAGTCCTGTTACTGCAAAAGATGCTCATGTTACTGTATTTTTTGGTGAAAGACCTGAGCTCTGTCTTTGCTTGTGACTCTGAAGCCATAAACAGCTTTTGAAGTTTGTCAGGAAGTTGGAAAATTAAATAAGTTTATGTTAGACTCCCTCATTTGGCAAAAATAGGGATGATCTTATGATTTGACTCTTTTCATGAAAGTTAGCGGTCAATTTCCTTTGGTGCAATGGATAAATTAAACCTTTGTATTTGTTAAAGAATGATGGCTGTGTTTTGTTCACACACAACTTAGCTTTTGGCTTATTGTGTACTTACTGTGATGTCATTTCTATGTCATTAGAATACCTTATTTGGAGACACAACTGGCATGGGCTTGGTTTTCCTCCCTTTTTGGATAATCTATATTTTAAAATTGGGGAGCTTGTTCTTTGAGACAAGTATTCAGTTGTTTGAGGAAGGGACATTATTGAAACAATAAGAAAATTTCAGAATGATAATTTGAAGACTTTCATTATTGCCTAATAATAACACTTGGAAAAGCTCTTATTTTTGTGAACAAAATGCATTCATCTGTATTTGAAAATAGCCCAATAAAAATCCAGTGGAATAATTTGTTACTACTTGCAAATACTTTTCTGCTATGCTGAGTTCTAGATCAGCTTGTGTGTAAAATTTTTATTGCACAAAACCCACCTGAAACAATGCACAGTTTTCTTCAGAAAAATATATGAGATATGAAAAATAATTACTTGGTCCTAGGAGTGGTTTTATATAATGTGTGCACTGCAAAAATGATGAACATATACCAACATGTAGGCCTAATTTAAGTGACAAATGTGGTTGGAAGATAACACTGCAAACCATAGTTCTCATCAATTACATGCTGCTGTTTGCACCTCTGCTTAACTGGGACTTCATGCTAGAAAGTAAATTTCAGTGTGTGCACATTCACACATATGAATCACTGGTAGTAAAATAATGTCTTATTTTACTACCAGTGTCACTGGGAGAAATCCAGGTTGCTTGATTTTTGTAGATTTAAATTAAATCTTTAGCTAAGTGTTCAACATTGGATATAAATTAAGATGATGTCTTTATATTGTGCAGATATCCCATGAGACAGCATTTCAACACAATTTCAGAAATTGTTGGCAAATAATTAGCACTGAAATGCTTTTTCATAGTTTGAAACCAGAGGAGACAATTAGATTATCTCATTAAACAGAAAAAAAATTGTTATTTCTATTATGTTCATCCAAGCGTACTGACAAGACCAGCAGAACTTTTTCAACTTACAGCGACTGATGGGTCCTTTTGTAGGTTTATGTGTCATGCAGTTAAGAAGTGCCTACAGAAACAGTTCTAGAGTAATAGTGTTCTAGAGTAATAGTGCATTGTTTCTTTAGCTGGCATCTGAAAAGCCATGTGAAGTGGCCAATAGGCCTGAAATGATGAAGTGTGCAAAACAAAATGCTGACAGTTCTGTGTGTGTCTACAAGACATAATTTCAGGACTTGAATTTTTTTAAAAGACAAGGATCACCATCGTTAATGAGACAAATAGAGATATTTTAAAATACCTCTTTTGTGAAGTGGAAGAAAAGGGTTACAAAAACCTGGTGATCACCAGGATGTTGATGTTATAAAAGTGTCCCTCTCCTGACACGGTTGTCCCAAGTGTCACATGTCGTGAGTATCCCCAAGGGACAGGTTTTTTTCTCTGATCAGTGGTGTGCTGGGTACATAGCAAGGCAATGGTGCTGTTAATAAAACCAGACCAGGAGATAGTGGTAGGCTGTTGTCTAAGGAGGGGCAGATGAAGGACAGCCATCACTCTGCCCTGGAGCTCCCCTGATGGCAGGAGGCTGTTACTGAGACTGGATCTTACAGCGAAAATCAGATTGAACAGAGTGACACTTACTTTGCAGTAAGATTACTTAGAGGACTGCTGAAGCTAAATTAATAATTTTCGTGGACTGGAGAGTTAAGATGCCATGAGAGACGAAGCAAAAGCCAGATGGATGTTGTTCAAATTACTTCTCTCTCTAGATTCAGTATCCTCTCAGGGGTGCCAAGAAGCCATGAGATCTCCCCACAGTTGGGCTGAACTTCAGAAAGGACAACTATAAACAAGCACTCCTGTTCAGGAGAATCTGGAAGGAATACTAAGAGGGTTAAGTCATGGCAGATGGCACAGAGACTATTTAAGGTATTATTGAAGGCAGAGAACAAATACATTCTGCTTAGCTAGAAAGGCTTGAGAAAGGGTAAAAGGGAAACCACACGGCTAATCAGCAGGGTATCGGGCAACTGAGGGCAAGACATCCTTCAGATTGCTGAAGGTTTTTAAAGAAAATGTAAGGACTGTAAGCTTCTTAAGACTAAATGTAAATTTAAAAAAAAACAAACAACAAACCCACAGCAAGGTTAAACAAAACAATTTCAAGATACTTAAAAGATTTCTCAACTAAAATAGTTGAAAGAAACAAGTATTAAGAAATTCTGTTTCTACAACAGAGCGGAGGGAAGTCTGGGAGACCGTCTAGTGCCAAAAGATAATCAAGGAAAACAGAAGCACTTAGAAGAAGCTATAGGAACAAAACTGTAAGATTTTAATTCTGCTTGTGCTATAGAAGGACTTTTGTAGATTCTCAAACGTGAATTTTTTTTGCGGGGGAACTCATATGAAGTCATGCTTTGTCAATTTGAGGTGGAACAAAACAAAATGAAGGGATGTACACCTAAGATTTTTAAAGACACTCAGGTATGAAATAGCCCAATGTTACCTGTGGTGTGAAACTCATTCTATAAAGCTATTTTGATAGCTTTTGAGATGTGGGATTGCAACTATGTTGCCACTTTTAGATTGAAAGAGTGTAGTCCATTAAATCACTACTGGGCAAAATGGTTCAAACTATAATAATACCTTTTTAAAAATAACTAGAATGCATCTAACAGTGTCAATATTACCAAACACTGCAGGAAATTGCACAAATGGGTAAGAGAAGGTACAGAGGAAACTGCAGCTGGCTAAGAGGAAAATTCCTGCATTCATTAAAAATTGTAAAATATTGGAGAAAATACTCATTTTTGTGGTCAGTTTTTACAGGGGATAGAGCTCAAGAGTGAATTTCTATGGGCCATATACTGGGATCCATGTGTCTCAAAATATATTTGAACATGTGAATGTGCTGGAAAAGTAGTGTATAATTATTTGGTAAATTTCGTGATCATGCTAAGTTATTAAAGATGTTAAATAGGAGTGGCCTGAATGACTGGTTATTAAAATTTAAAATAAAATTCAGTGAAGATAAATGTAAACTGATATGAAAACAATTTTATATTTTACATATTTCACTTAGCTTTTTATTTAGCAGTTAAATCTTTCTATGAAAATGTTGGTCTTGTGCTTAGGAACTCAGAAATAAATGCAAGTATGCAGTTAACAATTATTAGGAAAGCAGCAGAGAAAATAAGTGAACATTAAATACATCATTGGTCAGTCAATAGATATGCAGTAAGCCATGATATTTAACTTACTAAGCACTATATCCAGTTCCTTGACTGGAAAAGAAAGAAACAAACAAAAAAGTAATCAAACTGAAAAAGCAGAGAATGAATGAAAATGTAGAAAAATGAAATGGTTCAATTAGATTCTGTCTGTGAAGTGACAGCAGGCAATGATTCTTCTTCTCAACAGAGGTGGGAAAGAGAAGTAGAGTGACAAGATCATGAATGGCATCAATTGTGCAGGGGTAGGGGACATCAAACAAAGCCACTGGGAAGCTCAAAAATAACAGAAAAGTGTTTATTGAAGCAGTGTGGAGGGAAGCTGTGGAACTCTTTTCACTCAACACATAAGTTTATGAAACTTAGGCGCTGTGAGAAGAAAAGCAAAAATAGTAACTGAGAGTTGCGAAATTAAGTGATCCTGATTTTGCGTCAGTGAAGATCCATTGATTTCAGGGTGAGTATAGTGAAGATGAATATCTACATATGTGTTCTGGATCACTGTCAGCTGCTTTTGTAGCCCATGTATTCCACTTACGTAAACTGAAACCCGGGGGCAGAAAATACTGCCTTTGCAGTGTGTACTGTGTACTTTGTAGAGGCACAAGCAAATTAGCAAAGCCAGCCAAGAGGTTTCATATGGGAAGCACAAAAAAAAAAAAATCCATAAGACAGGTAAAGGATGATGCTCTGGAAGTTATGTCATTATTAAAAATTCACCGATGTATTAGTTCAGTAACTTGTTACGTTGAGGTTTAGCTACTGAGATTTAAATAGGCATGCGTAGCAATTAAGAAGACTGATGTCAAGTGAGAGATTAACGTTTCGGCTAGTAAAACATCCCAAATTAAAAAAACCTGCAAGGTTTTGATTAGTGCTGATTACATATTTCTTTAAAATAAACGTATGTGTCTGTTTATTTGTTTCCTTACTTTATCACTGAAATAAATATCCTTTACCAATAAATATAGTTGCATTGCAAGTTGTGAATGGAAATCATCTGGATAATCAGAATGAGAAGCTTAGAATTTGAGAATCTGAGCCCCATGTTGATTGGCCAAACTCCCTTTGAATTACCTACATTTGAATAACTGGAGAGTTTTTACACACTTACACCAAACTGACAGAAATTGGGCATATGATAAACCCATTATTTATAGTGGAGCCTTTGACACTTTAGTTTGTTAGAGAGATTAATACCCAAAATGTATGACTAGAAGACCTAGTCAATAGAATTTAAAACTTTTGAAAACTAAATTGCTAGACCATCTAAGATTATAAATGAACCAAAATCTACATGTTATGTGGAATGCAATGGAATTTATTTGATTTAACCTATTATTTGTTTCCATTTAAACAGATTTTGCAATAGCAATAAATAGGTTGTGGAAAAATAATTGTATAATAAGACCTTTCTCCTAGAGAAAAATGTTTTTAAGTTGTTGTAGCCACAAAAGTGAGTAAATTTCTATTTATGATAAATCATTGAGGAAAGTATTTATTACTATTGTGAGTATCACAGTTGCCGTAGCATTGATGAAATAGAACAATACATTTGGTTTTAAAATTGTTTTTCACCTACCTGTTTTTAGAACAAATGCTTGCTTTTTCACCATTTTCTTTATAATGCTCTCTGCTTTCATATTGCTAAAAGAGACCTCTGCTTAGCTCATTCCTCTGTTTTCAAACTATACTTGTCACTGTGGCATTATAAAACTAACTTAATTAATCTGCTGGGAATTTGTTTCTGTTGATCATATGCCCTCTTCACTGAGAAGGAGATATTGCAGGATGGTCTTGTGTTAACAGACTTATTTTAATTCAGTAACTTGTACTGATTTTATCTTATGTAAAAGTGAATTCCTGGTATTTGTGTGCAAAAGCCAACTAAAGACACCATCTTTGCTGTAGGCTCTTTAAACAGAGTTTTCTAAGAAGAATTTAGAATATCTTGAAAATGGATGAGAAGTATTTCCATCTGCCCAGTTACGGCTTTGTTCTATTTGAACTAACAATGTGGTGTTTTGAGTGGGATGAATTGAACTGAATGAAATCACTAGTCTTGTTCTACTTTGCAAAATTATCACTTTTCTGACATTGTAGAGGATCCTACCTCACACTTCAAGAAGTCTTTAGTTAGGATTTAAAATGTCTTCATATTTCTATTATATGCAAAGAAGAGAGTAAACAAACAATGATAAAATGTAGGGTAGCAAAAGGGAGATCTTTATTAAAAAAAAAACCAAAAGAGTAAGCAAATTCAAATTTGTTTTGGAAAGATGCAGTCACAAATGAACTGAAAATACATTACCGCTAGACATAGCTAAAAGATCTAAATTGTGACATGAAAAAGGAGAGGTCACACTGAACATTAGGTTCCTGGAACTGATGCCTGCAGACTATGCATTAATAAATGGTAAAATATATACCATCATTTTGCCTTCAAACTTTCAAACTTTTGCAGTTAGGGTAAATGAATCTTAGCAATGCTAAAAATGCTGGTTAGGAGGTCTTTCTGGTTAAAATTGTTCTGGTTCTCTTTGGAGGTGATCAACCAAAGCTTTGACTTCATAACCTTCTCCGATGGTGCATCCACACTTTCTATGGATATCCTGCTATTTCATCATGAAAACACTTTCCGTACATACAACCTGACCTATCCAGCTTGCTGTTCAAGGCCGCTGTCCCTTCTGTAATCCCTTTTAAATTGTTTGCTACTACTGCAAGGAGTTTATCTCTGCTTCTTCCAATACGGCCCTTAGCTTTAACTTTGCCAGGATAAAAACAGCTCATCTCACTCAACCTCCCCATGTCAATCGTGTTCTTTAGATCCCTTGTAGCCTCTGCTGCGGGTTCTGCACAGTTCATCCAGCTTAGGGCAAGAGCACGTGATTGGCCTTGTGGTCAACTATCACCCTCGAGTCCTTTCAGCCTCAGTCCTTGCAGCTCATCCAGTCACTCTCCATTGTCCACACCTACTCTACCCTAGGTGCAGAGCTTGGCCCTTCTGCCTCCTAAGCATAATGAAGCTTCTCCAGGCAAAATCCATAAATTTCCCCAGATCCTACCAACTTGAATTTTTGTCATTCATTATGTCAGTCACTCCTCTTAACAGCATCCAGAAATTTTTCAGGTTTGCATTCTATGTCATAATCCAGGTCCCTGATGAAGGGACGCCAGTACTGATCCCATGTTTCATCATGGAAGTCATTAAGACTGGTAGACCGTGATTTACCACTGGTAAATCTGTGTGTATAGTTCCTGACTGCCTTGTTTTCCATGTGTGTTTGGAAATTAATTCCAAATGAATGCTATTTGTGAACTTCCCAGTATAAAACATGAGGCTGCTTTTTTTATAGTTCCCTTGATCTCTCTTCCTTCTTAATACGAACATAATATTTGCCTTTTTCCAGTTGTTTGGGACCTTTCCTGATTTCTGTGATTTTTAATAGATTATAGTAGACTTGCATTCACTTCAGTCAGCACCTTCAACACCTTGAAGTCAATTTGATCTGGCATCCTGTATTTAAGTTCAACATTTTTAAGTTGTCCCAACCTTCTTGGTCTCTTGTATACCTGCTTCCAAAACAAGACTGATATGTGCAGAATTTAAAAAGTAGGCTTTGACTGTGAAGACTGAGGTGAAAATATAATTAAATAATTCAGCCTTTTCCATATAACCTGTCAGTCAATTGGCTCTCCCATTCAGCAGTACACATTTTCTTTGAATTTCCTTCTGAAATTAACATACTTGTAAGAACTCTTCCTGATACATTTATGTCCCTAACTAGTTTCAGCTCTCATCAGGTTTTGGTCTTTTTATCCTTAGCAGCATGAGCAATACTTACATAGTTTTCCTTTGATTCCTGTCCTTGTTTTCACCTCCTGTATGATTTCTAGCATTTGAGTTCTCTATGTAGTTGTTCTGGCCTTTGGTTGAAATTCCTGGTCTACCTGCATGAAGGGGTGCTTTTCTCCCGAGCCCCAAATAATTTTTCTTTTAAAGTCAGATAGCTATTCTGGATGCTCCTTGTAGGAGGCTCCAAGGGCATTAATCCAGCAGTATTCTAAATAAGTCAAAATCTGCTGTCTTGAAGTCTAGAGTCCAAGTCCATCTCTTAACCTTCCTTGCCTTTCTCCAAATCTTGGTCTCGTCTTCTCCTGGTCACTGCAACCCACACTAACATCTGCAGTCCCACCCACAACTGTTTTTTCCTCGCTGAGCGGCTGGTCAAACAGAGTATTTATTTGCCTGGTTTGTCCCTAAGTTCACATTAGAAATTCATAAGCGGTGCTCTGAAGACCCTTCCACGTTGCTTAAGGATTGTATTACCTGTTCAGTAGATGTCCACGTGGTCAAAATCCCTCATACGTACTAAGGGCTCTGATCAAAGGAGTCCTCTTAATTTTCTGCAGACAGCTTCAGAGATGTCATCTTAGTCAGGCAAGCTGTAACAGATCTCCATCACATCATCCACGTTACATCCTCTTGGACCTAAACCTGGAGGGTCTCCGCAGACACCTCCTTGGTTTCACACCAGATCTCTCCTCAGTCAGGAATTTCCTTCACATAACACACATCTCTGCTTCTTCTGTACCGCCTACCTTCCCTCAGCAGGCTTGTGGAGCAGTCTTGTGATGACAATCAGTTCTACTGGAAGCAGCAGTGCTGTGGGACTGAAGAGGACAAGGAGTAAATGCCATATGTCACAGTCTTCATCTTTAGAGGTCTTGATACATACAGTAACCTGACAGGAAAGATCTATGCTTGGTTTTCAAGCACAGAGGCAGGAGCATGACCTAGGTAACCTTTCTATAGATGGGAGAGAAGTTGTCAAATGGGATTTGAAGCTCAGAATTTGAATATTACTAGCTTAGTAATCAACTGTGAGCAAGGAACACAGCAAAAGGTGAGTGAGATCCAAAGAATAGAAGTGAAAGTTACACTTGTGATGTACTTGTCAGGTTTTTAGAGATCTGTGTCCTGCTCATTTATGATACCTATGAATAATGTCAAAGACGCTACCTGAAACAGGTGGATGACTCAGCAGGAAATACTTGGTTGTCAGAGTTTTGAAGGGTATAAAAGTTCTGATCAAGTTACTGCAGAAAGGCTCAAAAAAATTGGAAATTTGCAAACATTGAATATTGCCTGTTATGCTATGTTCATTCATTTATGTTATGAATGAAGCTTTGAGACCAAAATAGTCTGTCATGCAGGCAAGCACAGAAATTCTATTAATATGTAATCTGAATTTGTTTTAAATTTATTTGTGCTTAACCCATATGCATATGAAAGTAGATGATTATCTGTGTGGACAAAATTAGTATGAAGGGCAGAAAAAGGTTAAATTGCTTGGGACTCGACTTCCGCTTAATCTGGATACTTAGGAGGGTGAAAATATGTATGTCCTGCCACTGGTATAAAGATGATTTATTCTCACTTCATTTCTGCTTTCTGTTGACAGTATAATGCTAAAGGATTTACTTAAATTAAAATTCCTTACACTACTGTTTTTTCCTAGTCAACAGCAGATTGAGTCGTTAATGTGTGTTTGGCTACTTATAGGATAGCTCCTGAATTAAAAAAGAAATAGTATTGTTTTTTCGTGTGAGTATCTCAGTGAAGTGTGGGTAGGAAAAGAGCTGAGAACAAATAATATTTCTTCCTCATTGTTTGAGCTCTATTATGTGACAAAGAGAGTTATCTTCTGGATATACATCCTTCCACTGGCATGAAGCATGAACAAATGGGGAGCTGATTTAGATTAGACACTTAACTTTAACTAAAGCTACTTAAGATGAATCCTTCTTTATTCCAGATCATTGAGATAAGTTTTGACCAACATGGTCATGCTTAAAAAAATTTAGCAATTTAGGGCTATATTCATGGAGCATAAACTTTAAAGGTAACAGGAACACTGCTTTTTACCAGCAGTTTTATAACACGTAGAGGAAAAAACAATGTTTTGGCCTTGTCACATTTGCCGTAATCAGAAACCACATTGATACTAGAAAGAAAAGTTTACTTTACCTAGGTAAATAGAAGATAACAACTTCCTAGCTTTTCATATTTTTTAAATTCAAACAAATGTTACTAGGTTATCCTCTCTACTTGCCTGCATTAATATTTAATAGGTCTTCTTTATAGAACCTACCCTAGCAACCAGTATATTTTTCTTTTGGGGGGATCATATTGACAAAGCAGACACATGGGCATGTGTATTTACTCAGAATATGTAATTTAAACATGAACGTTTCTAAGCTAAAAGATGTCTTCAAAATTTTTTCAGACTCCCATTAATAGGAAATGTGTATCAGTATAATCCTTGAGGGATGATATTTTAGTTTTGATTGAAACAGGAAATGCAATTTAATGGTGTTTCTAAGGACAGAAGGATTAGGGCTGCAGGCAAAAAAAAATGAAGAACATAGGGATTTTCAAATGCTTGAACCGCAGAGGTAATACATTCTATTCTTCTACCCACTGGACTCATGTATCTGATAGAAGTGTGCTTACTACAAGGATATAGAAGAATAGAGACTACAGTCATCACCTGCTGTTCTTCCTGCTGGTTTTTCATGTGCTACTTCATCTTCATAGAAACGATCAGTTTACCCCTGGGATGTTATGTGGGATTTTTTGCTATTATTATTATCAGGTTTGAAATTTTACCTATTCGGGATCTATATATTATGATTTTTTTTTTTACACTAAAATTTATTCTGGTGTCTGAAAGTTCTACTAATTTGATGGTATGAATATTTTGAAAGTGTTTTATTTTTGCTAAAACCTGAAGTTTTTGGATACCAAGAACACGCAGCAGCTAATGTGTGTGACCAGCTTTATCCACTTAAATTCCCGTCTGTTCTTTTTGTTTTGTTATTAATCAAACCCTCATGTCTTTTTTGCATTTGTCTATTTTTTAGTATAATTTTCCTTTTTCAAACCAAAATAAGCTTTTTTTGCTCAACCAAGGTAGCATAATGCAAGTTTTTGTTACACTGGTATTTATTTTCTTTTATATAGATCTATATTTATAGGAACATATTTTGTGTTGGAGAGAAGTTGACAAAATTAAAACTCTGATGTTTGAAATTTTTAGGTAATTATTTAGCGCACATACTGAGCTTGCACGCTTAGATACTTTTCATTTAGTTTTGGATGAAGCAGTTTTGACATTTATCTTCATTGTCATTGTGCCAAGGGCAATTCGTTTTATTTAATATCTTGCTGAAGAATGGAATGACAACAAGTATTGGAGTCAAGTATTAGACATGATACATACTGTGGTAAAGAGTATTCCTGAGGCAACATTAATGAATCAATAATATTGCAGAGTACAAAAAGTAGGATTACTTTCCTTTTGAATACATAGGACAACTTTTTGTCTATTTCCAATATCCAATATAGAAATGATGCTGAGGCCTTTTCTGAGTGTTCATGAAACTGCATTTCCAGAAATAAATACTTCTCAGAGAGTGCTTATATAAATCATCATCATCTGAAGGCAGAATATGTTTACTGACAGTTAGAATTGAGAGTGTCAGTCTAACTGCGAAGCACTGAATCCCTGGCTATCTACTCCTTGGAATCCATAATAGTTATTTCTTTGATTAGGATGGTTTTTGGTTAGTGAGCTAATAACATAAACAAACCACTCAGAAAGAGGTATTTTTTTAGCGCTGCTAAAGCACTGCTGAAATGCTGTAAGTAGAAAATGAAACAAATGTATTTATGGATGAATGAAAATTTATTTTTTGAACACATAAAGAAAATTTTACTTTCAGTGGCAATATGCTTATCTCATGTAAGTACAGTGTCTGATAACACAAGCAAGCACAGGGACTGACAACTTATTTGAAGGAAAGGAAAGGAAAGGAAAGGAAGAAGAAAAGAAAAGAAAAGAAAAGAAAAGAAAAGAAAAGAAAAGAAAAGAAAAGAAAAGAAAAGAAAAGAAAAGAGAAGAAAAGAAAAGAAAGAAAAGAAAAGAAAAGAAAAGAGAAAAGAAAAGAAAAAAAGAAAAGAGAAAAGAAAAGAAAAAAGAAAAGAAAGAAAAGAAAAAAGAAAAAAAAGAGAAAAAGATTATTTGCTCTTGACAATTAAAGTTAACTATCATAATTACTGCAATGGAAGAATGAATGTATTGCTAAAGATCATAGTTTCATGCACTTAGAGGGAAAAAATTAATTCAGAAAGTGTAATTTTCTGACTGATTGCAATAATGCATACAGAAAGGACATACTTTTAGTAGCACCTTTAGTAACTTATCAGAGGCTAGTAAAAGTTCAAATACACAAATAGGTCTCCTCTTTTTATATACCATATAAAAAGACTTCTTGTGCCTCTAAGTCCACATCCACTTTGTCCAGAGCATATTTTCTTATGTTTTATATGCTGGAATCCAGGAACCTCAGAGAAACCCATAAATCATTTGGGAGAAACTAAGCTTTAGGCAAAGGCAAATTACTTAACAGTATTTCAGAAAGATAAATATAAGGACATTATTGAAAATGACATATATAGTAACTAGGGTCTTCCACAGTCATAGAGAGAAAACTCTCTGGTTGAGTCTGAGAAATAATATATATCTTAATGGATGAATGCAGGATAAAATGAAGCCAAAACTTAAAAAGTTCATGGCTTCAAATAGTCTGGATATAAAGGCTTTGACTCAATGCACAAAGGAGTGTATATAAAAGAAACTAAATGCAAGAGTAGTTAACAGCACCCAGAAACAGAATACGAAGACTCTCTTTGCCAGCACTGGTGTATGGACAAGTGGGAAAAGTCATTAAATTAATAAATTTCAATTAGGATGCTAATTAAAAGGCAGATGGGGAAAGCAAGCCTGTTTGAACAAACAGAACTTTTCCTGAATCTCAGTTCCACCAGAAAGAAAAAAACCTGATAGCACCATCACATTTATTTCTGATTGAAAAGCTCTTTGAGACCCCCATGTTTATTTACAGGCTTGAGTTCTTTTCCTATATTAGTAGTTTTTGCTCAATCTGTTTGGCTATTGGACCTAAGCATACATATCTGTTTTCACACTGCATGTACCATATAGGAACCACACTGCTAATTTCAACCCAGTAGGGCTACAATCATATTGAAAGCAAAATGTATTAAATTTATTTTTTTAATATAGTTGTGCTATTATTGTTTGGGAATAAATCATTACTATTTACTTTATCATATCCAGCTTTCCTACAGTGATAGCTAGGTGTTAGATTTTATTATTCTTGTGATTTGCTGTTCCTGTAATGTAAGTCTAAAGCTGTATTTTTACATGTGAGATGGGAGTGGATTATCAGAGGAATAACAATCAACATCGCTGTTTTTGCAAGACAGTAGGACTGATCACTACCACTTTCTCAACCTGCAAAAAACCAAAAAAAGCGCCACCACACAAAGAAAAAAACCCCACAGAAACCCCCCCAAACAAGTAAACCCCAAACCAAACCAAACCACACCCCAGACAAGCTACCAGCCAAAAGAAAAAAAGCTACAACACCATTTTAAACCATCCTGCAACACAGGAGGTGGCATTCAGGAAGTACTGACTCCATCTGTCTTAATTATAGAAGCTTAAATAAGATAAACTATGCGTCTAGAGTACCTAGATATAAAAGGAGAATAAGGAAATACTGGGTCAAAGAAAAATCCTCTGACTTTATCTCAGTTGTATTTATACCATTTAATCTTACTTTACTTTAGTCTTCAAAAAGTGCTCAATATTTTATCACATCTGTAAAAGTAATTTAACCTCAGCTGTTCCAAATGCACACAAAAGCCTTTCAGCAGTATAGCAGCACTAAGAAGTTCATCACTCTATATGTGTCACCTCCAAGGAGGGATATGCATTTGGGTTTACCAGTAGCAGTTTAAAATTGATGGAAAGCCGTAGTCTTGTAAGTCTTTTTGTAAGTAAGAAGAAATTCTTACAGTTCTAGAGCTTCTTTCTTATCAAAATAAATTCTTGGCACATGAAATTATTTCGAGACTAATTTTATCAAGATTAATTTTATCAAGTCACATTGGGATTGGACTAAAATACCGAGACACTTTTCTGATGTATGTTTTGACAAATGTAAAGTACATAACAGTTGCTATCAGTTATTTTATGTATCTACTCTCTTATGAGATTTCAGACCTTTTACATATTTACAAATTTACCCATTTACAAATTACCCACCAAGAAAATAATTATTTTCCTCCATTCCTTTTGATTCTGTCTAATCACTTCTTTGTAAAAAAAGAGCCTTTTATTTTTCCAGGTCCTGTTGGGTAAAAAATGTTTTCAAAATAATAAAATTGGGTTGTTGCTGAAGTTTAGTCAAGAATGCATTTTGCCTACACTCATCAAGAGAGCAGCTACATGCTAAGTGCAAAGTTACAGCATGTAGTACACCTACTACACATATGGGCAAATTAGTCAGGATGGGAATTTAATGAGCTTATGTAGAAATGGGCTCTTGTCTGTCTGGCCTTGAATGAATGTTGGCTGTCTTGTGACTCTGTGTTTGTATCTGGAAGATTTTCAGAATCACTCCAATTTTACCTTTTGTTAAAACTGATACACTCTGGCAGTAAGGAACAGCTAGAAAACCATGTATAGATTGAATGTGAGAGAAAAGAACTTTTACTTTTTTGGATCAGCAACTTTTTCACAGTCATTAGAAGA
This sequence comes from Edolisoma coerulescens, assembly GCA_013397115.1. Classification (NCBI taxonomy): domain Eukaryota; kingdom Metazoa; phylum Chordata; class Aves; order Passeriformes; family Campephagidae; genus Edolisoma; species Edolisoma coerulescens. The sequence continues at coordinate 266,722 of VWZW01004032.1, forward strand.
TTTCAAAGCAGGAGTCCACTAGAGCCCCAAATAACGCACCGTTTTTGCTGTTAAAGGCGTGCATATTCTATTTTGCCGAATTATTACAAGGGGCTTCAACAATTCCCAACAGGATAAATCTCAGGCGTCTTTCTTTTAGGCTACAGAAAGAGAAAAACCTTTAATCAAAATTCCTTTATTGACTTGAATGTCACTGATATTTTGATGACAGTGGGTACTAAAACATGTTGCTCCTATACTGAATGAAGTAGGTAAGAAAAGACTTATTCAGACAAGGATCTGTACTGGCTCCCTCTACGTCACAAATAGCTATTTACAGAGAGCTCTGAAAGGCTCATGCACTCTTGTCTAGTCGAATATATTCCTTACAGACTGTTTAAAAGGTGTTTTTGTTTTTCTTTCCTTTTTTTCTGAGTGTTTTTAAGAAATCTGACATTGACGTTAATACTGAACTTATTTTACATGCAATTGCAAGTTATTTTTTAAATGCACTACTCCACAAACCTAGGACATCATCATCCTTTTATTAAAAAGTGTTCATTTCATGCTAAAATTATGTTCTTACATAAATCTTTTGGTGAAATAACAACGGTTGTCTTTTCTTTGGCTTTGAGCCCTTATTTTCACTCACAGATTATTAATAGACCTGTAATACCATTTCCCTCTACAGAGAACAAAACTGAGAGCAAAACGTATTGGTAACTTTGCAGTGAGTGTACAATGGAACCATAATAAAATCTGTCATCTCAGTGTGCAGCCAAGACACTTTGTTTTACCAATGTAAGAAGAAAAGAGGCAGAGGCGGTTGCTGTGGTGTGAGAGCATGGAAGCTGTGTGTTTCAGTCTTGATTCAGACAGTTTACTGTTTCTCAAGTATCATCTCAAACATGCGATCCATAGAGCATTTTCTGGTGGTCTGTGCAATTTTATCTCATTAAAAGATGCTGTCATGATTCCTGGATTTCAGCTGCTGAACCGCCTCTTAAGATAGCTTAAACAACATAGGAAACTTGCTTAATATTCCTTTTTCACGCTAAAAATTGCTTAGTCATTTTGAAGGTGTGAATAGAGGGTCCATCAAGCAGGCTCCCTTTTTGGGATGTGAATTGTCAAAAAAACCACTTTGCAGTTCATCACTAACATTTTTACGGCAGAAGAATTTTTACTTTCTGAAGTTCTTAGGTTAAGCACATCCATTTTGGTGTGTTCTTTATGAAATGGTCTATTTCACCAAGATTAAAATGTTTAAAATGCCTGTCTTCTCACTGAGTACAGAAGGTTCAGAAGAGCTTGTTGATGAAATGCTTAAAGAAATAAATCACCTTATTGACTGTGGAATAGCCATGAGACTTTCTGAAAAGGACGAATGTTTCATCCCAATACACACCATTTTGGTCAGGTTATGAGTATGCTTTGGAAAGAGTTCTCATTGACTTCTAATCCTGTAGTTAAAGTCAAGGTTTACCCAGATATAGCATCAACTATTATTCTTGAGAGCAAGGAACTTTCATGCCCCATTTTTAGTTCTGCAAGTGGTTGTGCTTTTTATTTTTAAAGTCAGCATGCAAGAGCTTAGCTGGCAATATTCAATATGATTGCAGCTTTTCAGACACTGAGCACTAGTCACAGCACATTTTCAGTGTAACAGTTTTTTCTTCTTTGGTTTCTGTGTAGTCACCAGGTCTCCCGGAGTACTGTTAATCCCAAAATTCAAGTATCTGCAATTATTCCTTACGGCAAAGAGTTGGAACACTGCACCTAAATTCAGTTTTCCCCAATGTTTTGGTGCTTCCAGGCAAAGATGAAGTACAGCTTCATCCATTTATAAGGAAATGGAATGAAATATTGAAATTTAGCTGTTTCAGTTCTTTCTATTAAAATGCAGAGTGAACCTTATAATAATACCATAGGTTTTAAAATAATTTTAAATGCTAGAAAGAGGGGGGTTTTCTTCATATTTATAACTAAGTGTATTTCAGTGAAGAATATTGCTTTTGAGATTGTTCTATGTCTTAATACAACTTAAAACATATGACTATGGAATGAAAGGTTTGTCAGGGATGAAGTAAAAGCAATGCAGTCGTATCTGCTGTGATTTAGCACCAAGCACATTGCCCGTAAATCAATTAAATTAGGTTAGTCATCCTATTGAGAGCTCAGTATAACTCTCTTTTTGTACTAGATGATATGATAGATGCCAGGAGGGAATGGGAAGTGGCACAGTAAGGGAGAGGGCACAGAAAGAAAAATATGACATCCAGATTTTGTCACAGTGAATCTGGTAGCTGGTCCTGACTTTGTTACCTAATGAAGGTCCTTCATTCCCAGAGTTTTTATGCTTTTCAGCAAACCAAGCAGAACAGACATTAGTTCAGATTACTTTACTTTGTGTTTGATCTTTTTAATCCAGATGTGTTTATTTCAGGTTTTGGTTTGTTTTCAGTGTAGCAGCCAGCCATGACAGCTCAGATAAAATCCAACCCATCTGTTAAGTCTCTGTCTAAAACACCACAGATTAAAGAGAAACTAGCATTAATTTAGAAAGCACAGGTCTGGCCCTGAAATGCTAATCTGTGTAGGTTTAGATGAGTAGAGGTTTTAGGTTTTTATTGAAACCTTGAGAGAAAAACACATATGCTGTTCAAATTCTTCACCTATCATTCAAAGCCTGTCTTTAATGCATCAGCTTGCACTTATGGATTTTAAGATTCCACAGGTTGTTTTATTTTAAGTTAACTTCATGTTCTTCACTTGGTTTCCTGCCTAGTTCCCCGAGGAAACAAGGCCTATGAAATTGTGTCATCTGCTTCTGTGTCTCACTTTTGGAAATCTTGGCCATAACCATCTGACTTAAGACAAAGGGCTCAATGAGTGAAGTTTCCAAGGTCCATAGAGACAGACAGTAAGTGCTGCAGCCGCCTTGATAGGCAGGTAGGGAAGGATGTGGGGGTAGGGAATAAAAGGCAAGCATCCTTTGGAAATTACTCTTTGCTCTTTTCTCTGTCTGGGAGTCAGCCTGTTTCTTGGCATTCCAAATTTTGAAGTTTTCAGTGTGACTGGGGTTCAAAGGTGGCATCCCGGAGGAAATTAAACTGGAAGAATACTGGTATGTTTTTGTCAATTAAAATTAACCTATGCCACATTTTTAGTTAATTACATTATCTAGCCTCTTTTTATTCATTGATGTCACTACAGTTTCCACGTTAAGAGTAAGCAGAGAAAATAAAGCCATGCAAGTCAAATTCTTTTGTCTCCTAAGGGAATAATTGTTAAAATTATGTGATACTATTGTGCACTTCTTAAACTTCCATCTCAAAACACTGCAGTGCTCAGATGGAAATTAATTCTGTTAAGTTAGGATGTCCTTACTAGCCCATTTCATTACCTATTTCTATTACTTTAGCCAAGTCTCATAAAATCAGTTCACATAAAAATAACAACAAATATATTTAAGTTTTGTATGATTTCTTGAATAAAATGTCATAAGAAAAAGCCTAGATGGGTAGGAAACAGGAATATGGATGAGGACTGGAAGTTATTGATATGGTAATTTTCCTTTATCTGAAGTATATTTTAACGTAATGAACATTTGTAAACAGTGACTTGAGAACCGTACAGGGATATTGAATTGTATAAAGGACCATGCCCCAAATTATCCTAAATTATACTTCGAGTAACACTGAGGACCACAGAGATAAACTGATAGGTTTTTGTGTAACTTAGGCACAATTTAATCTATTTTTCCCTAGCAGGACTATTCATTATGAACACAATTTGAACTTGCAGGCTACATTTATCTGATAGATAGATACATAATCCCTAAGAAAATGGGCTATATTATCTGGATCACAGCTGAGCTACAGCGCCTGCAAAATAAGATATACCACATTCTGCAACAGCTTCTCACATAAGTGATAGAAATGTGTTAGGCATAAAAACCCATTCTAATCAAACAGGGTCATACAGCCCCTAGACTTCCAGTTGCAACCAGTGGGAGATTGCAGTTAGCTCCAAGTGGGGAGAGAAAAAGTAAGGTGACGAATGCTTCATGCCACACCTTTACGTTGTATTAAATATTTTAAGGCATGTAATCACAATGTTGCAATACCAGTGTATTGAGGAACCCTTTGCCACCTCAAAGTATTTGCAGCTCTAGCAAACTGTGTCAGATATCAGAAGTGTTTCCCACATGTGGAATTCAATAGCCACACTGCTTAGTATAAAATTCAATGCCAACAGTGTTCTTTCTAAAGGAAACTTGTGCCTGAGTTAATTTGCTGGCAAAGTTTAACTGAAAACCCTTTGATCAATGTTATTGAACTAACTCAGCATCTGAAATGAGTGCTTTGTATCTTGCAGTGGTCTGCGAGAAAATAAAGTTTTGCAGCATGAAATAGGCGTGCCAGAAGAAAACCATACGTTGTAAAGCGTCGCTTCCAGCAGTACAAGTAGTACAATATAAGCTCAGAGGTGCATTTCTCCACAGTATTAAACAGAGAGTTTGAGCTCATCAAATGCAGCCTGTCCTGTACAGCCACAACTGGCAAGTCTGTATGTACCGGTACCCACAAGGAATGCTGTTGCCTTAGAAGGCCAGCATGATGCTGTTTTTCAAATGAGTGACACATTCTGTTATATGGTACTCTGTGACAATTTCTGTCATGACTGACATCTACATCAGCTTCCCTCAGTCAGAAAGGTGGAAAAAATGGGAAAAAAAATGCCTCTGAATCCTTAAAAGTTGTCGGCTATTTACCACAAATATGAATTAATTTAATCAATGGGAAGGCATCAGGATGAAAATGGTGACTTTGTGTGATGACAGTCAGGAGAGTATCAGTTTTAGTTTAATGAACACAATGCCTGCTTCTGTGTGCATATTTATTTTGGTGGGTTATTTTTTATTCAGCTGGTCATTAAAGGACATACACAAGCACTGGATGGGAAAAAAAGAGATTAAGCTTAATTGAACAGAGACGATCCTCTAACCTAAAATAGAGGAAGATTTGTGAAACCTAGAGAAACTGACAGCCTTATGTTAGTGTAGACATGTGTGGGGTGTGGGCTTCACCCATCCAGACATGTGTGGGGTGTGAACTTCACCCATCCTAACCCTAGCCTGGAAAGTACATGGCAAAATAAAGCAGAAGCACTGAGCTGTCAGGGGTAATCTAGGTTAGGTCCAGATATGGTGCAGAGATGTTACAGTTCTGGAGCGCTGTTGAGACTTGGGGATTATTAGTTCAGATGTAATTCTTCAGTTAATGTGCATTTCCTGACTCTAGATCTGATCTGATATGGCATTGCTTTGATCAGTGTGGATTTGCTGATTTCAGGTTCTGCAAGATCAAGCACTGAATGTACAGCAAGTGGTTCTTCACTTACCTTGCAAAATAGGCAAGGGCATAAATACCAATGCATGTTTACCTAAAAAAAACCCAGCAAGCATAGGTAAGATAGTTTACATATAAAACTCACTTGTTTAAAATCTTTTCTCAGAGGAGTGTGCACCTTTCGGCTGATATAATTCTTATTTTGCAAAAATTGTTACTCTGTCTCCACAGTCCAACTGTCATCTACAGCATTTCCAGGGAAAACTTTTCTAAAAGTCAGAGAGATTTCCTGGGGACTGCAATGTATTACAACTAAAATTCAGGTAAAAACAATTCAGAGACCCCAGTGAGGACACTCCTGGAGAAGGCTTATGGATTGTTTTCTCAAGAAGAAATGGAAAAACAGATCAGTCACACACAAAGATGTGTACTCTGAAATCAGGATGAACAGCCTCAGAAAAAATCATCCTTCATTTTAGGCAGAGACATACCCAGGATCAACAGGTTTTTTTGGTTATTAGGAAATGAAATTCAGTAACACGTGGCAGATTTTTTTTACTGACACCATTTCAAGCAGATTAAGGTACTCAGGGGAAAAGAATGAACTAGGGAAGAAGAGCAGCCTTCCAAAATATAAAGCCAAATGTTTTCAATAGCTGCATGAAATTCTCATGTTAATTTTTTACGATGAAGACATGCATTTCTTAGTTCTGCATAGGATTCTCATTTTGTGGAGTATTTGAAGGTATTAATGCAACTGTGCAGCTCTTAAGAAATTACCAAGTTTACAAATTGTGAAAGAAATTAACAAAGAAAGACAACATTTTTCTGCTTAGAAAGCCTAGGAAAAAGAAGTTCAAGTTCAGAATTTGCAAGCTTTTACACTTATAAATTGTTTAAAAATGCCTACCTTCTAAAAAGGTTTGTAAAAATATTAATGATTTCAGTAGATGCTGCTTCATGCTTTTGACTAATCAAATTGGGAATAGAGTGCCTTTAAATTCTATTTCAACACATAAAAATTTGCAAGAAGGAAACTAAGATATACATGAATGGTTGTCTCATTCAAATGAGATAACTACTGTCACATAACAAGCAATACTGCAATATAACATTGAAAAATAATGGTCTAAAATTAGAAAAAAATAGTTTATTATTTTTCTACAAAATATTTTAAATAAATCCTGGAAAGGTAGACAAAAATAATTTTCTGTTCAGGTCTCAATTTCTCCTTGCTTCACAAGCTTTCCACTTCTCCAGGTTTTTTGAGGGTTTTCTCTTTATCCCTCTAGCAGCTTGGCTTCTGCTCACAGCAGTCAGCAGAAGCCCTCTTACATCTCTGACCCAGATCTGTGCTCCAGTCAAAGACATTGTTGGATTTGAGGGATTTTTTTTGTGTTAAACACAAACTGTGCGACTTATTAGCTAAGACTATTCTGAGAATGCCTTAAGTAAAGCTGGGGCAGGAAAACCCCTGGAGTTTGTAAAGACTGAAAGTAGAAGATGCCTCTTTCAAGAGCAGTGCACACATCCAATTAATGCCCAAGTGTCTGGTTTCAGGTGTGAATCTATTATTAAAATATTTTGAATAATTTTGCCCAGCTCCTAGTGGTACTATGGTAATGAACAAAAGAAGTGATAATATTTATGAAATCTTTAAAATTGACAGAGGTAATTTTTATTGTGGCAGTATTTGGCAGCAAATAAAAACACAATATGGATGGCTGTGTTCCACTTAAAGGGCAAAAATGTTAATAGAAAACTGTACAGTAGCTAGTTCTCAATTTTTCTGTCACAGGTTGTATTCAGAACAGTTTTACAACTATCAAAAGAAAAGAACTGCAGGATGTAAAAAATCCTACCCTTCCTTGGTCTAGGCATGTCAGAAAAAGCCTGGCTCTTCTGTGAAGAGGTTTTGGGAGCAAATCCCAAGGGTGGATTTCCATAAGATGACTTGGCTAAATTACCAGCTCTTCTCCACTGGGGGATTCAGTCCTGTTTCCTTCTCTTCTACCTGACAACCTTACCTTACGCTCTCCGTGGTACTTATCTGATCACATACTAATTTGATTCAGCTCAAAGGACCAGAAAACTGACTTGGCAAGCAAGAAAGAAAATGAAATATTCACTGTTGGGCTGGTTGTTTTAGCTCACTATGTGATCACAAGAGTAACAGGGGCCATCTCCTCCCATAACCCCCCCAAATCACTGGAGAACCTGCCAGCTTTCTTCTGGTGAAAACTAGCTGTGTTCTCATATTTGTTGTTGCATATATCATCAGTTCTCGTCCTCCACTTATGTCAGCACTGAATTCGTTTTCTCTTCTTTCCCAGCTGACATCATGGCACATAATTCTTCTCTCACACACTTTGTTCTTTATTTATTTAACATACTGCTGTCCCAGCAAATCCTTGTCAGTGCTTTCCTTATGTTCGCTTTTCAACCATTTTATATCTTGATATTATTTAAAACGTTAGTATTTAGTCTGAAGTGGTGGCAAAATGTGTCTGAGCATATATTATGGATAAATCCATTGAAGGTTTACACAATTTCTGGCTACAACACAGGTTTAGATTAACATTAAGTAAATCAAAGACTGATTCATTTTTAAAGAAGATAACTGCTGAACTGACCGAAGAGCTTGCATTAGAAGTTTTGCAAAGCTTTGGGGAGAAAAAAAAAAGAGTAAAATATCATAAAACTTGCTGTCATGATACCAAGCAGACTTCCAAAAAAAAAGGCAGCAACAGCTGAGCAGTGGGTTACTAAGATTTCCAAAGACTCCAGCTTAGGTTTCCTCATCGAACTAACACATATTCACCCAGTAGTGTCTAGAAAATAACATTTAATTTATTCTAAAGCTCTGAATATGTTTTTTCACTTTTGATGCAGGAGTACTTTACTTTTGAAAGACAGAAATTGGTTGTTTGTGCCTGACAGAGGTGAACAGGAACTGCCAAGGGCACAGAGAGCAATGCTGTGGGCGGTGCAGGCTGGCGAGCAGCAATGAGATAATCCCACCTGGGCCCCAGCACATTCCCAGTTTGTTGTTTGCCGGGACACAGGTCACACTGGGTGCCACAGCCTGCAGCCCACCATCCCATCCCCATGGGACCCTGCCTGCCCCGGGAGGGTGGCACACAGCCAGGACTTACCATGGGAGAATAAAGCTTCCCTCAGCTGAGAGTGAGGAGACTTGTAATGTGCAAGCAGCAGCCCAACAGCTGTTGGACTCTCCTGGTGTTGCCTGGATTGTAGGCACAGCTGGATTTGCCTTTCTTCATGCCTTGCTTACCATGGGCATGGACCTGTAAAACACTGCCACCACGTTTTGGAGAGCTGACTTCAAGGGGTTGACATCAACAGGTCTCCAAAGTGCTGGGATCTTGGGCATGTAATCTTTCCCAGAAACCTGCCTCTGTCTTCACTTTTTGTGGTGAAAGGGGAAGCACAGTCCAGTACTGTAAGTGACTGAAAAAACCGTGGGCAGATAAAAACCAGGAAACCACACATCCACATAATTTTTTACACCCTTATAATCGGTATGTGATACGGCAGAGCAACCAAAGCTGTGAAATTTAGGTAGCTTCATTTGTTTAAAATCCCATATGTGAAAGAAAACCTCACATACTTTTTTTAGGAACATTCAAGAAATGAAGGAATAGCAAATTTGGCAGGTTTTGTAACCTGAAAATACAGTATGTGGACCACAAGCTGAAGCTGGTCTTGAAGACATACCTCCAGTTTTAACACTTTCAGGAATATACCTGGTTTTGCCTTAGCTGCTTAAATATGCAGGACTTTTTAACAGAGTTGCACAGGTGTGCTTTGCGGGTGGGTGAAAAAGCAGAAGTATATCTTTTCCTAGGGTTAAAAATCCTGAAGGCAACTGTGTATTCACTTTTTGTAGAAACAAAGCTAAGTTCTAATCTCACATAGGGAATGGAGAGCTATTCCACTGTAGAAAACTGCACTGTGCCAATCTAAAAGCAATTCTTTGAGCTGAGTCATTGACCAAATGTGTTTCTTTGAGCTTTGTGAATAACTAAACTTGCAGCTCATTAGCCAAATCAAGCCAAATAATTATTTAAAAATATATTACTGATTGACTTAATTTGTTCAATGTGTTTAATTGAGATCAAGAAAAACACTTACAGATATTCAGAATTAAAAAAAAAAAAGGTTCAATTGTGAAGGCTGTTGCAGCATATGTTGTGTATGTATGTATACTCTAGAAGCTAAGTTAAAATTCAACTTGCCCTTGAAGTTTTTGCATATTTTAACTCTGTAGTATTATCTTAGTAGTCTTATGTTTCAGACTTGGTTTTTGTGTACAAGTTTCTTGTAGTTCTGACTGTTCATACTTGAACTGTATTACATGTCATTCTGGAGGTATCTGGTTCTAAGTGTGTTGGCACTCTCTTGCTTTCATGCTGAGAGATTAGTATCTTAAATATTCTTTAAGTGAACTTTTCTCATACCTAGAGATCCTCTCTTCACTTCTTTCAATCTGGCAATAAATTTCTATGCATCAAATCATTCCCATTTTCATATTAAAGCAGGTTAAACAGTGGCAATTTCTTATTAAAACAGAACTCGTGTGAATTTTTAATCTGGCATTTAACTTACATTGAGGTCCTTTGGTTTCATGCTTCTCAAAAATTTTGTCTAATTTTCTGTCTTCGCATTACCTTCAGAGAATCCCTTTTCCTCTTATTGACTACATGCTATAAGAATTCAGATTAAAAGAAAATTATGTGATGCCCTGAAGTGGCTACCTGAAAACAGAGGCTAGACAAGATTAAGAGAATAAAAGCAGGTATTTATTTGAAGGGCCTTCAAAGGTACGCCCTGGGCAGTCAGAAGCCTCTGAGGGGCTCCACCCAAGATGGACCTTGGGTCACGGGTTTTTCACACTTTTATGAGTTTGGTCCATTTGCATATCAGTGTTAATTCTCCAATTGCAATCTCAGTTAATGATGTAATTACCCCAAGTTTGCTCCCCCTGTCAAAAGCTTTAGTTTACACATTTTGGGGCGTGGGACAACGAAGTGTCCTTGAAGTGCAAACCTAGAGAGGGTTTGTTATGTCTAACCAGCATGAGAGAACAGTAGCTAACAGGCTGTATGAAGGTTCAGAGTTACATGCTAAGCAGTACAGGATTTGAAAAATACAAAAGTTAAAACTAAGGTATCAATGTATAAAAAGCCTGAAACTGTGTTCTAGTGTAGCAAGATAACAGATAACACTTATTAAGTACACTATATGTATCAACTCCATATCAGGAGACTGATTCTACTGGCCCAGAAAGCTGTCTTCCGTTTTTATACACTAAAACTTTTCTGAGCTTCTGCGTCTGATTCTCCTTCCTGCTATTTCTTTGTGGGTGGTTATTTGGTTTTGTTTTCTTTTTGTTGTTCTCCTTTATACTTAAAAATCTTCTCAGCTCAGAAATGTCTGCAGATTTCATTGAAACAGCTTTCTGCATCCAGGTTTCTTTAACATCTTCATTAATGCTCTGCAAGGGGATTAAGCTGTTTCAATCAAATCTGTGACACTCAGCATTCTGGCTTTAGTCTTTATCCTCATTTATCATGTTTTCTGACCATAACAAATGTTAGAGGGGATCAAATATTTCATTCAGTCAGAATAATAGATTAAAAAACAAAGCCTATTTCCCTCATGACTGAGTAAATTATATGAAAATTAAAATAAAAAATAATAACTGAAATTACTTTCAAACAAGTAAGGAGGATCAGCTCCCACAAAAGAATAGGCCAAAAACACACCATGGGGAAAACAAATAAACAAACAATCCTGAACAGCAGAGTTAGTTCTCGAAAAATGCCTCTTCCCTCTCATATGGAGATACTGCAACCTCTGAAACTCCTATTTTTTGTTCATCTTGGGGTAAATATTACTGCAGAACCTCATGATATCTAAGCAAATGTCATTAAACTTAGCACTGCCATGTATCTGTCTGTAGAACTAAAGCACTGTGAGCCACATTTTTCATGACAGTCTACTGGGGCTGGGGCTGGGGCTGGGTCTAAAACATTTTTAATGGAGTCATTTACAAAATCTATTGTAACATAACTGTGATCTCAGCCAATATATCCAAAAAGACACTCCCCAAATCAACAAACCTTCTTAAACAGCTTATCTGGATTATCATGAGGTGACATGGTGATTGAGAATATGGTGTGGCCTCCTAACTCCCAAAAATATATTACTAATGTGAGTAAAATTTCATAAGCTGAATCTGAGGAAAATACATCCATTTTCACAACCCATGTTAATGTACCTACATGAGACAGTCTTATCCAAGTAAACAAAAATGATGATGTCTGTAGCAATTTCATCTTTGCTCACAGTGAACTCTCTGTGTGCAAGGTAGGTGAACAAGTTACAAGAGGATTTCAGTGATGACAAATAAAATAAGAGTGCTGATTTTGGACTTTACACAGAAGAGCTCAAGTGTATGAGTGACTTGCGTGATATCTCATCTTCTTTAGATGTACTAAAACACTCCAAAGGCAATGGATTAAATTGTGTATGTTTGTAAATTAATTCAGTTTTAAGAACATGTCATTGGCTTTAAACAAGAGAAACCTGAAAGAAGTCAGACCATTTCTGAGTTTGTCAAGAGTACCATTCTCTTCTCCCTAAATTCTGTCTGAACAACATGCAGAGGTAAATTAATTTTGGTTTAACATGTCTTTTAAAGCCATAAACACACAGCAGTGCAATGAACTCAGCTAACTCTAATAGTAGCATCAGCAAGATAAAGATAAATTCAAATCCTAGAGTAAAATTAAAGTAAGCTGAGAAAATAGCATTGATATTTGCCCATACTATTTACTCTGCATGCAAATCATCTCCCAAGCATTTATCCCAAGGAAATTGGCATGTAAAAGAGGTAAATTAAGGAGAGAAAAAATTAAACATGAAGTGCTCTTCTAGTTCTACCAAATTTAGAGCAAAACCTGAGTCACTGAATTACCTGGTCATAATGATTTCAGCTGTGAAGGGAAAGAGTAGCCCAACCCTGCTCTTTTGACCTGTTTCCCTTCTCTTTCTCACACACACATACACATGTCTTGTGTATGGCATATGAAGACTCCTGCACACATTTGGTCTGCTCTCCTTGCAAGGGCATATCTTCACTTTGCCTGTTCCATTATCTGTTTATCTGTGAATAGCTGAAGTATATTAAATTCACAGTCTGATGGACTCTTCATGACCTTGTATGATGGAAAGCCGTATAATTTTAGGTGCATGTCCCCAAAAGAAAGAAAAATTAAAACCAAGCAGAGGAAGTATTAAGGCCCAGAGGCTAAAATATTCAGTTGTGCCTAATTTTCACTGAAATAATGAAAGTGAATTGTGCGAGTCAATTAAATATAAACAACATATCTACAAAAACATTACACTATAAGGCAAGGTCTGATGAAACCTTAAAAGCTGCACAAAAATATTTAATAATCGTAGCTGTCCCTGACTGTGAACTGGCAAAAGTACTTTGGGTGTGAAGTTCTCTCATTCAAAAATAACTCAAGCAATTGGAGAATTTCATATGCTGGTCATCAGTATGAGAGATAAATTGAGTTTACTAAACCATCTGCTTTCTGCCCTTTAGTCTTCTTGACCTCTCATACAAGCCAGAAACTCATATAAATAAATTGGCAAAGACTTGACTCAAAATATAACATAGCTGCATGTATTTTTACACATTCTGTTTTATGGAGATAGGAGGGAAAGTAACTGCTTTTATTTTCAGCCTCAGTTAAGAAGAAGAGCTTCCTAAGAGAAAATCTAGTGCATTCCAGTCCATTTATTGTGATTTAGCTTTATATGTAAGGGAAGAGAACATAATTTCAGTAGATTTAACACATTTATTCAGACTCTTTGCTTAATCTCCTGAAACGTAGCCTACACTTTTCTGAATGTTCATCTTTTTTGGTAAGGAAAAAGGGCTCATTTCTCAGACTGTGGAATAGACAGAAGAAATCCCCCTTGCTTCAGTGTGAGATTGGATTATACATTATAATAATAATGAGAGAAAGTTTGTAAACTAAGGTTGTAAAATGTTCAGCTCTCCACAGTACTGTTTATCTAGCAAAACAACAATTGGCACATCACGGTTCCCTCACCAGACCAGAGACAGTGAAATTCAGAACAGAGCTTTGATAGCTTTAGAGCAGACATGAAAACTCTAATGTTAATATAAGTAAAAGTAAAAATTTTAAAAAGTGAAAATAACCTCATTATATGCAATTTATGTTGTTTATTACCAGTGGTCATAGTAATGAGGCTAAGGAGAAAAACATAAGTAAATAAGTACAATAGAGAAAACCCATTAATTTTCCTCTTGTCACTGTGTCATTTTGCTGGGGCTAAGGTACCAGGCTGGGTAAGGTGCAATTGTAATGCATTTCAGTGCATACAGGTGTGGACAGGTTTGAGCAGAGAAGGTAAAAAGGCACGGTTCTTACAGCTGGTCACAGCACAGTGCAGACGTCTCAGCTGCTGGGTGAGGGGAGAGCCCTGATGAAGTCTGTGCTGTGATTAGTCTGGCCATGTCTATCCTCTTGGAGGAAACAGCTCCAGTGCGCCCATCGTAAGACACTTAAGGGGAAAACACACTACGTGAAATAAATAGGGGCGATCAAGACTCACAATGTCAATTGGTTCAGCTAAATTAGTGTCTACAAACTGAAGTACAGTGAAGTGGGCCAATGCTCTTCGCATTTCAGTAAAACATCTATTCCATTCCACTATCCCAGAGGTTGAATAAAAGCTGTTTATTCAGAGAGGCCCTGAGGCTGACTTTAGTCTTTTACACTTCCAGAGCAACGTCGAAAAGGCCAATGGTTCCTTAGAGGCACATTTCAAAGAAATTTAGGATTAATGCACACAAACCTTACTATTTAAAGTGCAAGTTCTGCTCTAAAAATCATTGCACAAGAAGAGTGTAGAGTAAGAGGACTTAATATTTGTAATTTCAAAGCATACTGTATGTTGAATATCACCTGTGTCTAAGCATCCAAAACCTCTTCCTACAATCAGTTATATCAGGTGCTTTCTTCCCTTCTTTTCTTGGTAAGAAATGTGCAGCTGGAGCTAATAAAAAAAAATTACTGATGAAATGTATGCTAAGAAAATACTCAAGCAAGCTTTTCCTAAGTTTCTTTGACAAGGTTGATCAAAAAGCCTGAGAAAGCAACATCTTCCTATTTCTCCTGCCCAAGATAAGGAGCGAGTGTGAATCTGCATATTTATCAACAACAAATTAATGGAACATATCAAGATTTTTAAAATATAGATCTGATCTGATTTAGTTTTATTTGCACTTTCTTCCTTTTGTGTACTGATCAACAGTTCAGACTCTTAACATCCCTAGGGAGTTCACAGAGAGGAAAAGGAGTGCAAACTTTGGGTTAGGTAGCAGGCCTTCAGTTATCAGATCTACTGAGTGTTCAAGATGCTTAGTAAGGACCTGGCTGTTGGCTGTGCAGTTGCAGTGATGGAAGGTAAACAAAGAACTTTCACAGATGGGTGTTAAGAACCAATTATGCTGTAGAAACCTCATGCCTGCAGCTTTCTCAGAGGAGATATCTAAAAAGCAGAAGTGACATAATTTGATTTTATTGGGCTCCGGGCATACATAAGACCACTTCGAAATGTTAAATCTGTGACTGGAAATTTGCACTGACTTAGATCTTTCTTTTCACAAAACTATTCTGTACAGAGAAGCTAATTTTTTTTTTTTTTGTCAGATATGTATCAAAGTGTGAGACACTCATGCATCAATGTATATTTGTGATTCAAAGACAATGAAAAGAAGGCAGGAGAGCAGTTAGAACATGGATGTAGCTGTTAACTTATTTTATCTCTCTGTAAAAACGATGATGAGACTAGCTTTATTTGCAAGACCATTAGAATGTAATATGATCTCTCATGAGATTTTCACTAGCAAACAGTTTAAAGACTTGTCTGCCTGGAGATATTACTTCCTTCACCTTATTCTGCTTTGAGATTATATTATGTAAAAAGGAATTATTAAGAGCAATTTTGCTATTTAAAAGCTCCTGAATTTGTATGAAAATTTAGGTACCTTATGCTGTCTGATGTCTTTGGTCAGCTTGCATCAATTGCAAGCATCTTTTTCTGTCAAGAAAAAGTCAAAAAATAAATCTGCATTGGCAAATACAGAAATGGCTGATGGAAGGGACAATGGTTGCTATGGCTGATGCAGAGCAGTAAGCAACAATACTGTTTGCCAATTTTTATTCCATTAGTTTTCTCAAAAAACCACTTAGTAACATAATTTTGGATCTCAAAACAATTTTTAAAAGCCCATATTTAATTTTATCCATTTATTTATTTGTTCATTTGCTTTCTTGTGTGTTTTGCAGCAGCATCACGCTTTGCAAATTTAACAGTTTGGCTGTAGAAGGAGGGTGGCTTATTTGCTTAAATATGGCAGGGGGAAGTTGTAGTTCACTACTTTTATGTGAAACAAATACCACTTTCACTCTCTAACTGTGTCCTGTGCCACACCAATCAAAGATTAGTTAGTAGTGGACAATATTAACCATAAGTGTTCTTTTGATGTGAGGCAGATGTGGTGTCTGAATCACAATGACAAGTAAATAAAACTTAATGCAAACCCATTTAAGTTGACTGAAATATTCTTACAGGATACGTTGAATTTCATCTGATGCATTCAACCTGCTGAATAACCTTTTTTTTTTTTAACATTTATCAATGAAAAATAATGGTAAGGAAGAGTTATTGAACTGCCTTTTCCTGAATGTGAATCCTGCAAAAGCACAAGTGCGGTAAAAAACAAGGTATGATTATTCTGCATTCCACAACCACTGAATAAGCAGCAGTGAAAGTGCTATAAAATTTGCCTGGAATGAATGTCATGTATTTTTCTAGCTGAGTATATAATGTATTTCTTCACAAATATCTGAAACTAATTCTGAAATTATTCAGTGTGAATAACGTATTCATTTAAGCAACAGAAAGAATTTTATTTGTGGTACAAATATGGTTATATATATAATACATATATAATGGTACATAAAAAACCATTTTAAAGCAGAGATGTTAATAAAGTCATAAAACTGAAACCAGAGTTAGTTTGAGATGGCTATTTTTGTCTTTCTTCTTCTCATAAAAAAATCTGTGGAAAGCAAGAACTATTATTATTCAGTGAAACTACCCATTATTACACTCCTCAAAAATTTATTTCTAACTAGAGTAGTAGAGTTTAGCAATTTTGCTCTGCAGTCTTTTTGAAACTTGATTTCTTTATAATAGCTGTGAAGTAGTTTCATGTAGAAGACATTTGAGAATTTTGCCCCATTCTGTTTTAGAAGTTGTATGCTTCCCATTAATCATTATCTTTATAAACACCCACATCATAACCACTCGGAGAAACACAGTATTTTTAACATCAGGAATGAGTTCTTCATATTATACATTTGCATATATATCCTGTTAGTAAAGACAAGGAAGGAAAATGATCTATTTCTACTATTGTGACTATAGAGGAAAATCCTTTTACCCATTCATGAAGTGGATAACATTCTTTCTGAGAGGAAGGAAATCCTTTCCTGGTTCCTGCAATCATCAAACAGAAACACAGAAAGAGTGCTAGTATTACATGAAAAAAAATAGTCATAGAAACTTGAGATAGAAAATGGGAGCCTGTGAATGCGTAGATAAAATGAGAGGAAAAATATGAAAGTGATAATGGAACAAAAATAAAACAGTGTTAAAAACACAGAAAATTATCCCTGGTACGTTTAGACTACCATGACGGGAAAGCAAGAAGGTCAGCAGTGCAGCAGAAGAAATTATGTAAGAGTTAAACACTGGCCGTGTTATTAGTATGAGTACTGAAACCTCATGTAAATGTTATTACATTTTTAATGAAGCAAGTGATAAGTCTCTAATCAATTTGTGAATTCCTTCTTTTTCCAACAACAGCTCTAGCTGTAAAGGGACAAGGCATGGCTCACAAAATAAGTCACATGTCAGGATATACTACATAAGCATGTAATAAATGGTTTGTGGAGCAATTCGCGATCTTTTTACATGCATTCAATTATTTTTCCTCAACAAGTGACAGAGATAATGAAGATAAATAACATTTTTCTTTTTAGACATGAGCACTTAACAATTTTTATTAGTTTAGTAGGTGACAGATTAAGGGAGAATCACGTCAAGATTTCAGATACAATTCTTGAATTCAGAGAGACTGGACTAGTCATTTTATAATGGACCCTATCCTTGCCAAATATTTCCTACATGTAATCAAAGGTTGAAGACCAGAACTACACACACACACAAACACAGAAGAAAAATAATATGGATGGTGATGTGTTCCTTGCAACTTTGCTCTCACCTCAGAATAGGTCTGTTTGCACTGACGTTGTGCCTAACTTCATCATTTGTTCACAGAAAACAGGGAAACTTGCTACATCCATGTCAAGCTCGAGCTGCTCACTGTTATGTTTAAAATTAAACACAACACTGAAGCAGGCCTGCTGATTAGGAAGTTGGAGTTCAGTCAAGTCTGGAACTCATTTTTTAGTTCCTTGAAACAATGGAGACATTTTAACTTAGACTGCTTATAATTCTCTTCTAATTAATATATTTTAAATGGCAAGCATGGAATTTTTTGATAGACTTTTTTGCCTTCATTTGCATGCATCATCAGACAGTAAAGGATTTATATTATATGACTTGCAGAATATAAAACCATTTATTTTAAAAAGAATATTTACAAGGTTAGAAATTACACTTTTTTCTTTCAACAGTCTTGTTACTTGGGTTGCTTAACACATTGCAGGATTAATTCTCGCTATACTAATTGCTTGATAAGCACAGAACAATCACCTAATAGTTCTGCTTGTGGAACACATGGTTTTAACTGCTTTTAAATTAAAAAAAATAAAAAGGGATTATGGCACTTAATTCATGTCTGGAAGTTTAAGAAGTATTTTCTGGTATTTATTCACAAAATCACAGAACATCCCAGGTAGAAAAGGACCTCAAAAGGTCTTCCAGTCCAGGCTTTTTTGGGAAAGGGAACGTATGCCAAAATATCTACCACCCTCTTTAATTGCATCTTGAAAATCTTCAGGAATAGGGACCTTACTATGTCCCAGAGAAGGCTGTTGCAGTGAATAAATGCTCTCAGACTAAAAACTCCCCACTTTTTTCTGTCAATATGAAACCTTTCCAATTTATGGCCATTTCTCCTTGTCCTCTCCGTGTGAAGAGGGAGCCTCCACCCTCTTTGAAGTTGTGGGAAGAGTTTAACGCTGTCTGTTGCAACACAGTGGAGCATGCCCTGGAGGAGGGCCCCAGGAATGAGTCTGGGGGCACTTTGCGGGTTGGCTTATCGCCCTTTCTAAGACGTAATCACTGTTTCTCCTGCCTGCATTGTTGAGCCAGCTGTGCCTTATCAGAAGGGATAAATACCCTCTGGCTTACGTGTGAATGTCCCAATACTTTTTCCTACTCTGTGGAGTGACATGCTGAAAACCAATGCCTCAGCCACTTCGTACTTCGGAGCTTCAGAATAAATTTCTGTAAGGTGGTCAGAGATTTATTTTCAAAATCTTGTTACCTGGTGAATAGTAAGATTAACACAGGAGTCAGTATTGGCACTCACAAGCATTTTTTCTCAGCTGGCATAATTTCAGTGTTTTTAATTTAAATAGAAAAAATCCTTAAAGGTATTTTATGAGTGATCAGTCTCTATGTACTAGAAATTCTAATTTCTTTCCTGTCTGCAAATAATCTTCCTTTCCCTTATACACTGTCTGATTAAATACCCTCTGTAATCAGCTTTAAAAATGGCATTGTCCTGAGCCTTCTCTTTGAAAAAATAACTTGAATACACTTACTTAAGGCAATGACAAGCAACAAAAGCAGGAATCAATGACCTGGAAGCCGTGAACTTCTCAGATCACAGGGGGATTGCAGTGTACACTGCCTTACAATTTTTTTTTCAGTCACACAAAAGACAAGAATATAATCACGAACAGTCACCAAGGCTCTACAAAGGACCAGCCTGGTTGTGTTCTCTGGCTGCTTACATAGGCAGGAGGACAGTAGGCACCATAATCTTAGTCAAGCTTTTGATGCCATCTTTCACGGCCTTCTCGTTGGAAAACTGAGAAAATAGAGGCTGGAACAATGGACTGTGGTTAGATTGGAATGTAACTGGCCACTAGGCTCAAAGGGTCACTATTAACTCAGTTATTACTTGACTGGTTAGCATCCAAATGCAAATGGAAATTTATGGACAACATCCTAACAGGGATAGGGCAGTGCAGGACCATTACTGAAAGTTATAAATACTCATCTTGACAAAACCATGGCTTATTTGATCTGTCATTGGCTGTTAGTCTTCAGGTGGGACTGTGGGCAAGGTGACACCCAAAAGAACCAAGGAGCATTTTTATGATCTCATTATTCTATTATCTATGGATACTACATGAGAAAGCTTTCTGTTCTATGAGTCAGATGCACTTCCTCTATTATTCCTTTACTATAATCAATATAAAGTACAATCTCAAAATCACAAACTTCAAAAAGCAGTGTGCTGTTTGCAAAATATTGAAAAACACCTGTCATTTCTTCTTCTTCAAAAATATATCAACTATTCCATGAATCAACTTCTTTCATCCTAAAACTCTAGATCTACCAATTTAAAGTAAAATTTTATTTCCTTTATTATAAGCTTTACTTGATTTTCTTTATTATAAGGTTTCTTTTCAGCCACTTTAGCTGTTAACTGAAGAACACCTCCCCACAAACACCACCCCCCGCCCACTTATTCAGTACAAATAGCAACAGACTGTCTGATAAGGACCAGAATGTGGTGAAGGAGTAACACAGGCTGAATCACTAGAGTGTCATTTGGCGTACTAACTTACATCACAGATGAGGATCAAATGAGAACCCTTAAAAAATTACACACTGCTTACCATGGATAATAATGGAAAGGTCTTTTCTGGAGTTTGTAGAGAGTTTCCCTTGGTCTTCTGGGAGTTTTAGTTTTGGGGGTTTTTGTTTGGGTTTTTTTGGTGGGTTTTGTTGTTGTTGGTTTTGGTTTGTCTGGTTGGGGCTTTCTTTGGTGGAATTTGTCTGGGTTTTTTTAGAAAGAACATTGTTTATAAGAATCAACAGACTATGCTGCCTAGAACCCGTTATACAGAAGAGTAATTTTTCACCAAGCCTCTCTCTTAAACTTTCTTATGATTTTGTGTCTTTTACTTAACTGAAAATAATGGAAAAGGATGTTTTTTTCAGAAAGTTTCAAGAATAGGACTGACTCAAACTCTCAATCAATGAAAACATCGAATTTTTATTTTTCACTTTGGCTCTGCTACTGAATAAATAGCAGAAGGATCTATCCTTCACACTCTAGCTATAAAATGGTGTTTTGCATTGTCCCTTAGGCATTTGCATTTATGAAGAAGTGTGAAGGAAAGTCTAAAAACAAAACCTTCAGCAGCTTGAAGATTAAACTGAAATTTGCTGTTCAAGTTACCAGTATGGAATATTGCAGGAAGGAAATAAATATGCATTAAACATAGGACATTCTCTGTCCTCATGGAAATACTGCCTGCTCCAGCAGTGGGTAATCTAACTATTATTCATCTCTCATGTGCTTACAAAAGAAGAAATAAATGAAAAAAGATGACAATGCTGTCATAAAAGTATGTATTTCTGCTTATTAAGGAGAAGATGGTATAGCTAATTAGTGCTTATCAGAGTAAACAGTTGCAGGCATCATGAATTTCACAATAATTGCAAAATTACGTTTGGAAGGAAATGTAATATTTTATATTATTCATTTATTTTAATTACTTTTTTGACAGAATAAGGTCACCAATGTATTTTATAGTTTTCTATTATTTTTTGCTTGCCTTAATGCCTCTATGTTAAGAGAAATCAGTTTACCTTAACAGGGCTTGTGCGCTGTCTAGAATACATAAACTGAGCATTAGGTTGTATTTCAACAGTTGAAATGGAGGGTAGTTATCTACATCTGTGACACATTTATCTTGTCAAGAAACCTTCTCCTGTTTGTATCTCTTGGTTCTATTATTATTAATTTATTTAATTTCTTGTTTATTTATTTAACCTGAGCAATGATTGGATTGTGAAAGACAAAGCATACTGGAAATCAGGATTTTAGGGTCCATGGACTTTGTTAAAAGAATGATACTGTAGTAATTGAAACATACTATAGTAATTGAAACTTTGAAACAATGTATTAAAATGAAGGATCTGTTAAGTCTAGATCAGGAGTAAATGGAAGTAACATTTACCTTAACCATTTGACTAACCACTGATTTTGTCAGGCTTTAGATTTAAAACCAGCAAGTTATTACTCGCAAGAAGCAATTACAAGAAGTTATTACAAGAAAGTGACAGAGCTGAAGTGTTAGTTTCAGCCCTGCAACACTACTCATATTCAGCAGCCTGTTTTTAAAATCGTTATAATACTGCTGGCACTTATCCTAAACCTCCCTCAGCTGCTCTCTGACATACTCCTTCCAGTGAAAATCACAGCTTCAGACTTCTTGAACACTTGTTGCACTTATAGAGAAAACTCATAGTCTTTAATCATTTTGTACTTTGAAATAAAACAGACTGGAGTTTGTTTTCTGGGTTTTTTGTTTGGTTTTTTTTCTCTTTTTTGGGGGGGATGTTAGGTTTATTTGGGAATCAGGGGTTTCTTTTGCTTTTTTGTGTTTGTTTGGATGTTTGGGAGCTTTGTGTGGTTTCTTTTTTTCTTTTTTCTTTTTTTTTTTTTTCAGAAGGCACAAGAGAGCAGACCTTCCTGATTTGGCACAGTGCTACCCATGCCATAATGGACTATGGTAAGACTGAAACTGACATCCTCTTTCAGTCAGTGTTACAAGGTTCTTCTGAATTGATTCTAGCATTATGAATACAATTATTACTACTACTGCTACTGACTTGCTGTATTGAAAGTAACTAAGAATGGAACATTTCCTTTCTCTTTCAGATAGCATTTTGAACTGACAAGTCTTTGAGTTGACAGACCCAAACCTACCTAAAACCTTTGTTTTCCTTCCATAATTAAAATACATGCAAAGCATATGCTTTGTGGAAATGATAATTTCATTTTCAGTGATTTTGCTCCTTTTAATTAAGTGTAGGTATCAATGCCAACAAGTAAATATGGGTGATAGTAATTGAAAACTTTTTCTTGTCTATTTCTTTATTTCAATATTACTAGTAAGATCATTAAGTGTCAATGGTCACTATGTGATCAGAAAAAAGGTCTTGGCTAAGTACACTCACAAAAATACTGGTGTGTTTGTCTCCGCACAGTAAGAACATCAAACTCTCTTGAGGTATCCAAGGAGTCTTCATTGGTTAGAGCAAACACCATTAAAGGCACACATTATGAGACATATAAAATATTTTTATCTAAGGGCATAGTGGAAGTAAAAAAGACACCTGATTTTATCACAGCTATTTTTGTCAGCAAAAAGAATAAAGCATCAAATATGGGAAAAATTTATGGTCCAGCCTGAGTTATAATAAGAATTTGGTTTTGCAGAACACTGGAATTCATGAGAATTGGCATCCTCAGAGATGAAGGGAAGAAGAGACTTCAGACTAGTGACAAAGCAGGAGTTAAATCAATGGTTTCTGCAGATGTGTGTGTATGTGTACACAGAAGTATACATATGCATGCACACAAGTGCAAACCTCCAGTGGTGTATGTGCTTAGGTTGCTGCAAACACACCAAGCTGAAGTGGTAAGGAATTTTACGAGAACGTCTTATTGTTTCTGTTTAATGCTTGGAGTTTCAGTAAGATATCAAGAAGCAATAGGGGTTCTTATAATTGAGAATAAATGTAGTATAATCAACAATTTTAAGAGTTGATATTTTTATCCTGTATGTCAGATATCATGTCTCTATTTGGAGAGAATGACTGGAGACAGTAGCAATCCAGTTGCTATGTTAGAAACTCGTATTTAACTGTGTTCATAATTTTAGCATCAAAGGATATCAAATATGTGTGCATTCAAGTGAGTGGCAGCACTGTCAAGTGCTTCATTTAAAACATCCTGCCAATTAGAAAATTGATTGATTAGAAAATTGATTAATTATTATTTCTTTACCAGTTTAAGAGAGCCTTACTGTTACAAGAAAGTTCATCTTTAAAAAAAACATATTGTATATTTCCTGTAGCAATAGGAAATAATTATTAAAATGCTAAGAGTTTCTGTATTCTACCTACCAAGGACTTACTATATGCAATCGTGTATTGGCAATTGCAGCAACATAGAAAGATTACTGGTTCACCCAACTGAGAGTGGAATGTTGCTTAAAATGAGGATGGGCAAAGAATGAGTGACGTACATATACACATATACAAGAGAAAACGTGTTAGATATTACACAACAATTAATTACATTTAAAGAATAATAAAATTACATTAAAACATGGCTGCAATTTGTCAGTGTGGAAAGAAAAGCAGAAAATTAAAGATGAAGACTTGGAAATCTTCAACTTTTTCCATGGACAGGTAGCCGTGATTCAAAAAAAAAACAAGAAGAAAGAAAAATGTCTAAAACCTCATTCTAGTTCACTAGTAATTTCCCTGGTGTGAGAATAAGTAAATGAAACTAATTGGAAAAGCAGGTGAGATACGTAATGCTGTTGTAAAATTCATGTTGGTGAGAAATTTCATTAGCTATTATAGAGATATCACAGAACAGCTGGCTGCAGTTGCTGCTTTGTTGCTATTAAGGCTACTTTCAATTATATTGTGGTAAAAACATCCATCACACTACTGGCATGCATATGTTTTTGGTAAAGAAGACTAAACTGGAAAAAAAAAGCAAGTATTTTTCTATAAGCAGATCAGGATGTGAACTTTATCTGAAAAATTTTCAACTCATAGGAGCCCTAAGTTTTAAAAGTTTATTGGATCATGCTGGGATGGAGTTAACTTTCCTGTTAGCAGACCTTTTAGTACTGTCATATGTGTTTGCAGCAAGAATGCTGTGAATGGCACACCAGTGTTTTGGCAACTACTGAGCTGTGCTTGCACAGCACCCATTCTGTTTGTTGCAACCCTACAAAGGCTGGATGTGGGAAAGAGACTCAGAGGTCACCAAAGGGATATTCCATGCCGTATGGTGTTGAGGTCAGAAAGAAGAGACAAGAAAACACAAGGGGAGAGGGAGGCATTTCTTATTAAGGTGATTGTCTTCAGAAGCAACTGCTACATTTGTTGGAGCCCTGCTTCCCAGGCTGGACATCACCAGCTGAATGGAAATAGAGAATAAACCTTGCTGTTTTGCTTTCTTTCCATGCACACCCTTTGCTTTTTCTCAGTAAACTGGCCTCATTGAGATCCATGGTTTTTTTAATCTTATTTCCTTCCGCATGTCCTGCTTAGGAGGGGGAGGTAGAGATTTTCTTGGTGGACACCTGGTGGCCTGCCAAGGTCAACCCCCGCACAGTCCTTTCCTGGCACTCAATGTGAGGCAGTTTTGAATTTGTAAATATAATAGTTATTAATTTGCAGGCTCATGTGAGGGTCACAGAGTTTAATTGCTGCACGGCTCAGCTCTTTATTTTGCTGAGCTTGGAAACATGCTAATAGAAACAATGGCTATGCCCTGGCATTGATGCCTAACTCTGCTGGGGTAGCTTTGTTGTGGGCGTGAGGAAAGCACGTATCTCAAAATTCAGGACTGATGTGGGTACTTTTGATGCTTGGGCTCCTGAGGCCCTTGATCACTTTTAGGAGAGTTGTTTAATACTATTAAAACTGTCAGCTTATTTTCAGGTTCCTGAATCTGGTGTCATCCTGATGTGAGAGGGCACAGTTTTGGGCAGAGATGAAAGCAAAACATGCAATTAGGAAGTTGGTGCCTTCGTGGCAGGGTGTGTGGAAGTATTTGGGTGGGTGTTTCAGGCAGTTCTCACCTCGCATAGTCTGGGATGTGATATCTGAACAAGCAGGTAACCTCTGTGAATTTATGCACTGCATGGTAGAAGGGAATCTTGCCTACCCCAATAAAACCCGGCAACTTCAAGCACCATTTTGAGGCTTGGCCCACGTCCATTGAGCCACCGTTTAGTATTATTGGAGTGGGTGGTCAAGACAGAGACCCAGACCACCTCTGAAGACGCCTTGACTGAAACAATGATCCAAACTACAAATAAGAGCACATCAGTTGAGACAGGGACCCAAACCTGAACTACAGTAGTCATACAAGTAGTGAAAAATAAGCAGTGGACATGGAGGTTGATGGATCTGTGTAATTTATGTCCTTTCCTGGGGACTATGGAATTGACAGAGAAAATAAAAAAGAGGCAACCATTTGCAGTCTCTGGAGGCTGCTCTTGTCAAGCATGAAGGCAAGACATATATTCAACGAAAACCTTGTGAATTACCAAGAGAAGTGGACTATAACTGGTAAAAACATCCAGTATGTGAGAAAATTAGAGGTGCTGAAATTCCCCTACAATGACCTAGATGAAAACAAGGTCTCCAAAGATCCATCTGACAGGCTGTGTGCACAGGCCATGTGGAGGAAGATAGTCCAAAATGTACCAGCTACCAAACAATTTAAAAACTATATTGCCCAGATTTGGATTGTAGTGGGTTGGAAAAAAAACCCTGAGTTGATAGAGAGACTTGTAAGCCAATCGCTTCTCGTGATTTCGCATAT
>VWZW01004032.1:293193-374835 GCA_013397115.1 Edolisoma coerulescens
GCAGCAGATTTTTCTTCTCCGGGCGGAATCTGTTTTTTTGCTTCCTAACGGTTTGGAAACCACGCTAAGCAGAAGGCACCTCTTATCCTCTCAAACATGGGAGAGACTTTTAAAGACTGTAATACTGACCTGAAATCACATGTTTGTTATCTTTTTTGTGCGGGTTGGAAGAAGAGGAGAGTGTTTGGAAGAGAAAGAAAGGGAGAAGTGGGGGGTTTTGTTTTAAGTTCATATTATTTTCTTTTACCTTTAATTCTGTTAGTAATAAACCTGTTTATATTCTTTAAAGTGTTGAGCCTGCTTTTTGCCCACTCCTAACTTCTTACCTCACAGAGAGTAAAGTCAGCGAATGAAACTGTTACACTTAATTAGTGTTTCTGCCTAGTTTCAAAATTAAAACCCACGTCAGGATACACTATCTATGGAAAGGGCATCTTCCTGGCTCCGAAACCTTTAAATAAAGCTCTCTCCTTTATTTTCCCCTGGGACAGCATCTTGGCTGTAAGGGCTGCCCTATGGAGCCCTGGTGAGAGAGAAAGTGAGTCCCAGACACATGCTGCATGGCACTCTCTGGTTCTTCCTGTAGGACCAGCTGGAGAACTTGAGGAAGTAGGATGGCATACACATCTTTAACCTGGAAGCCCATGTACAAAAAATTCAGGGGGAAGACATCTGCTAAGAAGGGGCCACTCAAGAAACCCATCAGTTTAAATTTGCTGTTGAGACGTAAAAAAGCAATCACTGATACCCCAGATGCAGAAAAAATTACTGAGGATTCTGGTGAAGAGACCTCTGATCTGGCAGTGGAAGGGTTGGACTGTGACTATGAATGGGAATACAGGGTTTCTGTCTTTGAGCAGGAGAAGGAAAGGCATGAGTGGGAATTCTAAACTCTGTGGGTTCTGTGCATATGAGATACAGAGACAAAAGGCTTTGTTAGGCACAGGTGTACAGTGTACACATATACAATCAGGGTTCCATGTATCCCTGGCACAGAGTACTTCAGGAAAGCGTACTTCAAATACCCTTCAAGTACTTCAAGTACCAAGTTATCAGTGAGCTTTTGGTGTAGCCACCAAAAATACAGAGAAGATTGAACAGCTGTCTGTCTTACCTGATCTCTTGGACAATCCCTCTGCTGAGGCCATGCTGTGAATTAAAGAACAGCAGGTGCCTATTGCCACCACGATGATGCACCAGTGGCAATGTCACACTGCCCAAGACTTTCTGATTCCTGTCATGACCTCATTCATTAGCTGGAGTGCCAAAATGATCAGCAGGACTTGCTTGCCCTTTAGTAGTCCCATATGGCCAGTGAAAAATTCTGGTGGAGGCTGAGGTTAACAGTGGACTATTGTGGCCTCACTGAAGCCATGCGATGGCTGCTGTTGTACCACACGTGCCAGAGCTCTAACAGGATGTCTGCCAATTTGTATGCTACAATTGATGCTGTCTATGTGTTTTTCCAAATTCCTTTGGCAGCTGAGTGCAAGCTATTGCTTGCTTTCACATGGTGTGGTTTCTGATACACCTGGAACTGGCTGTCCAAGGGGTGGAAGCACAATCCCATCAGTTGTCATGGAGCAATTCAACCTGCACTGGAATAGAAGAGCCAAAACAGCTAGCAAAAGGAAAACATCCAACAAAACCCACTTGTGTTAATCAGTTTATAAATCTGCTCTTACTTCTAGATGATCTAGCTTCAAAAATGTCATAGACTTCAGGCTTTTGCTGGGGTCTTAAAAGTTACTATCCATTTATCCAAAAAGGATGTTAGGATGTTGTGCTGGTCTGAGCTGGGATAGAGTTGACTTTCCTAACAGCACCTTATATGGGTCTGTGTTCTGGGTTTGCACTGGAAGCAGTGTTGATAACTCAGAGATGTTTTCGTTACTGCTGAGCATTGCTTATATGACAACACACAACTTTTCTCACTTTTACTCTTTTGATTCTTTTCCCATCCCACTGGGGGTGCGTGACTGAGCAGCTGTGTGGGGCTTGGTTGCTGGCCTGGTTTAAACCATGACAGATGTACCTATAGAAAAGCTCAGTGTCATGGGAGAAGCAGGCACAGTGATCTGAGCAAGGTTGTTATGCTGCTTTCTCTTAGCCTGAGATAGCACAATTGTTTTTTCACAGCACTTCTTCAAAAAAGCAGATATGGCCGTAATGGATAATCCAGTAGTGTGGGTTTCAGTTATGTCTGTTTCTTCATTTAATCTCAGTAATATTAATTGTTATAAAGTTGAGCCCAGGAAGGAGGGAGGGGTTGAGAGAAAATATTTTTAAGGTTTGTTTTCTCATTATCCTGTTCTGATCTGATTGAAATTCAATTAATTTCCACAAGTTGGGTCTGTTTTGCCCATGACATTAACTGGTGAGTGATTTCTCCCTGTTTTTACCTCAGCCCATGAGCACTATGTTATATTTTCTCTCACCTGTCCACTGGGGAGGGAAGGGTTAGGGCAGCTTTGGTAGGCACCAGGCATCCAGCCAAAGTCAAACCAGCACAAAATTATAGAAGACTAATATATATTAAGAATCAATTAAAACCAAAAATCCATTTTCTCGGTGTCAGTCACCTAGACAAGCACATATTTTTTTTATTCAGAAAATCCACAAAAAATTCTGACTCTTAGTGTGTCTGGGTCATGACTATTAATGTGTCATGATTGTAGGGATGGTACTAAGCTGAAGTGGAAGACATTCTGCCTTGGATTGTTTATTCAACATTTTAGTATTCTTTATTTATTTTGACATTCACTCCAAATTTAGAATCAATTAATATGCTTTTAAAATTCAAATATTAGTCAGAGTGTCTCCATATTATATGACTAAAGTAGGAAAGTTTGACACGTTATGACTTCGGAAAGGATTAAGTTTTGATATATCCATTATTTCTCTTGAGGTAACATTTTAGGAGTTCTTTGATAAGCACGTATTTAGAAATTTCTGTTTCGTGTATTTGCAAGTGGATTTCTTTACAGTCCTAGCAGCTTTGGCACATTGGATGTGGAGGGTTTTCCATGTAATGGCTTCTTGGAAAAGCAATTCACTCATTACCGAGTCCGAGAGCTAAGAAACCAGCATGTTAGTGATGGTTTGGTGAGGCTCTGAGTCAAATTTAGAGAGTTTTCTTGGAGAGGATGAGTATCTTGGATGACTTGATGTAACAAAGAAGGGGCTCAGGACACAGTCTAAAGTTGTAACCAGACTTCCATTCACAAATTGCCACCATTGTAATGCAACATTTGCATGATATCTTTTTTAAAAAATATAATAATAATATAGATTATTTATGTCACCTTCATAAACTTTGAGAGAGGTAAAGAAATCTTCCCTGAATATAATTTGTTTCTGGGATTCTAACTCATTAGCATGACAAATCCATATTTTGAAATTATGACCTAGAGATACACTATCAATAATCTCAATCTCAGCTTCTTGAAACAAGAGGTCGAAACTGTTCCTTCTGTGAATGGATTTAGTTCAATGTCTATGTTTTTCCTTTGGGAGTTCTTTTTTTCACTTAAGCATTCTATTACTACAAATACGATGTCCCTGAGAGGAAAAAAGCATGTAATTTCAACATATGCAAGCAATAACTAATAAAAGCAATTATCAGCCATGAAATAATGCAATTGGAGAGTATAATGAATCAGTGCATACAGAAATTACTGGATAAAATGGTTTAAAAAATTTATAGAACAAAATAAGTAAACACTATGCCATGAAGTACTGGATAATCTCTCCAGACATGCATAAACACATTATTCCTGGTCATAGCCAAGCATGATTCATGATAAAAGCCTTTATCCAAATTTCCAGGGAGTGGTTATCTAACTCATTCTCTAGTAAACAAAAAAAATACAAAATGAAAAAGCAGTAAGAAATAATTCAAACTGCTAAAAAAGAACTTCAGTTCATATTATAGTCATTCTTTAAGCTTGTGTTTTGCTGTATTCAAATGGTTTATAAAAATGCATGTTTTGAGGAAGCAAGTCATACAGATCTTCTTATGAGCTGAATCACAAAATAGCATGCGTATTTAAAAGTTTTTGGTCTTATACATGCATTGTTTCCATTATCACAGGAGATCAACTCACATATTTAAGATTCATCCTCTCTGAGCATTCCCTTTTTTGTGTCAATATAACCATTATTCATTGGCTCTAACTTTTGAAGGTGCACATGAAAGTACACAAATCACTCTTTTTCACCAAGCGCTATTGTCTTTAAATCGATGGGTGATCAAGCAGAAGAAAGAATGGTCAATGAGAGAGGAAAGAAAATGAAATTTTCCACAATTTCAATTGAAAAATTCTCATCTTAAGTGACAAAATATCTAAAATAAAATGTACATGACTCGAAAAAAATTATTTCTTAATTAAAATTTTCAAGAAACAAATTCTTAAACGGAAAGTTCACTTACTGAGAAGGTTTAATTGCATACTGTTATTAACTGAGCTTATATATCTTCGTTTGGTTAATAATACCTATATTAGTTATTCTTTTACAATTAGTTATTCTTCTATATTTTCCAGCTAATTAAGACATAGTAAAATCTGCAACTTTTGGATACTTGAGTTTGCTTTCACATTTTTAATGGGTGCCCAGTGGAACATTACAATGGGTTCTTTTCTTAAGAGCAATAAATTAACTGGAATATTATATACAATAGAGAATACTCAAAGTGGATTTCTTTTACTGTTTCTGAAGAGAGTTACAAATGTCAGTATTACTAATTTACTAGTAGCTAAAGCTGTTTTCCAAACTTAAGCACAGGGCATGATAAACAACCCTTTACCTGTCTAAAAAGGAAATTTTTATACAGTGGGTAGCTTTTCTAGAGGAGACTCACATTGCTCCATAGTGCTTGAAATATTAAAAAGGATTTACAGATTAATTAATATTAATCAGTAAACACTTATATGTCTAAAATTATGAGTGGAAAAAAACCTTAAAAAGTTAAAAAACCCAAAGTTGAAACATTTACTGATAGTAAGAAGGTAAGATGATCTAAGTGGAAAATGAAAAAGAAAGCCTCTTGAAAGGCATGGGAGAGATCTGGAGATGTAGGGATTCAGAGTCACTGAAAGAGTGCTTAATATTTAGGGATTACAATTTCTATTGCACATTACATTAGACTACACATCCATGTTTATTCTATCTTGAGCAGTGAGATATCTCTAAAATAAAAAGAAATTGGCCAGGCTGACCTGACTTCCTAGACAAAAGACACGTCTTCTTCAGGCTTTCTCGTACATCCTGAAAGAAGACATTGTCCTGAAGACCTCTAGGTCAGTATCTGAACATACTGTTCATGTCTTCTACATGGCTGAAGGTGAGCAAGTCACATAGCATACAAAATGAAGAAATTTAAAATGTTTTATAATAGGGGAGAAAATACTTTCTACCCTCATACAAGAACTTTATGGCTTTTGGGAGATATTCATTTAAACATTTGAAAAAATCAAGAACCCAAACATAAAACTTTCGTACAAACATATAAAAAATAAACTGAATGAGTCAGAAATGCAGTTTTTCAGCCCTTGTGAATCTCTAATGTGGCATCAGAGTTGAATCTCAGAGCCTGAAATGGAAGATTTTGAAAATTCTGGGATGACAGACCACAAGGCTGATGTCTGTGGCTCCGGAACTGGACATTCTTAGAACAGTAGAAGAAAAGCAAGTCAATAATAAGGCAAGCTGGTTTCTGTGATTTGTCTCTTCAAAAAAGACCCCAGATTCTGTGTTCTGTCTCAGAATTCTTCTTTATAAACACCTAAGGTATGATCTGGTATCTGTCACAAATTCTTTTGTATTTCACATAGCAAATGAACATTTCTAAGGTTTACCTGAAAGAGCATCCCAGAGACATATATTCTTCCACATCTCTTTTTTTTCCCCATTTGTGCTGGAGAGCCCTAAAAGAGCATGGAGGTAATTATGCTGAAAAAGAAGGTGGTATTGTGTAAGCTGGGAGGATTAGGAATCCTTTGGATCTCAAGTTGCTGTGCCTTGGAAATCATTTGCCCTATGATTTCTTTTTTTTATTCCAGCCTGTACATACACTTAGCTCAGGTGAATCAGTTTTTGAAGAGAACTCTGTTCTGTTAGATTACAAAAAAACTCCAAATCTTTTTCCTCTAGGATTTTTGCAAAAAAGTTTTTCTATCATGTAGTAGAAGAGTGTTTTGGCTGTAAATAATTCTGTTTAGGTTTCATCATATTTTTGAAGTATGTATACCAAATTTTCAAGTTCACTGTTTCTCTGAGATAAAAAGGGTTTTTCAGCTAGCAGAAACTAGCTATACAAGTTTCTGGGGTTTTTTTGTTGGTTTTTTTTTTTTTTTTTGCTTTGAGATATGTTTTTAAAGTATCTTTTTTGTGTGAAGCAAACTACCTCCTTTTGTACACTGGAGCAATCTCATTCAATTTTTGGATACAGGTAAATAAGGGACAAGAAGACTTAAGTGCAAAAAGTCATAGTATTGTGACAGTAATTGCAGTTACTGATATCTAACTTGCCACTTCAGTTGATTACCCATTTATCACTTTATACTTGATCCTTACTTTATCTCCAGAAAAATATTTAAGATTTGGGGGTTTCATTGACAAAATATGAGGAAAAAAAAAAGAAAATTGATTTTGCTTCAAAATTTATCATTTGATGATGATAACAAATCATATGATATGATGATTTACAAATAATATTTTAAATAGCATTTCTTTAAGTATATTAAGTAATATCTTATTTTGTCCATTTTTATCAGTGTATAAAATGTCATAGCATATGTACTGTATTCAAGGTATTTTTCTTTAAGTCCAGTACTTCTATTCAGAACGTAGTTCTTTACCCACTGTAATCCCTGTGTGTACATGGTTATTCCTTATACATGTTTTTATTTGTTATTCTCTTGAGAAATTACATAATAATGAAATTCCATATGGTAAATCTTGAAAATAGAAATAACTGTGCATATGAGTGTTTGGCTACTACTCTGTAAGTTTTGACCTTTATTTTTTTGATTTTATGTACGGAAATTCACATAATCAGGCTATCATTACTGCCATTAGACTTTCTTATTCTAATTTTTTTCTAAAAAAAATGTGACTCTGAATAAATTTTGCCAGCAGGCATGACATTTTTCACTTTTCTTTTTGCTTATTTAATCTTTGTTTTCTCTTTGTTGTTCTGGTCAGTTAGAGTTTCATATTTTAAAATGTTAGATTTTCTTGAAGGAAGTAAGTATATTATGGTAATTTTAAATGTCATTACAAACCACAAACATGTTTGGACCCCAATCAAGCATTTTTATTTTCATTTTTATGCAGCACTGCTTAAAGTAAGGAGAAGAACAAAGGCCAAAACAAATGTTTGGGCACAGTGCATTTTAGCAGCAGCAAGACGAAAGGATTCAGGGTGACATTACTGTTTGTGGTGGTAATGTCAGAGATCGGTAAGAGAATTAAAACTAACTGCTGTTCACAATATATTCTAGAAAGGTCTGTTCTGATGAGAAGACTCATCAGTTTTGTGGACTTGCTTGCTGCATGGTTCTTTCCCACCAACCTGTGTAGGCAGTGTTTAGTGACTCAGACGATTTTGAGAGAGGTTTGAATGACCAGTGAAGAAATTCAGGGCTGAACTGAAAAACTAGGAGTGGAGGAAAGATATTTTCCATCCAAGCTCTCATGAATCCATCTCCATTTTTCTTACGGAAAAAATAATAGTCTTAAGAATTCCTTCTTTATAAAAGTGAAATTTTTAATTTTTCTGAATAAAACACATTATTTCTAGTGAAAAAATTTTAACAAATGCAAAACCAGGAAGAAAAGAAGTAGACAGGAAAGGGGGATGACCGGCCAAGTTTTGAGATTCGTCAGAAAAATGTTCAAAGAGAAGGATTTGCCTATGGGCTTAGACAGCTGCTTAGTGTACAGGAGACCTGTATTTACCCCACATCTCTGTCCACACACATGGGAAGAGGACTGTAATCATCAGATAAGATGGCATTTCAGGCTGAATTACTCAGTCTATTTTACTAACATTGTTCCATTCTGGATACTATTCCACTTTTTATAAAATACTTTAACATTAATTGGACCAGAGACTTGCACACAAGCATCTTAGCTGATATTCCTGGAAAAAAGAGAGTCTTTCCTGTTTGGTGTTTTGTGGGTTTTTTTTGTATTCCATCCTATATTTTGAAATCAAATTCAATGTCTTCAAAAAGAAGAAGCAGAAACGACAGCAGGTCAAGCTACTTTCTCAGTGTCACTGAAGCATGCTAATCTCAGTGAACAACCTGTCGGAATGCCAACACCTCCCAAGAGACTTTAGCTTAATGCAGTTGATTTGATTCTAGCAGGTACTGAACAAACCTCAAAAGATAACATTATTTGAGAGATGTTTAACAGGAAACCCAGGATCACATGTACTGTCAAAAGCAGTACCCAGAATAAAGAATGAATGCCACATAAGCAGAATGTTAGTCTATTCCACCTTTTATTTCTGCCCCCTTGCAGTGTTTTATTACTTCTAGTGAGCAATGGAAATTCTGATTTATTTTAAATTAGTAACTTGCCCTTATCTTGCTAGGACAAACATCTAGGCGAAACCAAGAAGGGTGCAAGTGTATGATTGCCGTCACTAGGCCCTACACCACGTCTTGAGTTCCATTCCTTTCCAAATCACTATTAGTTCCCCATCGGTTCCTGATCCTGGTCCTTTCTTCTATCGTCCCTATTAGGAGGTCAGCTACTAGAAATGTGTGGCTTAACTTTCTCCTGCTCCATGCAAGAATTTAGCCTGAATTCAACACCAGTATCATTTGTTTCTTCTCTTCAAGTGCAGAGATGAAGCAGTTCTCTTCAACTCCTAAGGAAGCCTCCAACGAGGCAGTGAGGGGTGAATAGTACCAGTGTGGTTCATCATTCATCAGCATCCAAATATCAGGTTTCTCTCTTATTTTCTTTTATCTCAGCTGTATGTGGATATTCCATCTTTATAAGAAATATTCTCAGATCTGCCAATAGGTGGGGCTACAGATTCTAGGTTTTTAATGACACTTTCAGATATGCCTTTATTTTGTTTCTCAAAATTAATAAAAATGATGATCATTTACCCTCTATTACCTTCTTTTAGATATATTTCCTTCTGGCTAGTGAGTATTATTTCAAGGATTTAATTTTTCTGGCTTCTTTTTGGTTTTCTATAATAAGACATCCTGATAATATCCTAAAGTCTATTTTTTTGTGTTTAAGCTCCTTAACCAGATTTGCACCTTAGAATAAAATTGACTACTGAAACCACCACAATATTATTCTTTAACTTGGTAAACTCATCTCCTTCTTCTATTAACTCAATGAAGCCCACACTACTTTTTGTCTCTTTGTATTTATATCCAAACACACATCCGATACGTAAGAAAAATAATTTTCCCATCTGCTACTTCAGTATTTAAAATAAATTTATTTTATTTTAATAAATAAAATGTGCAAAGCTTTCAAAACTTTCATTAATTTCTCCAGTCCACACAGTCTGCTTTTCCTTTATTCTATGATTGAAGTTATGGAGCTCATGGTTCCTCTTTGTGTCTTCTTCATGGTGATGTAACATTTCACAACACGTCAATTTTAACTAAGAAAATTACTGTAAAATGTAACTTGTAGTATCAAACCATATCACTTGTGGTAAATGATTGGAAATGGTGTTCCTCTCTTAAAGGGACAGAATTATATAATTAAAGGTTTCACAGTGTTTCTATGTAAGGTAATTTTTATTTTCTCTTTGGACAATTCACTTGCTAACTACTAACAGAAATTTATGTATCTGAAATTTTCAGTCTTGAAAACCTGTATGCTAGAGAGTCCTCTGAACTAGTAAGAAGAAACAATGGTAGGCAGTTTGCACAACAGAAGTTGAAGATGTTGCAAAATTCAAGTAACTACAAAATTCTTTTAAGGTCAGATGTTTTTTATAAATTATACTAAATTCTGGTCAAGGCCACTTAAACTTATTTTTAACAGTTCCCTACACTTTTGGATACTTCATAAAAGGCTTGAATTGTTAATGTTTTCTTCTACACAGTGGTTAGTTTTCCTGGAGATTGTTGGAGTACAATGTCTTTGATTTTACTGCTCATTACAGGAATGAAATAATGGATTTCAGAATAATTTGTAGGAATTAAAAAAGCATGAATTTAGACACCTGTAGATATATGCTGTGTACATAGGCCCCTACTTCTCACAAAACTCTTTGAAATGGAGTTATAAGTAAAGCTACTCAACTGAATATAAAATTCCAAAATATGTGCTAAAGACATGTTACCCAATCAAGCAACAAGAGAATACAAGTCAAGTTTTTTAATCAAATATTGTTTTCTGAAACACTTGCAAAGAAATTCGATATGAGAAATAGTTTTGGGAAACAATTCATTTACTGAATTTAGTTTTACAATGAATTTCCAGCAAATAATTCATCTCCATCTGTTTCTCTATGACACACAATACTATTAAGACCAGTGTATTGGAGCTGGTACTATAAATGGCTTTAAAAAAAAATCAAACAGGCATTTAAGTAATTTATATGCCAGATTCACACAATGACATAAAAGAAAATATTTCATCTGTCAAGGAAATATGTATATTGCCAGTAAATACAAGATATGAGATTCACCACATTTTCCTCAAAGAGTTCTTAATCATATTTTTTGCCCAAAGGGGCATTCCATTTTTTGCCCATGGTGTGAGACTATGGCTTATTTTCTTGCAGATTATCAGAAAAGGAGGGTGAAAGCTTAAGCCCAAAAAAAAGTAGAATTAAATCTTTGCTACTGTGACCTACTGCCAGAATTTTTTTTGTTTACCCTCACAAGCATGCTATAATGAACTTTTTTCTTCCTCAAAAATCATGGTAAAAAATTGTTACGATACTACACTTCAGAAATTATAATTTAATTTCTGTCTGTTAGTAAAAGCTCCTCAGACCTCTTTACATACCTTTGGAAGTACTTTAGGCACCAATTAGGGAAACTTCCATAAATTCTTTCTCCACTACAAGACTGGTAAGATTTCAACATACAAGTAGTAATAATAAAATATAAATAAATAGATCAAGCTCCTGGAGGATAAACAGAAAATTTTCCCTGAAGATACTTATCCCCTGACTAAATAAGGAAAACAGAAACATTAACTTAACACTGCTGAATCATGTTGATATTTTTTGTGACAAAATATTTTGAAAATATTCATACAAGCCAGAAGGAAAACTCTTGGAAGTAGTTTGGAGAAATTATTACACCTCCTCTCTGTGAAACTGCATGTAAAAATTCCCTTTTATACAGTATGACCTAAAATAATCTTTGAAGTGTGGAAGTACTAGAAATGCATGTGGTAATACAAAGGCATAAAAATCATATATTTTATGGCTCTCTTTGTGACTTTTCACTTCAAAATCACCTTAGATATTTGCCAGAATATTCACTAAGGACACACACTCTAAGAAAATAAATTCTTCCCCAAAATTCAAAACTCTCAAATAGTTAACGTTGTTTTTGGAAGAAGCTCCTAGAAAGAGTTTACCAGTACTCAAATTTTACACTGTGACTCTTTGGGAGGAAAGGAGAAAAGCTCGGGCAACTTAAAAATTGTATCAGGTTATGTAAAAATTTTCAAGAGTAACATTGAAGTCACTCTACTAAACGTGCAGTAACTACCATCCTCATCTGTATAAACAGCACCGTTAAACTTGGACTGCACAACTGCTGAAGCTACTTGTCCAAACAAAAAAAAAAACCCGAATAAAAACCAAAAACAAGACAAAACAAAGCAAAACAAGCCAAACAACAACAACAACAAAACAAAAAAAACCCACCCAAAAAACCAGAAGAAAAAGTTGAAGACTGTGCTCAAATCACTTATTTCTCACATCTCACCTTCCAAAACATTTGATATTACATCAAAATTTTCTTTGGCCTGGCCATCGCTCCTATTTCCAGATTCTCGGTTCAAATGCTGCTTGCCCACAATTCCTACTGTAAGTATCTTGGAAAGCCAAGGGGCAGTTTGCCTGCAGCTACGGGTCAGCATCAGTATAACAGCTTCACCTCATCACTGCTGTAAAGATTATCCTTTGATCATGCTATGATGACATTTCAAGGCTTTCCTCACTAAAAGAATTAGAACATATCTTGTTCTTGATCCAGATAAACACTGAGAACTATTAAAAAGATATATCACCATAGTTATTTTATTTGCTGGGAGGCCAGTACATCTGGGTTGGTTCTCTGCTTTATCTGCAGCTTGTAAGGTGACGTGGAGAAAAAATGTACTAAAAGAAACATCCTTGGCTCCAAAGAATTAGAATCTATCCAAGATGCTTTGAAGACCAGCGCTTGCTGCTTTCTTCCTAGCAGTTTAAAGACCTGAGAGACAGATTTTGAGACAAAAATTCTATGAATGAAGAAATGTTTTTCTTTTTCAAAACTATAAAATCTTCTAAAAAATGCTAAACCTATAAAATGGACTGATGGGATCAGCTAAATAGGATTTTACTTTCACAATATATACCACTTTAGAAATGGTCATAATTGTGTAAAAAGCAAATGCCATCTGAACCAAGGAGATCAGATTCTGGAAAAGAACAGGAATATAAACCAGATAATTTCTGCAATTATTTTCCACTACATGGACTAGGAAGAGTGGTGAGATACTTCTTGACTCTAATATGGAAAGTGTTTACTCTGAATATTTAAGAAATATATGAGCATATATAAAAGTCACTGTTTAAGACTGGGGAATAAATAAAACTCCCTTGTAAAATTAGTAGCTTTAAAATAAAATTGTCTAAAACAAATTCCATGATAGAAATTGCAATTGTGCCTGCTAGCTATTTTGTATTTCTGACATAGAATTCACTCAGGAAGCTAAGTTTTACTCATTCTATTAAAATGCTTAGGATTGTATGAGGGATAAAGTTACACACAGCTGCCTACTTCAGTCGTGCACAAAACCAATACTGAGTTTTCTGGGGCTTCTAAATATTAAAAACTGCAACATATGAAAAATACCTAAATTATTTACAAGAAGAGTGGTTATTCTTTCTCATATTTATGAACATTGAAGGTTTGTGTAACTTATCTCTATAAGTTATCTCATAACAAGTTATGTAATGCACAAGAGAAATGCTTACATGACTGTTTCATGATGCAGTGAAGCATTAAAAAAGATTTAGTACATTAGATTTCCTGAGAGGTTTACGTACAGTTTGATATACTTCGTGAAAAATGTATTTAAAATGTTGATTGGATTTATTTTAAAAAACACCTTTCAAAATAAAAGTCACACCCTATTATCCAGAAACTTCACTTAAATGGTGCTTTGATACATTTTAGTCCATTAGAAACAGGATCAGTGAAGTTAATATGCTAAAAAATTCTCTAAAATAGGTGAAAATTACATCTAGTTTCTGTGTTTCCTGAAGCTTATGCAATAATTCCTTCATTTTCATCTGGCTGTGGCACAACAGAGCAGCAACCTGTACCACCAAAATCAAGAAAGCTGAATGGAGTAAGTGACAACTTCCCAATCCCTTTCCCAACAAAGAGTGTTGCCGAGTCTGCCAAAGGGAAATTTACATGGCTATTTATCTTGCCTTACTCCTTTGTCCTCACTTCGAATCTGGATTTGTGACCTTTCAATTATTTGGAGACCTCAGAAACAAAGTATTTAAAGTACATTGATACAAAGACATAAACTGTTTCTTTAATCCAATCATCAGTTTTAAATTCTCCAAAAATAGTATTTTAAGTCTTTTTCAATTTTGTTTCTTAAGGGCAATGAGTAAACCATAATTGTAAAGCAAAATTAGGATTCATAAGTACAAGAAACATTTATCACAGTTTGACATTCTAATTGTACACAATAAATATTATAATGTTCACATATAATTTTCAGAGTGTAAAACTGTAATATTACCATAATGCTTCTTAAAATTATACACCTCAAAAGAGATCACCTGCTTTTTGTGCAGAAGGGAAGGCTTTCCCTTTTTCATAGTACCAAGATTGCAGTATTAGTCAGGAGATAATCTTTGTCATCCCAGTATCAATATCACAGTCCTTTAACCTTCTTCAGAAGTGATTTCATCCATTGCTTCTGCTACAATATTCCATAACACAGCATTCTTCTGCTGGTTTTGTACTGTTATTTCTTTCCAAAACTTTACAAGTATATAAAATCATGCGTGGGTGCAAAACTCATTACATCACTTACTTCAATAATTCCTATATATATTCCACTTATGTGACCTCAGTCAAGTTTTTGGAGTTCTTAATCTTGTTTTGTTCTTAACACAGGTTTGAATTTTTTTTTAAATTAAATTAATTTTTTCCCATGTGTGTTTTTATTGAGGAGACTCCTTTAGTACTTCCTGGTGTGTGACACCAGAAAACATCTCCTAGGTCAAAAGATGATAATATTTAGTAAGTAAATTAATAACAGTTGTCTATTTTGGCAAAGAATAGAAGGAATTCAACTTCTTTAACTTAATCCTTCAAGACATTTCATTTTAGAAATTTTTGAGCTTTTATTTGATTAAAGTCAGAATAATTCTTTTTTTTTTTTGAAAATGAAAGAAAAATAACTTTAGTCAACCAGATAAAGTTTTGAAGTACAGATGACTATAAAATTCTCTTGTAGTTAGTTGAAGAAAAAATGTGATGTGAAAACTCATTTTTCCCAAAGGGACACTTTTCAATACATATTTCGTTGCCTGAAGAGAGGACTGAAAGCTGAGTCATTGTTTCCAAATATCATCAAAAGTCCAGTTAATGTCTAATAACTGTCATGATTTTAAGATTAGAAATAGATGAGCCAAAACACTATGCATATAAAACTTCAATATTTGCAAGGAAGATGCTCTTCATAATTAATTGTGAATAAAAGAGGGTAACATACTGACAGCTGAACATGTACCCCAACATCTCTGAACTGTTAAACACCCAGGGAGGACTACCATGTCAGAACCCTGAGGAATGAGGAGATTAGAGTGGCTGATTTCTGGGTGAATTCTCTAGAGAGAAGAGAAAGAGCAGATAAATGCAACTAACCATAAAACAACCAAACTACATCAACACTACAGAAAGATAGCTGCTATTATAGGAGAAACGGTGCATTGATCAAAGACTGATAAAAAGACAAACACCCTTAGTTTGGAAACCTCGAGGAAGACTGCAGTACTACTTTATTCATAATTACAATTTTTTTCAAGAATTTTACCACTAGATGTTTATTTTCCGTGAGAATGAAAACTGTCTAATGAATGTGTTCATACATATTTTGTCTCCAAGGTCGTGACTACAAACAGTAGATGAATGAGAAGGGCACTGACATGCAATAGGATGAAAAACTACTGTTTTTCATTTTGGCTGTATTGGTATATGCCTTTTCATTTTATTTCAAGGAGCAAAGGATCCTACCACTGTAACTTGATCCCTTTCTCCAGTTTTTGCACACAGGGTTAAGTAACACTAAAAGGAAGCCTGAAAGATGTGTCCATGTCAAGAAGGATGTCTGCCTGCTTTCTTCAAAGTTCACCCATTATTTTTAATACTGCACATCAGTTTTAGTTCAGAATTCCATTTGGTCTCCATTTAAAGAAAATTCTGGCTAGCTGGCTCATAGTGACCTGCCACTAGTTAGGACATTTACAGCCCAGACACACACACGTGGCAAACACCTCTGAATCTTACCTTCTAAATTACACTGGCCAATAGCAGACCTGGTTTTCTGATAAACGATCATTGCTGTCATTGACCACGATCAGCTCTGCTCTTCTGCATGTTTTATGACTCCATTTTCTATTTCAGCTTCCTTTTTGTGAACACATTGTTGTCAGTTGCTGAATTCCTTAATGTTGTGGTAATACACTCGTCTGTGGCAGAGAAACATGCTAACAGCCTAAGTTGTACCGCAAAAGATGAGAACTAAGTGAGGTACGTAGGTTTGACATGATTTACTTTCTATACTTTCTCTCAGGTCTAAAACATTTCAAAACAAAATTTTATTCCTAATTATATAATTAGGAAGTCAGGCAGCTGGCACTGGCTGTCAGAAGAAATGCCCTAGCCATATCAGTAGACCCTAAATCCCGGCACGGCATTTCTATCGCTGTAGTATATTCCCTTCTACTTGACTGACCATATTCAGTTGCTCCAGGCTCTTCCCAGCTCTCTTGTGAGTTCAATGTTCAGTTTGGTGGTTGAAGCTTTGAAGAGTGCTTC
Organism: Edolisoma coerulescens; assembly: GCA_013397115.1. NCBI lineage: Eukaryota > Metazoa > Chordata > Aves > Passeriformes > Campephagidae > Edolisoma > Edolisoma coerulescens. The sequence continues at coordinate 309,483 of VWZW01004032.1, forward strand.
CCGCAGGAGGGAGAGGAAAAACACATTAAAAAATCCAGTACAGAAAATGAGAAGAGCAACACTGAAGAACAGAAATAAGATATGAATTAGTCTCAAACCAAAGTAGTGGTATATCAGGTACTATCATAAAGGAATGAAAACAAATCTCATTAAAATTCTGACTAAATTGACTCAAAGAACTTCTCACCATTACTGCTGGTTTACATTCTGCCATTTCTATGAAATATGATTATCCTGTCTCTCAGTTTCTAAAAATGTTCTGGTTCATGCAGTAGAGAGAAAAGCATACCTCAACCAACCAAACTACCACTAGAGAGAGGATGGGCATGACACACGTTGTCAGTATTCCATTTCAGATACTGGCCAACAGCAAATATCTAAGGAACTTTAACAGTAAGTTAAAGTTTTCCTTCCTGATATCCAGTGAGAACATCCAGTCCAGCTTTGTATATTTGACTGTCTATTGTCTCAGTCTGATACTGCCAGTGACAATACTGGAATCAAATTACTCATCGTGACTGCTCCAAAAACATAGTCAAGTGATTTAGAATCAATTCCTCATTTGCACTGGACACACAGTACAAAACTTCCAGCCTTCAGACCAACATTTCTTATTGTATGGTTTCTGCTGTTCGTAAGACTACAGGTCTTTGAATAGTTTCCAGAAAACACAAATTGACAACAACACAATCTTCATGGTCAGCAGATTTATTACAGTGGAAGCAGCCAGGAAGCTAGCAAGTAATGCCCAGACAGAAACCAATAATTAGGGCGTCTTCTCCAGCAAAATTTCTTCTGAATCCCAATCTCCAAGAATTGCTAAAAGCTTGTAAATCTGAAAATCCAGGAAACTGTCATATGAACCAATATAAACTGTATCCAGATGAATTTCCCAAATCAGCAGAAATCTCCTTTCATTCATTGCTATTCTCAAGGGATAGGTTTGTGAATCTCTCCCTAGTTAAGACCGATTGATGATACACCTTGTGATAAATACATATTATAATACTGGCTTTCTGCAAATATTTAAATAGATGCTGTATGTATAATGTTAAAGTAGCTTTGCTATGAAGATATAGTTTTTGTAACAATAACTAATGCCTTTATTTCTGTTATTAGCTAGACTTAGACACAGTAGTGAAATAGCTGATATAGTTATGCTTGTGGTGATTGAACTGTCTGCTTGGTTGGATGATATCCAATGAATGTATGGTGAAGACCCCAGCTACAGACATGCCAGCTATCAGGAACCACCATCTGCAGAAACCATGGACTAAAACTCAAGCTGGAAGTGATAATAAAAACTGACTAAAACCACAGCCAAGAAATGCACATGCTCTAAAAAGGCAGACCCGAGGAGGAGCCATGCTAAACAGTTCCTGGAACATGTAAACTAATTTGGGGAAAAGTTTGAATATGCATAATTGTTTATGAATATGCATTATGCTGATGCAATAGTAATGGTATGTAAAGAATGTCTCCGAAATAGGAGGTGTGCTCTTGGCCGAGAGCCAAGGGTACCCAGCGTGCTGTAATTTTGCTTTATCTTTGTCCCCTATTGTCCTTTATTAAATTTTTAAATTTTAACAAGAGAGTGAACCTTGTTTTTCACAACCTTATTATGATATATTATGATACATTATCCAGTCTTGGCAACTGAGAGGGACCAATACATACGCCTCAACATATGTCACAAATGAGGTGAAGAAAAATTCCTAGAAAAAAACCTGTGTTGCTCTGTCCCCAGAGAGGCTTCACCCAGCAGCCAATCGGGGCAGAGAAAACTTCCATGATTAGACTGCGAGCAGCTCGTCCCCACACACGTGCTTGCTGGTGGAGGAAAGTATGCCCGTGAAGCCGAGTTGGGGGAGGAGTTTGGAGGGGTTCTCAACACGCACGCTCCGCCTGCCAGACCGATGCTGGCAGATAGCCGGGGTTTTGTGGTAACGTTGTCCCCTGACTCCTGTTTTCCTCCCCATCCTCTCTTTTATCTCTTTCTGCTCCTTTCTCCTGTTCCCCCTGCCCCCCCCGCTTTAATAAGAACACTTGGGTCTTTTGTTGTTGTTTTTTTTTGCTTTTCCTTTTTTTTTTTTTCAAATTTTTATTTCAATAAATGGTTCTCAGACATAATACTGCCGTGTTTGTGCTTGGTTTTTTGTCAGAAAAATCTATCAAGAGACTCCTTCCCGGTTCCGCCTTTTATAGTGGAACGGAACACCAACATAGTTCTAAAAGCTACTATAAAGAAAAATACGGAAACCTTTATTAATTTGAGGACCTTGGAAATCAAGTTTTCCATCCATTTCCTGACTATATATATATATATGTATAAAACACTCCAGCTTTATATCTTAATTGAGGCCTATCAAGATGATTGAGTTCTAGTTGGACTACAGATAAAATGGTTTCTTGAACTTCTGTGTCATCAAATGCAATATTTGAAAAGTTAATCCTCATATGGGAACAAAGGAATTCTGTTACCTCATTTGATAGATGATATTGTTTCCTTTTTCATCCTTGTTTCTACAAAATCTTTTACTGTAAACTATTATTATCTGCCTTCTCAGGCATAAAGACTTTAAAAAAATGGAGGTGACATTCATCTTCTATGTTTCTCTTTCTGAGACGAAACAGAGGATTTGGTATTTATTAGATGAGAGAAAGAGTGACTAGATAAAAAAAATCTGAAGTGTAAACTTGGAGATACATTTCAGGTTTGAATTCTAAGACTGGAAGTAAAAATAAAGGGTAAACTACAGTTCACTGACAAGAAAGACAGTGAGAAGAAAGTTATGTGGTTGTTCTTTCCCCCAAAAGTGTTAGTATGTGGGTTTGGAGCTTCGTTAGATTCCTTGTGCTAAGTTTAGTGTTAACTGTTCCCGTAGTAATGGGAGCATGTAAAAACTGACAAAGGACAAAATCATCATTATGTGAATTCTCAATGAGGGAAAATTCTAGATGTTAAAACTTTGCTCTTTTTACCTTTTTATTTCACACGTAGCATGAATCCATCATGAAACATGTCTGTCATTTGAAACACTATCTATGAATTGCATAATAAAAGTGGTAGAAGATGAAAGTTAAAAGATTTGTTCACCTACCTGACTGAATTTCAAACTTATCTATTTAAAATGACAGCATATTTTTCTCAAATTTGGATCTGTTAAATTTATCTATTTGGTATTCAGATAACAAGAAACTTTTTTTAGAAATGTTACAGAGATGCTATTGTCCTTCCTGAAAGTATAGATGAAATACAGACCACCGTGTGCCCAGGTGGCCAAGAACACCCAGGCTGTCCTGGCTTGTATCAGCAATAGTGTGCCCATAGGACCAGGCCAGTGACCATCCCCCTGTCGTGGCACTGGTCTGGCTGTACCTCAAACACCATGTTCAGTTTCGGCCTGTTTACATAAAGAGCGAACTGAGTGTCTGAGGGAGCTGGGGGAGTTTAGCCTGGAGGAAAGGAGCCCCAGGGGAGACCTTGTTACTCTCTACAACTAGCGGAAAGGAGGGTGTAGCTGAGTGGGAGTAGGGCTTTTCCCCCAGGTAACAAGTGACACGATGAGAGGAAACGGCCTCAAGTTGTACCAGGGGTGGATTAGATTGGAAATGAAAGAAAAATTTCTTCACTGAAAGGGTTGTCAAGCACTGAAACAGGCTGCTCAGGGAACTGTGGACTTGCCATCCCTAGACGGGTTGTGTGTGCAAAAAGCGCGTAGATGTGGCACTTGGGAACACGGTTTAGTGGCGGACCTGGCAGTGCTGCGTTGAAGTTTGGTGATCTTAGACGTCTCTTCCAATCTCCATGATTCTATGATTCTAGGAAGTGTTCTTGTTCTCTAATTTTCCATATGTCAGGCTCAGCCTAAATCTTCCTTTCACTCTGTAGGTGCTCTGAAATTGATGAAAGTAACTTTGAAAGAGGATGAAAGGAACTTTGCAAGCTCCTAATAGAAGGTGCTACCACCAACTTTTGTACTATAAAGTGAACAGAGTCAATGGATGTTTGGCTGATCACTAAAGTGGTGGATGATCAATAAAGACCAGTCTAAAACTGAAAAGGGAGACCCATAAAACAAAATAATTATTAAAAAACCCCACATCATTATTGTGGCTTTTTCTGCTGTTGTATTTATGATTTCAGGTATTATTATACCTGTTATTATCATAAAAGATACTAAAAGACCACTGTGAGTCTGAATAAAATCAGCTGGTTTATAGCATAATACAGCACTCTTCAGACTAGCGTGACAGACAAATGGAAGAAGCTGGACAGAAATATTAATAGTATACATGTTAACACTACACACGGCATGTAAAAAAATTGTTGGAATTAAAGATCCAATTTGGTAATTATAGCTGATACAAATACAATTTAGATAATCTTATTTACATTATGAAGATGTTTTGAGAATTCTAGTCTTAATACAGTTCATCTGGGTCACTGCTACAGTTTATGAGGAAGAAGTATGTACAACATGCTTTAGACTGTTTATTGCACCTCTATGGAAACAATTCCAGTCTAAATAATATTAATGAATAATTAATGAATAAGAGACTCAATAACAGTATGTACCAACTATGTATTCAGACTAAACTTCGTGATAATAAATCAGTGGTAATCAAACTATTTAGACTACAAAATATTTTGAAATACAAAGTTAATTTAAAGAAGTGTTGTGTTTCCTACTGTTTCCTTCACTCTTTTCAAATTTCTAGTAAAGTCTTGCTACTGTTACCATTGGTATTCTCCTCTTCTTGCTATTGAAAAATTTTGTCTGAGCTCCTTTCTTTGCCATTGTCTCCTTTGTTGTGCTGGGGGTTATGCCCTAAAAATATTATAATGCCATTAATGTTAGGTCAGCTTTCTCTCATGCCTATATTAACAGCTGGAGACTATTTTGCTACACTGACATAGAGGAGAAGAAGATTTCAAACCCAGTAATAATTTTGTAGCTACAAGTTATTAAGACTCACATAGAGCTGAGGACTTCCACTGTATTTATATGTCTGCTTCATTGTAAATGTTGAGGAAAAAATAAAAAAAGGGTGGACACCACAATAAGGCAGAAAGCACTGCCTTGGCAGTGATCTATAAGAGGTACCCGGCACCCTGACTCCTCCTTTTCCATCTGTCTCCCTCAGCAGACAGGTAGGAGCCATGAGCTGCCTGTGGCTTGGTGCCTTAGGGGCAGCAGCTGGTGGTGCTGCAGAGGGGCAGTCTGGTGTGAGGAGCACAGCAGGGAGAAGATCGAGGCAAAATACAAGCCACAAAGGTAAGAAATAGCCAGAAATTTTAAGGGATTGAGGACCAGGGAAGACGAGAGGCTTGGTTTATTTTCTTCCTTTGTTGGAATTAAATAAATAAATAAACTATTTTAAATGAGGGCAAGCACTGAGTGTGAAAGCAGCTGGGCTTCAGTGCTCCTTCTTTTTTTGATGACTTAAAATCTCCCAGGAACCAGAAGAGATCTGCTATGTCAAGCTCCCATGAGGCATTCTGTAGACGTTAACATTATGCTTTGATGTTACTTAGCTGGGAACATGCTGGTATACTCTGAAGTACGATGAGAGAAGCTATTAGCATAGCAGCAGCATAAGTCTTGTCTGTAATAAAAAGGCAATTTTTTGGCTTTGGAGGATAGGGTCTCTAGCTCTTAGGTGCTCTGGAGAGCACTTGAACACCCACTCTGAGTGAAGGAGGAGGACAGCAACCAGCAACAGCTGTACAAGAAATGGGTTTACATTGAACTGTAAAAAAATAGACACCTCTCGTAAAAAGTACTGAACATGCTCACTCTACCAGAGTATGTAACATACGTCTACAGGGAAAAATAATTTTTATATATAAGAATTATTTCTATGGAGAATTTTTCTCAGAATGACGAAAAGATACTAATCAACATGACCTAGACTTTGAAATTCAAAACTTTCAAACTCAGCAGTACTGATTCTAGGGTTTACATGTTTTGTTCCAAAGTCATAATACCTTTACCTTCCCAAGCTTGGAACAAGCTGAATGACAGCTGCATTTTGGCTTCTAAGCTGATGAGCAGAATTTCACTGTAAATCTGCACATTTTTGACCATCTACTGTAATCTGGGTCTCTGATTAGGAATTTCTGGAAGACATTTCCACCTCTGCTGTTCTAAGCATGGATCTCCTCTCCAAGTCCATAGCTCCTGTTGTTACAAGGAACCAAGCAGGGCCTCAGTCTCTCATTTTAAGTATGGGTATGGAAAGATGTAGTAGTAGGTATAAGAGATCAGCTTGGATAGCTCCTGGTTAAAGCCATGTTATGGGCTTATTATTCCTCTTTAAGTGTCCTAATAATTGCACTGTAGGTTCAGGTTGAATGAAGGGAAGCTTCAGAGCTCTGTATTGCACCATAAAATAGAAATTGCCAGTGATTTAAGATATGTGGTTTCTCTTGAGTTGCTACTCTGGTAATTGCAACATTTGGGAGGGACATAGAGTTTATTCACTCTACCAACTGCTCTCAGGGTTGTTTATGTCCTAATTTAAACTCTCATTATACTAATTTCAGGAGCAAACAAGCTTGGAAATAGTTTGGGGACCAGATAATTCAGAACTCCCTTGCTACCAGTTAAGTGTCCGAACTACTCATCTGCTTCTTCTCTATATTCTTGCTGTATCGCTCCCTGGTCCTAAGTATCTTGAGTAATTCGTTGTATAATGGCTTTTTCTCCTTCCCCTTCTGCCCCTGTCATGATGAGGAAGAGTTGAGATGGAATTAATTTTTTCTGGTGACAGATTTATCTTTACCATTTGTATTAGTTTTTACTTATTTCTATGTATAATTTATGTTACTCTGTCAAAGTACATTTGACATAATTCAAATCATATGCTCTCTTTACCTTGACAGATATATATACAATTCATTTAGGGCATTGATAAGAAATATAACACAGTAAAGATACAGGTGGGATAGACAAACATTATAGATTTTTATGTTGAGTTCCTTAATACAGTTTAAATACTATTTTGTAAAACCAGGGACCCTGGCTTCATTAGCATATTGTGGAGAGCGTTTAAGGGAGGAGAAATAGAACAGACTCCAGAGGAGCATCAAATCTCCATATAAAATCTTTTCTGCCTTGCTCTGTGCTGCGTTTCACTTCAAATTCCATGGTGGAAGGCTGCACTTGTCCTTCACTCCTGTATTTCTCTTGTGGTTTTTTTCCTCCTCTTTTATGCAATGCAAATCACACAGGATGGGAACTGTGTGTGTATATTTGGATGTCATTTCACAAAAAATCCCAATAGGTAGAATTAGCACTTTTGGGAGAAAGCTTCCCTTAACAGACTGTTTTACATCTCATCATTTCCACAGTACTGCCATTCACTGTCATGCTTGCTGTCATTTTCATGATCAGCAGTGACTTGAAATTGATGTGAGACATAACTGGCAATGATATAGACTTCTCCTTTGCTTTTGTTTGTGTGAGCATGCATCTGGGTTTTGTAATTTTCTCCCTTGACAGAATTTTTTATATGCAGAAAACAGAGCTAATCATTATTTTGAACTTTATTCACAACCTTATTATTAATGAACATTACTCAAACTCATTCTGATATGAAGTCCTTGGTCATATAGGGTAAAAATTATCACAAATTTTTAAAAATTTATTAGAATTTTTGTGATATAGGTATCACATTAAGATCAGAGCACCATGAATATCCTATCTTTAATCCTATTAGTACATCAAACAGATTTTCTTGGGCAGTCTTAAAAACCAAATTCTTAGTCTTTGACTTAACACTATTTTTTAATATATTTTACATATGTTTTGAATATGTTCATTTTTAATAAAAGCAAAAAATGAGGGAACTGCTGGTGCCTCATTTTTAATATTTTTTACCTTATTTGTTTGAGATGTTCTAGCTTAAGATGAGGGAGGTTTAAAATTGAAATCGAGCTTATAAGCAAGATCGTGTGGAAGATATCATAGTTTTACTTTCATTAAGACACCATTGCTTTCAGAAGTAGACTCATTATAGTCTCTAAATGCAGTAGGGCAGCTCAAACAGTGCAATGGAGCAGAAGTAAAACTTTAGTATTATTACAGCATTGGGGAAGGGAGGAAGAGCAGCAGTGATTAATACATTTTTCTCCTTTTTTTAGTGTACTTCATACTCTGAAATAGCATCTTTATGAAGGATGCATGCATTAAACACAAGAAATAAGATGATGCAGTGCTGTCTTTAAAAATTAAAGGTTTGCTTATATACTGATCTAAAAATTTGAATAATTTATAATAATTTATGCTGTGTATTTTAACTTCCTGACTTAAAAACACACTTCAAAAGATTAATCCTGCCTATTAAAAAAGGATGAATTATTACAGAACTTTCTTCCTCCTAACCTAAGGTGTCTGGCCATTTTCAGGATCTTCCCGTACTTCAGTGAGGTGTGGGCTTTGACTGTACAACTCCTTTTTTGATCCCACATGTGTTGCAATCTCCTGAACAACAGTCTTGCTCAGGGTACAAGTTCATGTGCCTTCTAAAGGGATGAATGTCTGCCCCTGGAGAGAGCTGCACATTCCCAGTGCTTTCTCAATGAAACCACTGGTGCTCAACCAGCACATTTCAAGTATCTAAACCAGTATTGAATGAGTCAGTGGTTTAGACAGGGTTAATTTTCTGCTAGTTAAGCTCCTTAACTAACTTCCATGCAGGTTTGAATGAGCACAACAATGGCAGAAAGAAGATGGAGTAAGCTTATTCAAAGGGTCAGAGACTGAGGATGTGGATCACCCCAAGGAGGGGATGGACTGGAGCGCCTGTCATTGGATTGTTTACAGTGTGGAGCTATCTACAACCTCAATTCTGCCACAAAAGCTGTCCAGGTGTTGTGCTAGACTGCAGATAGGAGGCTTCTGAGCTCCAACCTCTCTCTCTTCCTGAGGACGGAAGAAGAAATTGAGAAGTCATCAATATTGTGCTTGTGGTTCAAGCTACACGTCAGCGGCCAATCTTATCTTCAAAAACCTACATGTATTCAAATTTTTTTTCTGAGTGAAGTATGTAAGTAGCGGATCACTGAAGCATTTGTTAAATTTTCTAAAACTGAGCAGAAAGAAAATAGATTTTAAAATTAATTTTCAAAGAATCATTAACTATTTGTGAATTGACATGATGGAATTATGAAAAGATAGAATCTATTCCCTTGCTACCCTTATTCTGCTTTCTTTACACCAAAGTATACACTTTTTAAGGAAGATTTGGTGTGAAATTTGTATTTTTCTTCTCTGTGAGACCTATAGAGTTTTTATCTGAAAATGTGCAACTCCTTTGAATTCCTTATTGAATTCATTTGAAGATCTTAGAATTTTCTGTGTATATTCTGTATATATTGCCCCTTGTATATTTGTGCTGAATTTTGTGCTGCTTCATGAATTTATCTGTGCAAGCAAGAACTTTCCTTCTCACCATTCCTTCCTTTCTGACCCTGATTATGGACCAATATTGACTTTTATGGCTATAAGAATAAACAAGTATAAAATATTAGGAATTGATCAACCCATTTATTATTTTTAAATTATATTAACAAGTAGACAAACCAAAAAGATCAAGTAAGAGTGGAATAAATCTGTACTCAAGAACCAGCTAAAGAAAGAAACATATTGGACTAGAGATCTTTAAATTAGGAGCAATCATGAGAAGTTTTGTTTCTCTGTTTGTTTATTTTACTTTGTAAAATATGTGAATACAGTGATAGTACAGATCATGGTAGAGAAAATGTTCTTCTCTCTAAAGAATTTTTTCTTCTAAACTTCTAAACACCGAGTGGCAATAGTTTTTTGAAAACCTCTGAAGCAGTATATTTTTTGTATGTGAGGACATCTTGACTTCTTGTGACTTGAAAGAAAGACAAAGGAAAATGTAAGAGAGTAATAAATTTACCCTCACATCAATTCTGACAAACTGAATAGGCAGGGACTGAAGCAAATACTTACAAATAGTCAACCTCCTTCATAATTTATACCCAGTTTCTGTGGTGTTATATGTTCTAGCCTTGACTTTTGCACTTCATTTCTGTCTTCTTAAGAAAGAGATTAGTTAAATTTATTTTAACTTAAAATTCACATTATTATTACTCTTTATGAAATTACATTATTATTCCTCTTCGTGAAATTGATGGGTCCAGCTGAGGGCACAGGAATAACCTGTTTCCTTTGAAAGCTTTTGCATCTTCAGCTGCACCAGTCCAGACATTCTAAATATGCTTTAAAATTATTTTCAGGACAATTAATCTTCTTTGAGGCTATTTTTTGAGAGCTTTATTCCATTTGCAGGTATTCCTGCATTTAAATCACAGTAAGGTGCTACATTGCCAGGAAAATATTCTCACCTGGATCTGAAACCAAAGGAGATTACTCCAAAGTTGGGTCTTTAAGTGGTCTTGGCTTATGTGTGAAAGTACTGGAGAAAGGGCTAATGTGTGTTATGAATCCAGTTCCTTAGTTTAAATAACTTTAATGATTTGAAAAATGTCTAAGCTAGTAAAAATGACAGTACTTGAACTCCTTAAATACAAGCTGCAATTTTTCTGTCAATTGTATGAAGCATAATTAAAAAATAACTGTTTCAGAAAAATAATTAAAAAAACAGGTTTGAATAGCACAATAAAAGATTGCTCATTGAGGAGCTACCTTACATCGCGAAGAAGTTGTGTAGTGTGCATGCTCTAATCCCAAGTTAGGCAACATGTTGAATTTTTTTTATATAAATGCAGAAATAATTACATAATAAAAAAAAAAGAAAAAATTGGAGGACTGAAAGGAAACAGATTTTTTGGTGTTTAACAGCTTGGAGTTTAATTTTCTAGAACCAATGAAGAAATTTTATTGCAACTAATGCCATAACAATGAGATTTTCCTCATTAATTAATGGGAAATTGATTAATTATTTACTTTTGTGTTTAGGGACCCCGTTCTGAATCTTCTGATGCAGTGGTTGGAAATTGCAAGGGTAGTGTTGGCACCAAAAGCATCATCTGAAATGGTGATTAAGCTAAAGTTGGAGAGAGGGGACAAGTGTTTGCCCCAACTGAGCTACAGTATGTGCAGTGAGGAAGAAATTTCCTCAGCTGTGGTGTGCATTAGTGGTATTTACCTCTGATAATTTCAATACTAGCAGTTGACAGCAGAGTTTGGTATGTTCTTGCTAAAGATGTTTACAAATGAACTTTTGGAACTTTTCTACTCCCTCTACCCCAATCAATATGCTGAATTTAAGAAGAAAAACCCAAAACATTTTAATAGGTGCTTCCTTTTAAAAGCGTGAATGAGCACTAAGATAAATGCTTTAAAAAAGGCTTAAAATAGTTGCAGAATATCAGACTAACTTCCTCTCTCAAATTTTCAGTTTCTTTCATGTGGCTTGTAACTAGAATAACTCCAATTAGTTGTTACATAGCTTTTCTCTTTTGGCAACTGAACTTCAAAAACAGCTATTAATTGAAATCAAATTCTACTCTTATGGCCTTTGTCGAGATATGTTTTGTGATTATTAAGGTTCTGATTCTAGTCTTTAATTCTTTTTTGTTACAAACCAGTGGGTTTTTAATGAGTTTGCTCTTGTACAAAAGGAAAAGAACATGGTGGCCATATCTCAAAGGTATGTAAAGCAAGGTAAATTTAGATATCATTAGATAACAATTAGTTATGTTTAGTTAACCAGACAATGTAAATAATTATATCTGTACTGGGATACTTACAGAATTTCTCTAATAAGACATGTTTTAGGGTTTGGCACTAGAAAACTTGTCAAATTAACATTTCTGAAATATGGGAATTAAAGAAAATTTCATTTTGATTATTTTGGGAGAAAAAAAATGTAGACAAAAAGTATGTCCTCATCACATTCCTATTTTAAAATGCAGTCTTGATACAGAGATATTTCATAGAATTATAGAATCACTAATGTTGGAAAAGAGCCCTAAATTCATTGACTTCAACCACTAACCCACCACTGCCATGTTCACTGCTAAAACGTGTTCCTAGAAGCCACATCCACAAGTTTTTTGAATATTTCCGGGGAGGGTGACACCACCATTTCTCTGAGCATCCTGTTCCAGTGCCTGACTACCTTTGGGGTGCAGAATTTTTTCCTGTTGTCTAAACTAAACCTCCCCTGGTAAAACTTGAGGCCATTTCATCTGCTCCCATCTCTTGTTAACTAGAAGAAGAGACTGACACCCACTTGCTGGCTACAATCCCCTTTTGGGTTTTAGGGAGAAGAACGGTCCCTCCTGAGCCCCTTTTTCAACCAGGCTAAACACCCCCAGCTCCCTCAGAGAGAAACACAATTTGCTAGACATCTCCATTGCTTACAATAATTCTATATTGTATTAATACTGTAACAAACATTCTCTTATTTATTTTGGTTCTCTTTGCTTGCAGCAGAGACTCTTGACTAAACAAAAATCACTAATTGCAGAGATAACAGAGTGAAGGTTTTGCTGTTCTTAAGATAATGCAATGTTTAAACTAAATTCCCAGTGTAAACTTGCATATTGTGCAATTTTTTTTCCTGTACAGGGTCTTACTAGTTATCTCATGCTGTTGAAAAGACACTTCATTAATTGCTCAGGGTTCCAGTGTACTAGACAGTCCTTTTTTGTTGTACTTCTGTTGTCAAAGATGGCTTTGAAAACCTCATAGATTTTTAGTTATTTGAGAGCAGAATGATTTCACACTTTTTCATTCCCACCCTTGCTGAGACGTTCCTAATGCCTTTTTTGTCATTAAAAATTTATGCCCCAGAAAAATTACAAAGAACAGCCTCAAAAATCATAGATCTCCTAGAACAGAGATTGTTTTGTTTTGATTAGATTCTGGACAAAAAAACCCAACCAACCAACCAACAAACCACTCAGCCAATCAACCAGCCCCAAACACACACATACATACACACCCCAAAAGCCAGAAAAACAACCCCAAACTCCAAAAACTTTGACATTTGGGTGAAATATTAAGTCCCCTCCTTCAACTATTCTGCTAGAGTATTTTTATTATATTATATATATTAGTTTACATATTATCATCACATATATTATTATACCATCATTATTATATTGTGCACAATTACATATGTTAAATCATTATTTTAATTTGTGAATCTGCATTCTTAATTCATTTTTAACCATTTTTAAGTTTCTAACACATAACTGCAATCACTCTGCAGTGTGTGGGTGATTTCTGTGCATAACTTCTCGTAACAGTGAAACTCTCAACACAGGTAAGAGTTGTAAAGTACTGTGGTGGAGGTGGAAATTTTTTCCTTGCTCATTAAGGTTTCAAATAATTACACTCTTGAAGGACCTGAAGCTTATTCCTTGTCTTGTAATGGAGAGTGGAAAAAAAAAGATAATGAACAAAGGGACAGTATTATGGAAAAGGGGAAATTCTGAGAAGTGTTAAGGGAATGTGTTATTTGGTTTGCCTCGCCAAGTCTATTCCACCCTGAAAATATGCTGTCCGTCTACTGTGGAAATGGGGGGAAGAAAATAACGAAGCCAAACTACGGCTTCATGTGGTCAGAAAATATAACAAATGGAATTTTTTATGAATTAATAGTTAATATCTCTGGTATGCATTTTCACCTTCAGTGCTTCAGTTGATATGCTATTATTAAGATATAAGCTGTTTTGAGAAGTGCTTTCTTAGCTCCAGACTATAATGTGAGCAGTGGAGTATATGCTTAAAATGGCCTTGTCTGCAACTTTTCTCTGCAACTTAGGAAATAAACTTCTGTATTAACTGACAGATTACAACTTATAGTGCTGACCTTAGTCAGCAAAGAAAGTAGATGGTAAAACCATGCTTTGCTAACTGATCATGCAGTTGGGACACAGCAGCAGGGAATTCTATTCCTTGAATTTTCATAATATGTAAGAAATTAAATCTTTTATAAGAAATCCTAATTCATCAGTAAGCTAACAAAACTAATTTCATTACAGATCACTTTCTCTTGCTCCCTGTCCCTAAGGAAAAACTCTAATAGCCAAATTTTGGAGGTTTCTTTGTGTAACCTTCTTTTTCACACAGCTGATATGAGAGAAATCTTTGGACTGATAAAAGGACCTACAGCTCTTACAGTGTGACAAATAACCTGCAGTTAAATTTTCTTATGCATAGTTGCATGAGACAATAACCTTGCGTGTTCCACATTTTTGGCAAAATCATGATCTTATCTTGTGAGAAGTCAGATATTTTACTGAGACGTAATTTCCAAGCCACTGCACACTCATTTCTGTTAAAAACATGAAGTGTTTTGGAATCTTTTTTTATCTTGAATGGAGGGCTGTTGTGAGACTCTGTTCTCAAGGCTGAGGATTCATTGTGCGTCAGCCTCTGAATCACTCTAAAAGTAATTCTATATAATAATGAAGAAGAATATTTGGAGAGGGAACAAATTATTTAATGTCGAGTATTTTTTTACGGGGAAATATGATCTCTGCTGTGTTCACCACCTTTTCCTCTTGGTATTAGCCCATGAGCTGTTCCCTGCTCTCAATAAGTTAACTTTTCTCTCTCTGAGTCTATAACTTCACTACTCTCCCAATTTTTGTGATGATTAGAGAGGCCATCTTGAGAATACAATGCTCCTATCTCTTCCTTACTCCCTAGGTTTTGTACTCCCTGACTGTAGATGCATCTTATCAGCTTCCATGAACTTCAGGTTCCTTGGATGGTCTTGAATCTGATTTCCAAAGGAGGAAGTTCTTCATTCTCTCAGTTCATGTCCTTGTCTTCTGTGACTTGGGTAGTGTGGCTGGAGCACTTGCTGGTGAAGCCTAAGGCAAAAAACTGAGTAACTCAGCCTTCTCCATGCCCTGGGCAACCAGGTATTCCGTTTCCTTCCAGAAGGAAGGATCTTCCCGTGAGTAGAAGCTGAATTTATGGCATGGTGCATGGTGGTGTCACTGATTATTTATTTCAATAACAATTTAAAACCAATGTACCTGTATTTTATGCGTTGCTTTCTTTCTTTCTTTTTTTTTCACCCCAGGAAAACTGCTTATAGATTTTACTTAGTTCCTGTCCTGACAAAAAGGAGAAATTACTGTTTGGGTTGCAAAGAAATATAGATACTTATTTGCCAAATTTAACCTGTTTTCTGCTCTATTCTTCAACCTTACCCAAAAGGTAAAAAAAGAAAACCAGTTATTGTACCCATGAATTTTGACACTTAAATATATTTCAGCATTTAATAATGATTTTAAAATAAAGGTTGACTGATTAGGTCACTCTCTGAAATAAGGGTCTAACAATATTTTTGTCCTAGTACTAATGCTGCTGTGAGTAAAAAATATGTGCTTGCATATTTAAACCATTGCTTATTTCTTTCCTTCCCTAGGTTTTTCATGTCATGTTGAAATAGATTGTTTCCTGTGCACATGTTTGTGTGTTACTTACAGTTCTCTAGATTCTTTCCCCTGTACTTGGCACTGGTGAGGCCACACCCCGAGTCCTGTGTGCAGTTCTGGGCCCCTCAGTTTAGGAAGGACATTGAGATGCTCAAACGCGTTCAGAGGAGGGCAACAAGGCTTGGAACACAAGCCCTATGAAGAACGGCTGAGGGATCTGGGGTTGTTTAGTCTGGAGTAAAGGCGGCTTAGGGGAGACCTTATCACTCTCTACAACTGCCTGAAAGGTGGTTGTAGTCAGGTGGGGGACAGTCTCTTCTCCCAGGCGACCACAGACAGAATGAGAGGACACAGTCTTAAGCTGCGCTAGGGGAAGTTTAGGTTAGATGTCAGAAAAAAATTCTTCGCTGAAAGAGTGATCTGCCCAGGGAGGTGATGGAGTCACCATCCCTGGACATGTTTAAAAAAAGACTGGATGTGACACTCAGTGCCATGGTTTAGTTGATGAGGATGTGTTAACTTAGGTCATAGATTGGACTTGATGATCTCAAAGGTCTTTTCCAACCTAATTCATTCTGTGATTAGTCTGGTGTGTAAGACAGGATCTCATTAGTAGAAAACTGTTAACCTAGTTCAAGGTAGTTCTATGATAGACATTCATAACCTCCAGAAGAGAGAACTAACATTGCAAGGTCAGTATGGGTTTATTCAGTGCTAGGCAAACACCCTTCCTTGATCAGCTGGGAAAAGGATATGGATAGAAACCAACTGGGTGCCATGACTCAGTTGCCCTTGACTGGATGCTGTTGTAATGTCTTCTATGTCTAAAATCCTTCTCTGGTGCATAAGGAGATCTACAAAATTAGTTAACTGAGCCTAACTTCTATTGACTGTTGAAGCTCAGAATAAGTGATGTGAAGCAGAGCAATCTATGAGCTGAGTGTGTTAAAAGGCAAGTGATCCACAGGCTGGGTATAACTGTGCCTTTCAGGTACCTAGGCTGCTTTTAGATCTCAGAAGGTGCCACATGAAAGCAATGATAGTTGGCAAAATGATTCCTACATTAGGATTGAGCTAAGTCAAAGTCAAATTACTTTAAAAAACCCTCTTATTTTAACGGTTCTAATACTAATGGATTAAAAACTTAATTGTGAGGATGTTGTGTTACTTGTTTTTCCTGTTTTTCACAAGTACAGGACAATACACTCTATATGAAAGAGGTTTGGCACAACTGCTAAAAGATTTGGAAAATCTAAAAGAGTGCCAAAATGTTCTATATGCAGGGAGTTAGGTCTAGAGGGCCTAGTCTTCCTAGAAAATTGTAGGAAAAGGAAGGAAGGAAGATTGGGAGAATTGTCTTTGTTTATGAAGTAAAGAAAGACTTATAAAATAATCCAAAAATTTTTTGAAGCAGCCCAAGAAATAGTAACATATTTTTTCAGAGGAAAAAGAAAATTTAAATCAGATTAACTTAGCCTTGTAAACACAAGATAAACTGGAAAAACCCATGCCAGCTTTTTTTGACAGAATTTGTTAGGAAGAGAGAGGAAACAGGCCTATTTTAAAGTCATCCTCATACCACAATTAAAATTTCATTGTTGAGGAAATATTTTTAGATTCTAAACAGGGTAATGAACAGCTGTAAACTTTGTACTGTTCTCTAATTTTTAAAATTAAAAAACAAAATCCCATACAGATAAAGCAGAAGGCATTTATTTTTCTTTAATAAGTGGAAATGCACTTTTCAGTGGAATAGTGGTATGATCAGAGCTTACCTTTTTTGAAGTCAACCACCTGGAGTCCAAAAAAGAGGGAGAGATGTTTACATAGAGAATGAGACTCATTCCTGCAGTCTATAAGAGGGCATCTGTTTTAGGAGCTTGTGCTGTTTTCCAATATCGTAGTCGAGAGAGAGATGTCAACCCTTCATTGGTGTTGCATTTCTTCAGTTATAAAGAGGGATTAGTCCTCTGAGGCTTTATACTGCATAATTGTATGTTGCCATTAAAAGGAGCTGGTGCAGCTGCTGGGTGAGCTTGATAGGAAATTGATTTGGTCATAAACTAGGCTGATGAAAGAAAAAAACCAAGACCTTTCAACCAGATTAATCCTCAAATCTATCTCATTGTTTGGATGCATGAATACTGTTGCTGGCAAACACAACAATGTGGGAATGCACAGGGAGAGTTCAAGGAAAAGCATCTGTGTTGGCTTAAAGTGAGCTGAGCCCTCAGGTAATGTGAGAATTCTGCTATAGAATATTTATTCTGATATTCTCTATGAGTTTGTCTGCGTTTCTGCCTTATCTTTTTGCATATGCTGTGTGTCTGGGACTAAAGCCATCTTTCACTGGCATAAACTAATTTTCTGTGTGGGCTGGTTATTTCTAATTGCAGTCAGTAACTTACACTCATCTCCTTATGAAACAACTGACCAATGTAATTGTTGCAGCAGGGAAATTGTATTCGAAAGAACAGCAATCAAACTTAACATGAGAATTTAAATCATAATAGAAAACCAGTGTTTCACTGCTGCAAGGAGCAAGTAGAGATGTTTCTCTTGCAGAAATGATTACCTGTTTCCTCATGCTCTGAAGACTGATTTGATTGTGTCTGAGTCAACCTCACACACTGATGATGTCTTCAAATTACTCAAGTGTTGTTTCACCTTGCAGTCACATGCGAGCATATCTTTCAAGTGCTGAAATCCCCTTACTGACTGGCAGACAGTTCCCATGCTAGCAATTTCTGTAAAGCTAGCTGGTGTTTAACCCCAGCCAGCAGTCAAGCCCCACAGACGCTCGCTCACTCCTCCATCAGTGGGATCAGGGAGAAATTTGGAAGGGTAAAAGTCAGAAAAATCGTGGGTTGAGGTGAAGATAGTTTAATAGGGAAAACAAAAGTTGCACATTCCAAAGGAGGAATTAAGTCAGAACTTTATACCCTGAGCACGATGTCACATGGTCTGGAATACCCCTTTGGTCAGTTTGGGTCACCTGTCCCAGCTGTGTCTCCTCCCAAGTACCCACATCTTCTTCCCCACCATGGCAGCATGAACAGCAGAAAAGAAATTTTGTTCTTGCCCTGCTCAGCAGTAACAAAAACATCTCTGTGTTATCAGCTCTGTGTTCAGCACAAATCCAAAGCACAGCCACATACCAGCCACCATGAAAGAAATTAACTCTACCCCAGCTGAAATCAGCACATTGGCTTTTACAGTGATATACAGCAAAAATGCTATGTAAATGAATTAGAGTGTTTGCATTTCATATCCCAGTGGGTAATATCACATTTATACAGCAAACTTGTTTTCAGTGGTTCTAGGTTAGCTTTTAAATCTTCTTAGGCTGTGAAGTCATCAGTTGGATCCAGAGATAAGTTTTTATCATCCTTCTTTCCTCTGCCTTTCTGCCCAGGCTTCATAGGAATTGTCAGACTAGCTGACGTAGAGTTGGCTGCAATGTTAACCTTCCTAAATGAGGGGAAAATGGTAGCACTCCTTTGGGGCAGTGTAATTGTCTTAGTTAGAAACTTATTTAAATAGCTAGACGGAAGGGGCAAAAAACTGATTTATGTTGTTATTAATATCATTATGTTTCCATTCTCTCATAATGCAGGATCATCATCCTCTTTGAAAATAAATTGATAAATGAAATTTTAAAAAGCTATACAATATTCTGACATGTTTAAAGAAGTATTTTTTCTCTTGTACCTGACCATTTACAGTTTTAGAGAATAGAAATCTAGCTTTGTGATTCTACTTAGATTATTTTTATTTTTTTTTCCCAACATCTTTTGATTATGCTACTGATTTTTGAATTTTCTATACTTAGAAATTCTACTGAATTAGAGATGTCTGTTTTCTTGTAAAAATGGGCAATGTAACTCCAGACTTTCGTGGCACACTCATCTATTTGATGCCTTGGAGTCTTTCCATGATTTGC
This sequence comes from Edolisoma coerulescens, assembly GCA_013397115.1. Lineage (NCBI taxonomy): Eukaryota > Metazoa > Chordata > Aves > Passeriformes > Campephagidae > Edolisoma > Edolisoma coerulescens. Next base: position 328,829 of record VWZW01004032.1, read on the forward strand.
AATGTGAAGATACAGTTAATAATAAAAACGCCTAACAAACAACAAACACACACAAACAAAACTCCCCCGCAAAAAACCTAAACAAACAAAAAAGGTGACTACATAAAAAAAAAGTCTAAGTCTCTGAGACAGACCTGACCAGAATTTGTTTCTATAAATGTTTTTATTATAATGACAAAACAGCTTCGCATTCATCAGTTCTCATGCTGTTACGTCCCCTTGTGGTTTCCTCCTGTGCAATCACTTATTCAGCACAGTAAAGTGATAATAAGACTGTACTACCATTTTGAGCTTGTTGCAAGCCCTCTCTTTTTGAACACCATGATTGAGTAATGTTTTGAGCTGAAAGATGGGAATAATTTTCTCTCTCAGTGAATGCATAAGCTGTCACTATATTGTGTTAAACACATCTTGTTGTTTCGTTGGGATTTTTTTTACATTTCTACTTATCATTCTTGCAAAGTAAATCTGCTCTTGGTGATGTAAAACATATGGCATTTCCTGATCTTTTTGTAGATGTGTTTTATTCTTTTAAGTCACCATTAATTCTACTTACTGTCGTAGACATACAGCAGGTGGAATTAGTGACTAGGTTTTGACGACATGAGCTATTACTAATTAGTGTGCTATTAACTTAAGAGTGGCCTCAGAGCACATTATCGCATGTTTGTGTGTATTTATGCACTCATTCAAACAGGGGACAGTTGATACTGGGTTGCTCTCTTTTCAGGCTTGCCAGACTTTCTGACACCAGAAGTTTCAAACTTCTGTCTGTGAAAAGATGATTCAGGTGGGTGTTTTCCATACATTTTCTGTGAATGCGCTATGGCATTTTTGTACATGTAGAGAAGAATCGTTTTTTCATGACATTCTTTTTCAATCTTTTTTTTTCTTCAAGGCAATGAAGTAATGCCTCTAGTGCTTGTTTACTATATGCAAACAGAAATCATCTGGTTATTTTTTAACTTATTTTTTTATTCCCTGTATAAAATGTGCAGAAGGTTGTTGAAGTCATGCAAGAATTATATGTTTGCCTTTTTAAGATCAATTTGGAAAATTTAAATAAAAAGTTAAAAAAAAATAAAAAAAGAAGCAGTATACATCTTCCATTAAAGTAATGAAGTAATGAATGATGACATCTGCCTACTTGTTATTCAATTCTGATTGAATGTATTACTTCCTAATACTTGCTAAATTCCTCGCTGCTTTGCAGAAAAGAGAAAAATCACACTAGAATTCTTTCCAGAATTAATGGATATCAGCACAACCTTCTCAGTTACTCTTGCTTACAGTTTTGGAAAGCCAAACTCTAAATGGGTGTGAATACTGGCATGTAAAAGAGAGGAAATTTTTCCATATAACTTTGTGTATTCACTTTTGACCGTTTATTTTCTTTTTTCTGAGGCTATCAGTATGTCCAAAATTGCTAAAGTCATGTTTCATATCCCCAAAAAATCCAAGTGTAACTCATTGTATCATTGCCAGATATATCAATTCCTTTCTACAGTAATTAGCCAGGATCTCTGTAAATGCTGCCAATCAGCACAGCTTTCAAATGTACGAGTGGATTCAAAAAATTGTAAAAATGTATGTATATCCATTGGTTTCTGACTAATACAAAGATCTGGAAGATGATCTTTTTCCCTCCGTACTTCAAATCTCTTTAGCAGTGCTTACACTTCAGGCCCAGAGAAATGTCCTTGGCTTGGCAATTTAAATTTATTTCAACCTTCACCAACAACTCACAAAAAAAGCAGGGAATTAGAGGGGAAGTAGGGCAGGAGAGGGAGAGGTGAAGGAGGAAAGAGATAGAACAAAAGTCCTAGATCTGGAGTAAAGCGGGAGACATTTTAAAAAACACTGTCCTGTTAGTATTACATGCTGACTCTTCACTGCTGCCTGAAACTACTTTCAATTCTTATTTTAAAACTCATCATTAAGCAATTAGTAAGTCAAGACACGATATCTCTGAGGTATATTTTCTCATAAACAACTCTCAAATTAAAAAGAATTTCCATGAGTTCATTATCTTCTTGTGAACTAAGTTTACTTTAAAAGGCCTCTAAAGCTGCGCTAGAAACTGGCAGGAAAATATTTAAACATTCATAAATTAATGTAATGAAAGATATCTTGATATTGTATCTTAGCTCTCTCAAAAAATATTTATGTAACTCATAAGACAATTATGAGAATTAATGTTTGCACACTTCTATGTTCTTCAAGTGTCAAGTTCACTTCTTCATCCAGAGGCAGAATACTTTTTTCGTGTCATTCCTGGGCAATGAGTAGTTGGGGTGCATTTAAGCTTCATTTCATACTTCATTCATAAGGAAAGTTTCTGTGCAGGAACCACTACTGAGAGAATTTTCTCTTTCAATTAATAAGCAATACAGAAGACGATACGTTTAAGGAGATTTATAACATAAAGTCATTAGTCCAGTTTCATGTTGAGTATATTCCATCAAAACTACTGAATTATATGCTGGTTGTATTTACCTGCACCTCTTAATTTATGGGTTTCAGTAGTACTATGTCAACGCATAAAGAATAGAAAAAAGAAAAGTGGAATTGGGTGCATAGTACAGGGACACATCTCTCACCATTTATATTTCTACAGATCTCTCCCATAGAAAATACTAAATATGCAATTATTAAATAAAAATACTATTAAAATATTAAATATTAAATATACAATAATATTAGTGAAATAAAATTTTTAGTGAAATAAAATTTTAACCCAGTACTCTGCTGTGTGGCTTGCTGAAAGCCTGTAATTTTTTAACTATTTCATTGAAAGAGACAATCTGTGGAAAGGCTGCAAACAATTATGTCCAGTGCAAAAGATTCTGCAAGCAAAGATAGGGCAGAATTAATTTCCAGTTTGAGCAGAAAAGTCTGTCAATGTCAACAGATAAAACACGCCTGTGTTCAGGTAAAGAACTAGTTGTCATCAGAAGAGCACTCTGATATTGGTCTTACTTCTGCTGCCATGCTAGGCTTGTGTAATGGAGTGATCTGTATGTTTTACCTTAGGTTTGCTGGAGGTGTTAGACATCTAAGTCTTGCAAGGTGATAAATGTTACTCAGATGTGAATTTTGGGCATGTATAGGAGTTATATGAAATTTCTGCTGTCCTACATCTTTACTAATCTAGCTGAGTGGCAAATAAAGAACAGCTCTTTGATAGTATAAGTGGCATGATTAACTTTCTCCTCTTTACACAAATAATTATAAAACCTACAGCTTTCATTTACAAGCAAATATTTAAAATATATTGACATACACTACTAGCCTTTTTCTTGTCCTGGAGACAAATTTATTTGGTCTTAGTTGATAATACAACCACTTTGCAGGACAATGAACTAAAGTCAACTTCTACCAAATAGCTTTGTACAAGTACTATTATACCTTGAAACTTTGGACTTTTCTATATCCAGTTCAGTGCCTGTTATGGTTGGCCTTCTTAGCTTTCATAACAATAAAAGTTGCTGATATATATGTATTTTATAACTACAGTGATGTCAACACAAATCAGCATGTCTGTTTAACAGATAATGCAACGCTTTTCTTGTCTGTTCTGACTTAACAATAACAGCAGTGACCCTTAGAAAACATAAATCTTTTCTTGAGAGCATACAGTAAATTCAAAATTGCAGTCTAGCAGGGTAGACTGGTTATGAGCAATAATCTTAAATACAGAACAGAAAGCCACACGTTCAGACTAAGTGAATCCCTCGACAAAATATAGGTCTGCTCTAACCTTGCTGATTATGTTTAAATGGTAATTAATACATCTGTCTAATATATTGATATGACTGTGGGATTAATGGTGTTCAGAAACCTCCACATGGGGGTAGATAGTGAAAGTACAGTAAAAAACGAAAGCAGTATTTATGTATTATTCTGTAATTAAATATCAAGGTAATCTATCATAGTAATTGGCTTTCTGAAAAGCTTGTTGCTTGGGAACTTTGTTGTTATCGTAGCGTCTACCCAACTGTTCATGCTTATTAAATACAAAATTACTTTTCTAGCCTATTTTGTGTTTGCCAGTAACAGTAAGCATAGCATACTGAGAATGAAGGGTAAAGAATGGGAAGGAAAAAAAAGCTTGCACTTTAAGCTTCTAATTGATAATAGTTGAAAAGTGAGTAGAAAACGCTCCCTTTCAGCAAGTAACAGACTTTAAAATGCAGAACGAGAACCCAGTTTGTTTCAGCTAAAGGGGTCCACAGTTATCTACTGGTACCTTTATAACTAAGCATTAGTCCTGCAAATAACTGCCAGCATTCAAATGTGGATTGGCACAGACACTGAATTTTTTAAATGGCACTGATAAGTACTGCACATATGTGAAAATCTAGCTTGATTGCTATAGTTCCAAAGTCAGCCAGCATTACGTCTAGATTGAGAATATTATGTTCTACATTCAAGTGGTAGGGAACAGCTGCTGGGACTTGTGACCGTATCTGCCTGACCTATTTAGAGCAGGCAATTGGTTCACAAAATGGAGCTCTCTTTGCTGCTTTTGGTTTGTTCATGGAACACGTTGATACTGCAAAAACGCTTGTTATTTGCAGTTTTGGGGGAGAGAGGGTTCGGTTGTTTCTTTTTGTTTTTCCATTTCCTTTTTTTGTTAGTTTTTTCTGGTTGTTTATTTTTTGTTTGGGTTTTCTTTTTCCCCCAAAATCATAAGAGCAAAACCACCTTATAAACATGTTACAATCTATTCATTGCAATCATTTACATAATTTTTTTATATATTAACCTTATATAAGTCAACTGAAAGTGTATGTAAGGATAACATGGTGCATATGTAAGGATAACATGGTGCATTTATTTCCTGTTTCAAGAACATACAGAAACAACTTTACAGTATTTCGAAAATATTTCAGATAAAACTTTCTTCTGGGTGAATATTCTGAAATATCTGCTTAATGTTTTGGTATTCAGTGGAAAATACAGTGCAGGTATCTTCAGCTTGGGGCCTGAACAAATAAATACTGTGGCTATGGTAATTTTCCATTAATCACTGAAATGTCAGTGACTTTGGCTAATATTATTATTGTAACTCTGATTATTTCTTTTTACAAGTTTTTAATTCACTAAAAAACCCCCTCCCTGTTTTTGTTATCAGTAGCTAAAACGCTCTGGTGTTTGCTCATGCATGGCACTAGGGCTTCCAGGGAGAGAAAATTGTGAATGGATGAAATTGTGGAATGTTTCTGACTTCTTTTTTCTTTTTTTTTTTCCTTTTTTTTTTTTTTTAAGAGAATAGTAGAGATTTGGATACAGCAGAGGTTACAAAAACCAGACTTTCTTACAGTATGACATTTACAGTGTGCTCTCCACAATATTTTTGATAATTTTTTTGTGGAGCTTCTTCAAAATCAGACCTAAAGCATCTCTTGCAAACAACATGCATCTGCAAGTAAGATATTGCTGTAACATAATAAAAATAGACAACAGGGAGTTTTGATCGTTGTTTAGAATATGAAGAAATATTCCGAGCACCATGCATCAGATTTAACAACTCCAAACTGGATATTTAACTATCCATTTTTAGGTATGTATTTAGTTTGTGCTACCAGCTACTATCCCCACACATTTCTCTGTAGTATCCATTAATGTTTATATTTTATTTTCCCTTTGCTTGGGTGTGCGTATCTTGTTTGCAAGGAGGAAGAATTGACTCCAGGCACAGCTAGGGTGCTGTCGCAGCTATGCCTTCCTGAGTGGGTTTTTTACCCTCCAAAGCAATGCAAGAGGCAGATGGAGTGTTAATACTTTCAAGATGCAGATTGTCCCTCCCTCCCCCTCTCCTCATGTTTTAGTCTGTTTCCCAAAGAGTCTTAATTGAGAGTGCTTTGGCATGGGTTGATACAGTAGAGCTATTTGAATATTGAACAAGGGACATTTTCAGATAAATTAATTTCATTTCAACAGTTGTGTTGTATACTAGAACCAGAAAGAAATGGTTTGACAAAGATTTAATTTTTTTAAAGTAGTATTGATTCTATTGCATGCCAGAGAAATCTTAATTTATTATTATAGGTCCACAAATGAATTGACATGGAGACAATAAACTGACTACATGGTTTCAAAAGCAGTATTAAGTGCCTTAATTATGCTTTTTGAAGATTCAATGCCCAGTTATTTGGACAATGTTCCATTCTTCCTCTGAGTATTCAATACAGTTCATTAACAGAAAGTATTACTGTCCTACTCTAGCACACAGTTAAGTTGTTATGTCTGTGAAAGGCATCAGATTTAAAAGGAAAAAATAAAAATTATTGCTAAGAGAGTAAGATGTGGAAAATACAATTTTTAAATATAGATGTTTAGTGTAATTTCTAAAATCTGTATTGCTTTGCGATTGCTTATTATTTTATGCCTTATGTCTTTGGATACTGGGTGTTAAATTGTACCGCATTAGTGGAAGATGTTCAATTGTGGATGGTCAAACCACCTCCTGTTTGTTACAAATTTTTCCTATTTAATTGTAGAGGTTACTGCCCTTGTGTTGTATGTAGGCATGGTAAAAAATTATGGAGAGAACAAAAAAATGTCCTCTCGAATTTTGTGCTCTGTCAGGTGAGAGTTGAGGGGATGAGTTTGCTGGGACTCAAGGATTACAAGCAGGAGAGAGGGTTTTGTGGAACACAGCAGAAGAAAGAGGGAATTTGAAGTCTGAAAAGAAAGGAAGGTGGAAGATGGGTTTACTACACCCATACTTAGCATAAATACTGAAATTTCCCTTTTCAGTTTTTATTGCTGATGCATTCTACTTAGACATGCCAGCTGGATTAGCTGCGGGGGAAATGGCAAAAGACAGGAGGCTGATGCCTAAGGGATAATCACAAAACATTCGAGTAATTAAGTTACAGAGCCTGTAACAACTGCAACATACAATCTGTACAAAGAATATATATTTTATTACTACAATGCTTTGTAACTTTTGTTAATATATATGTGCCATTATAATTCAATGGATAAGGAAAACAGGGAAATATGAAAAATCATAAGAATACAGAGGTGCAATTCCAACACCAAAGCACATGAAGTAGGATCAGTCTTAAGAGGATAGACTTACCCTTCTGTAAAAAATGAAGTGTGTTTTTCAGTACAACTGAAAACTGTGAACTATTGGAATGGTCATGTTGTTGTCACTAAAAATACCCAGCAGTACTTGTACAGACTGCCTAGCATAGTCACCTATGTAACCACAGTCACAATTAATTTCTTTCAACTTGTTCCATTTTATTTTTCTTGTTTAGATTTTTCTGCATGACGATGTTGACTGAAAACACCAGCAATATGATAATTTAAGTGTTCTAATGATGCTTACTTTGAGTTAAAAGTTCTCTTTACAGCTCATGTATGTTAATAACTGTGACACGAATTCTTAACGTTGAAAATTCAGTACAGCTCTACCAAAGAACTAAGGACCTAAATATTTCATAAGCTACACAGGAATGGAAAGTCATCTCCATTTTCTGGTAATCAAAGGGTGACTTGGAAACATTAAAATAATAGGAAATAATTGTTCTTTTTGTTCAACCTGGCTGCTATACTGCAGCCAAATTTCTACTGCATCTTTGCATGAACATCTGCTACCATACTCAGTAAAGAAAGAAAAGGATTACATTTTTGTTGATTTGACTAGTGACTATGTTGAAAGAAAGTATTATCTTTGGTTTCACTGTTTCTACCTCTTCCAGTGTTTCCTCATGCTTTCTGCCTAAAAAGTCTACCATTTTATATGAGGAATCATACAGCTAGAAATACTGTCTCTTTTGAAGGCATCACCTGAAGAATGGCAAAATCCATCAGACTTCATTAACACCTAATTCAATTTCTACTTCTGATTATCCCTTTCTTTGCTCATCTTATACATGGATTCTTTTAACGGGACGGGGTAATTCTTGAAGTCCCAGTCATGCCCATGATTTTCCTGCTAAACCACATACTAACAAAAGTAACCTGATACTTTATTAACTGGAAAGCCTACGTGGTTTCCAATTTATTTTTCAGCAATCTAAACACTGTGAGACTTAGTATGTTAAGAGGACAGTAACACGACAAGTCACAGTCCAGTATGGTAGGAACTGAAATTGTTCAACCCAGCGCAACCGACTCCACTGAACTGAGATGAAACCATGTTTGGCCATGTGAAATAGCACTGTTAACACTGTTATTCCCAGAACTTTACCAGTCAAGGATGGGCAATACCAAATTAGAGTTCAGGAATGACAGTACCAAAACTAAGTAAGCATTTTAACAAACCCTGTCCAAGCAGTCTACCAGGCTACATGCTTACAGAATCATAGGATCACAGAATATCCTGAATTGGAACGGGAGCCCCAAGGATCGCACAAGTCCAACTCCTGCACAGAACAGCCCAAGTAATCAAACCATGGTGTGATTACACCATGTGATAAGAGCACTGTCCAAACACTACTTGAACCCTGGCAGGCATGCACTTCTCCAGTATTTCCTAGCTTGAGGTTGAACACGTTCATTTCTTTTTCCAATAAATATTAATATATTAACATATTAGTTTTCTTTTTCTCTAATTCACTGTATCAATTGCATTTGCTTTTTCTGCGGTAATTATTCTGGGACAAAATTATCTATTGTTAAGTTAGCATGATAAAACCACAAACTTCTCAATTACACATTGTACTGTAACCAATACCAAAAGATTCAACTCTACCATGAAATCTATCAGTAATTCAAACTGATGTAAAAAATATTTCAGAGGAACATCTACCCCCAGAACCATCTTTTTTTTACGGTGTTGGCAAAAGTATAGAACCACCAGCTTTGAAAATATTTCATGTAACAATTTACATCTCTAAAAACTTGCAATGAAAAATCAGAACGGGTGGAAATCAAAGCAAAAAATACCTGAGGCCAAAAAAAACTCATGTTTCATTTGACCACCATCCACTACCCACACCAGCAGCAGTCAGTATGCTAAAGATTCATGTGGTTGGTTTTTTAAAGCCTTTGCCAAGAAAAACTTACAACTGGAAGTATCCCACAGACTTCTAGGGGTCTGCTGACATCAGGTTACAGGCTACTACTCTGTATATAGACAACCTAAGAAATATTCTTTTCGAAAGATAGCTGCTAGAAGACAAAATGTTCAGGAATACATACTTTCACTGGAAAATTTGTGTGGGTAATTTGAACTTATGGTTGAACCCACTCTTTTTAAAATGGCAATTTTTTGTTGCATGCACTAATGTCTCTTGTACGAGCCAGTATCCAGCATTCATGCCCATAGGATTCAGCATGGCCTCATAAAGATTTCTGTTGAATGAATCAGACTAGAGATGGCTCCCCTCCTCTGTCCTGTTGTCCCACATTCCTTGCGTTTAAAACTGTACATTTCTTATATTGTTCACCCTACCACATGATGTAATAGAAGTCTACTTCACTTTTCAATAGCTGCCTAATATTTGTCAGCTGATTTTGTTGAACCCCAACCCTTATTCATCTAACTCAGATACGTAAAACAAGTCTTCCCTATTCATCTCATTTATCTGGAGAAAGAGAGCTTTTATTTAATAATGACAGAAAATAACTTACTGAGGTCTTTTGCAATAGCGTAGCTCTCCCAAGGGGAACAAAATCTATCAAACAGGATGTCAGTAATTTCCTTGATGGTGACAATGGTATCCATAATAAGAATCCTTGAGAATTTGGCTTTAGGTTGATTCAATGAGTCTCTCCATCTGCCTTTGCTTTCCATATAAATAAAGACCTAGATCTGTATTTCCAATATCTAACAAATGTCTTTGCGTCTAACCATGAGAAAATTATTTTTAAGCTATTTTTTTCCAATAGAAAACTTGACTTTGTTAAATTCTTAAGTAGCTATCTTTCTGCCTCTTCCTTTCCATGTGATGCTGCCTAAAGTGGTTCCTTCTGGATAAAACGGTCAGGCAGCTCTTTCTGCTGGCACTTGTTTCAGGTAGATGTGAGAAATTCTGTAGTATCTTTGATTTATATCCTCTCAAATCCTTTACAGCTTCCAGCAATTCAAGATTATGTTTTGACTGTTTTTGAGTGTCTGGTAACAATAGTGCTTATTCATAATCCCTTCATTTTGTTATGTTACGCCTAATTTATAGAGACTATTGGATAAGCTGAAAATGTTTCTAAGCCACACATTCTGTTCAATGGTGAATTTTTGCCTTGGCTGTCCTGCTTAGAAGAGCCTTAATTTATTTAGTGTCACTTTCTTGCAGATTGATTTGTAAATAGCTATTAGTGTTTCAGAGATCTATTATTTACAAGGTGCTTCTGGATCAGCTGGCATTTACTTCAAATACTGCCATACTACGTGGGGTTTCTTTGCCTTCTCTTTTCTTCTTCATTTTATTTTAAGTCTTTTCTTTCTCAAATAAATTCACATTTTTATTCCTATCCTTCTGGCACCTTATTTTAATTGAACACTTGATACTGTTTAGCAAAAAACTTTCTTTTTAGTAACTGTTTAGAAAGCTTCATCTTTGCTTTGGTACCTAGAGGGTCTCAAATTCCCTCATCAGTTCATTCTTTCTGCAACTCTCTTTAATGTCAAAGTAATTTAAATAAAATTAAAAAAAAAATAAAGCTGCTGTTACAAATTTACTTTTGACTGACAAAAAAAAATCCTTCCTCAGCAGAGGACTCTTCTCAGACTGTCCTCCTAAAGCAATATGGTTTGTTCAATTATACTCTGTCATCTTCTTGATAACAAAAGAAAAAATTCTCACCAACAAGAAATGATAAGGTTTTTCCAACCTTATGGAACTCAAAAGATGGGTTCAAAAACTCAACATAATTGCTCCCATCAAGACTGAATCTGGTGTCATCACCTGAAAAAGGCAGCAGCCACGTGCAGTAGTAGGCAAACAAACTGATTAATTCAAACCAGGCAGAGAACACACTACCACTTACTCACCCAGAAAAGGAGACAGACGGGAGTCAGGGTGTGAGGAGGTGTGTAAAAGGCTGGTAAAGAGTTGTTTTGAGAAAAGGGGGAAGAAATTGATGTGTTGAGGAAATGTGGGAGACACAGCTCTGTGGGTGGACAGACTTGGCTTCTCTGCTTGTGGAGTTATTTGGAGTTTAGATGTGAAGTTTATTGTCCATGTCAAGTGTTTCATTTTCTTTTCTTTAATTTTTTTGTCTTCTTCAGCAAGAGAGCAGGTAAGCTTGGAACAAGATGTAATCCTCATCATGAAAGTATAAACTAAAATCAAATGTGAAGTGAGCATAAAAAAGGAAAGGATAGGGGAGAAAGATTAATTTAAAAGTAATAGAGAATATAAAAATACAATATATGAAAAGCAGCTGATCTACCATGACTTAAAAAGTTCACTTTTATGTGGTTGGCAGGAGTTTTTCATTAAGAAATGTACTGTTTTCTGACTGCAATTGTAAAGAGATGACAACCAAACAACTGAAATTCCCCTCAGGATACTGATAGTTGTATATTTTTTTAATAGTGGTTTCTTTCAAGTTTATTAGTATAAGTGACTTTTCAGAAGAAATTTGTAGGACAAGAATAGTCTAGGTATCATAAATTATATAATGAATTTTCAAGTAAATATTATTTTCCTGAATTTAGATCTATTCTTGTATAAAAAAGAATTGTTATAAGGATTTTTCGTGTAGTAGGAAAGTAACAGCTGAGAAAACAAACTGAATTTTGATTTCATGTTTCTGCATTACACCAAAAAAAAAAAATATTTTGAAGTGAATATTCATTGTGTTGGATGAAAAAAACATTGAAAGTTTTTATTATATGCAATTCAACAGACAAAAAGAAAATCTGTTCTCTTGAGATTTAAAACAAAATTTAAGAAATCTACTGCTGCAAACCATGGGCAAGCTAATCAAAACGTTGGTTTTGTGCAGAAAGATCTAAGATGTAGTTATAGCTATAATTAATTGCTATGAACTTGAAAATAAACACTGAAAAGCTCAAAGGCTAGAAACATCAGTGTAACTTAGCAGCCTATGTTTCACTGACTTTAAAAATTATGCAGGATAGCATTGGTTTGGTTTAAAAAGCAGAAGACACAATTCTATGTGTGGTGTGGTTTCTACCATTGTGTGATGCACATCAATTACGAGAATATTAATTTGAGGAATCTCATTTGGCTTCTCTTATCTATACACTTACAAAAGACTAAAGGATATGTGAACCTAATGATGGGACTTCGGATGCAATATCCTGAGTTTCTGTCTTTTGTCTCTCTTCCAAGCCCTTGCTGGCATAACTTTCACATTCACAATCAGATGCCAAGATAAAGGTTCAGGCTGAAGATGTCACTGCTATTGCCATGGGTAAAGGATGACCTCAACAAAACTACAGTCAGAGACACTTTTTACCTCAGAAACAGACTGGACAGAACTGAAGGAGGAAAGAGGCTGTCATGACACATGTCTGTACAGTTACCTCATGTTCTAACACCGGGCATCTTGTAGCCCTGAAAACAATCTAATGCTTGTAATGTGTCTTTTGAACTTGCAAATTTCAGCCAAGGTAAAAGACCAGTAAGCCTGACTTGTACCTGATATCTCATGGGCTAGATTTCAAGCAATTCCACAGCTCAATAAAAGGAGCAACTCCTATGTCACCTCTGGCTATTTCTGTTATTTCAAGACATCTACCTCTAATTTCTTGACATAACTTTTTTTCAAACACAGGCATAACCGAGTAATTTAGCTCAATGAAGAACAAAACTCTGACTTTCCTGGTCATAATGTGTCACATTTCAGACATATCCTCCTTGGTTTCAGGCTTCTTATATTCTTCTGGAGTAGCAATTATAAGCCCACCACCAGGAAACTAGCATTATTCCAGTTATAGTTTTTCATGGTTGCATTTGCATGAGACCTGCTAATCTACTATTTTCCTCAATGGCTTGTGCTTTCTTCTACACTTTTGAAGTATTTTAAGCAGGTAAAGATAGAACATTTGTGAGAAACACATAAAGGTTTAACATTGGCTTTGCTTCCCCATTTCTCATTAAATTTGTCATTCTGCAGATTTACTTGTGATTGAATTCTAATTTTATGGCAACTAGTCAGAATTTTTTCTATGATTTCTCAAATACATATTCATTGTTGGGTGCTTTGTGATGCTTTCAGAGCAAGACATTATGTTGTCATATGTGCAAACAGTGATGGACTTGGGTTTTTTGGGGCTGCCTTTAATAAAACTTGATTGCTTGGCAACTTTGCAGCAGTTATTTCAGCTGTAAAGATTCCTTTCTTGTCATAAATAATTAGTAACAACTGTCTTTAAAAGCATTTCATCTCTATATATAGATTTTTTTTTTCTTTTCAGGAACTTGTTTAGGAATTATAATTCAGTTTAAATACACTCAGTGTTTTGATATCCACATCTTTATATCTTCTGATGTTGCAATCACAAAGTAATGTATGATTAAAAGATAGAATTTAGAAAACTGAATAAATTTCTAAATGCTTTTCTACATGACAGGCACTTGTCCACTCAATTTATTTGTGAAGAAAAGCTCAAAAGATAAGTTTAAACTTTATAAAGTCCAATTTGTTTAAAAGATGCATTCATGTGTTATAAGACTTTATCAATATTATCCCAACTCTGGGTAATTCAAAGATGTGTCTTATGACAATCTGCTCTTCCAATTAAAAAAAAAAAAAGGGAGTTTCTTATTTGAAATATTTTGTTACAAAAATAATCCTTCAATTTTTATAAATTCGATTATTATTTGAGTGTGCATAAATAAATTTATTAGCTGCGTAAAATCTATTCCAGTGGAATATTTGTTCTCAATTTCCAGATGTAGTGAAATGATCACAAAAATAAAGTTTTCCAAAATCATGCAATTTTCTCCAATCTTATCTCAATCCTGTGTCACATGAGACCTTCTTTTACATAACACAGTAGGTCATTACACTCTAGAACAATGTTATGGTTATTAATATTGAATAAAAAGCACAATTTTTTATCCTTAAAGTTCAATTTCAAAAAATAATAATTTAATCTTTGGGTTCAGCTCTGGCCATGTATAGGAAAAGAGGATTACACAAGTATTATTAGTGACATCCAGTACTATATCTGAACAAAGCAAAATGTGCCTCATTGTTCAATTTTAATACATTTCCCATCCTCTCATGAAATTTATGTCATTTCCCTATCATGTTTAGACAGAAATAATCATACACGAAGGCACCTGCTTCATAAAGGTTTGCTCTAGTCCTTTGTTAAATTGAGAATATAGAGATATCCTAGTATAGATTTAAATATACCCCATAGAAATTCCAGAATTTCTTTTTTCAGTTGTCAGCCATTTCTAAAGCAAGTCCTGCTAGCTTATGAATTTCGGAAAAATTTAAAATTTTTCATCACTTTGTGATTGTACTGCTCTAAGTATGAAAGTTTCTGGTATTAAGTGATATCTCCTTTTACTCATATGGTATGAAAAATATCTGTGTTCTTTTCATTTTAATGAAATATAAATTAATCAAAATAAAAGAGGAAGTATCATAGTAAAAGTACTATTCACTAAAAATTACAAAGGCCAAATTACTCCAGTGTGCTAAAACAGAATTTGGACTACTGCAGCCAAAACAATGAAAATAACTTTTTTTTCTAATTAATTGACAGTATTGTAAAGATATTTGCAAACCTTTTGCAATTACCTTCAGAGGCATTTTGACCCAGGAACTGAAGAGAGCATATTTTTTCTTTACTGAAGCAGATATTACATATTAAAATACACAGGGAAAAAAAAAAGTATTTTCAGAATAATGTGGATGTCAAGTTAATTTTGCTTAGCAGAGAATATATAGGACTGCTGTTTAGGAACAGTCTGATAACTTTAAAGAAGGCATTGTTACCCTGTATTTCCAAGCACTACTGCCTTAGGAACAGATGAGTGTGTGAAGAATTGTAGTGTGATGGCAAGGAGTAAATGTTATTTATAAGCAGTAAATCTCCTGCTATGCTGGAGAGAGGGCAGTTCCAGATACTAATGCAGACCTAAAGTTGCTATAGGCATCAGTATTTTCCAGAGCTATTGTCCACATTTACAGTCATAGTCTAAACAAAATGGTTGCCCCAAATTTATTTAAAATGTACAAGAGATGAATTTTACAGAATTCTATGTAAGGCCAAAAAATTCAGATTTGTGAAGTGCCAAAGAATTTGAAGGTCTGAAGAAAAGTGTGCATTTTAAAATCTGCCAACTTAAGGCAGCTATTTGAAAATACGCTAAGGTAAGGCAGAGGTCCTTCAGCAGAAACAGCATTTAATTAATTAAAGACCAGCACGACACACACACACAAACTGACAAGGACAATCAAAATATACTTTTTTCCTTTCCATATTGTCTTGTATTCTGTTTGGCAACAAAGCTGATAATGTTATTTTATAACTATTTCATTTCTAGGATAACTAATTTAAAATGGAAACATTCAATATCAGCTTCAAATACATAGTAAGATTCTAAACAGTTTTTCTGTTGTAATAACCTTATAATTATAGTATGTTAATGGAACATTTTGCTTCAAGTGTTAGCATCTGATAGCATGATAAAGCAGGAGTGAAAATAAGATATCATTTGAACGGTGTCTCTTCTGGCTACTCTACTGAGTCTTTTCTTTCCCAAAGTATTTTCCTTTTTGAACTTTTCCCATTACCAATATGAAGGTTCAGAACTGAACAAGCAGACACGTTTGCATGTGAGACAGGAGCTAAGAACTTAAGTGATAATAGAGCACTCTGTGTCTTCGTCCTACACTCAGTCTCTTCCAAGGGCCATGGCAGACCTCACTGCTCAGAGTCTCTTTAGCTATAAATGTTTGTCGTTCCTTCAGATTTGCTTTGGAGTTTCAAAGATGAGTAAAGAGGACAAGAAAGACAACCCAAAGAATATATAGACTTTGAAAATTTGCTGTTGTCCTAATTTTAAACTTACTACCATTTGGTACGTTCAATAGAGCCAAAAAGATTGAAAGCTGCCATTAACATAGAAGTAAGCACGTTTAAAGGGTTCCGTCAGAACAGAAATTATATCTTCTGAATGTCACCCGTTTATACGTTACTATAAATTTGGGAAGAAATTGCAAGTTCAGAGGAGAAAAATGGGCTGCTTTTCCCCATCTGACATCTTCTGATCTTTACAAGACATTTAGCTAGTGAAGTTTTACCAAAGGTCTCTGCAGATCAAACTTTTTGTGATTTAGCCCAAGCTATCAACTCAGCTTCGCAAAGCCACTCACTCACTCCTCTCAGCAGGCTGAGAGAAAGGTAAAAGTGAGAAGAGTTTTATAGATAAAGCAAAAGGTGTGTGCACAAGCTAAACAAGATAGTAAATCAATTGATTACTTCCCATAGATAGCCAGGTATCCAGCCACCTCCAGACATATTCCCTCCCTCCTTCTGCTCATGGCTCTTGACGTTCAGCAGAGTTTTACATGGGACAGGATATTCCGCTGGTCACTTGGGGTCACATGTCCAGCTGTGTCCCTCCCAGCTTCTTGCGTACACCATAAGCTCACTGGTGGGGCAGCATGTGCACGTGCTGAATATATGAAAAGCAGAAAAGGTCTGGATGCTGTGCAAGCACTGCCCAGCAATAATGAAAACATCCCTGAGTTATCAATACTCTTTTCAGCAGATATCCAAACCATGGAACTATATGAGCTACTATGAAGAGATCTAACTCTATTCCCTACAAAACCACTACATTTCTTTCAGTGTGAAGAAAAATCACTTGAGGATATTCTTTAAGATGCTTGTGCTGGAAACATATTTACTAGAAGTCTATAGGAGCCAGGGATATTATTTGATCCCTGTAGCAAGGGGTTATTAACAAAGGTCAGCCTGGCCCTGCAAATTATTGATGGAAAATTTTTACATTGTCTTCCACCATGTCTGATTAGTATTGTTTGAATTTGACTGATAAAATCATTGAAATTGTTTCAATTTAAAGGATTTTGAGAAGTATCTTGATTCATTTTAATATGAACACATATTTGCAGAATATATCTGTGTGTGAAAAGCACACAGTATTTTTACAGAGAAGTATTTGAATTTGTTGGAGTACGTGAGTGAATGCAACTAATTATTCATATATGAGATTATATTGTAATAATCCTTGAGCCTCTACTATGTTTAACAGGAAACAATCTTTGTGAATATACTGTGATGAGCTTTAGAAATTCTGCTGAATTTGAAATGCATTAGTCTTATTCTCCACTTGCTTGCTTAGATGATAAATGGCCTGACATTACTGAGCTTTAAAATAAATCAGTCTAATATGTTCTATTTGCAGTGCATTTCCATATTAACATATTCTTATGTTACCTCTATGATTTCATAGTGGATTATCTTCTGTCAAGGCTTACAACCAATAAATACTTCTCAGGAAAACCCTGCTGCTTTTTCCATAGAACCATAATAGCACTGCTTGGAAGAGTCTTCTGGAGGTCACCCTCTTCTACCTCAAACTTCAAACAAGATTGCCAATATTTGAGTAGGTAATTTACATCTTTTTTTGCAGCTGAATCTAGGAAAACCTCCAAAGACAGAAATTGTGCGGCCTTTTTGGAAAACCAGTTCCCGTGCTGCACTCTCTTCCTTGTAGTGATAAGGTACCTTTTACTTTTTTATATTCTTAAAAGACACAAATGTTATGCCAGTAAACAAACACAGCAGCTGCCTAAGTCCTTTCTCTCATTATCCTGTTAATTCAAAGTCTGTAGACTTTTGTTCAAAGAGCACTCCTCAACAGAAATGACAAAACCCCATAATGCTGAAGTTTCACTGTCTGATGAAATCACAGAACACATCAATTCTGACTTAAGATTATTTCAGGAAGTTAATGAACATTTTTAGTAAGGAATCCTAAAATTAATTACCAGAATCACTACATATAGGAGTCTCCAAGACAGTCTGATTTTTTGTACAAGTATTGAGTTTGATGATTAACTGTTACACATAGCTAACAGAATTGACATATTCATAACTTTTCAGCTTACCCTGTTAAATAAATTTCAGTGGATGGATTTCTTTCAGGAGATTTTTCTTTATTCAAAACAAATCATATACTGTGTCATCTCAGCAAAGTTACATTGCAGAGAAAAATAAAAGAAAGTTCTCCTACACTTTTTTTCTATATTCTTAAGTATTTTCATTCTTCCATGTAGATGAAAATGCCTCAAATTGAACAAAATCTCTGCAAACACTTTCTGTCTTCAAAATCTGCAAGTCCTTACATACAATGAATTACTCTTCCATTCAGATAAAAAGTAGTTTCACGCTGTTTGGGTGAACTGTGTCTTGTGTTATGTTATGGAGTTTTTATGGTATCCTTTGCAGCAAATTAAACATGGTTTTGTGCTTAAAAATAGAAGAAAAATTTAATGAGCAGAGCGTTGGTCTTTCACATGGAGCCTGTAAAGATGCGTTCATACACTTCCACTGGCTCCCATCCAAGAGAGCGCTTGCATGGAGCTCCTCAGCGCAGCCCTGGGTCCATCCCCCAGCCCAGCTCTGCTGCCCGAAGGCGGCTCCTGAGCGCTCCCATTCCAGGACACATATGAGACAACACTGAGACTGTTTCTTGTCACCAGAAACTTAATTTCCTTGCAAGGAGTCACTCTGACATCCCTGCTTCCATCCTCTTCAACCATCTCCTGTATTTGGGCCTTCTTGCCTTTTGTGCCAGATCACCCCTCCCTCCCGAATTATTACTGCTGAGCTGCTGCAATTAGGATTTTACCTTCAACTATTAGTGGTTTTATAGCACCGTCATAAGCATTTGACATTACAAAAGAATTGAATACAATTAGTAAGATCTCAGCATGTTCTTGCCATCTGTTTATGGACATCTGTGTCTTTCCCTAATAGACTGTAAGTTGAAGAGACTGCCAGTATTTCCTCAATAATGAAAAGGAAATTAGCGAGTTGGTCATACAACAAGTTTACAACGTACTCTTTTGACTCTAACACTTTTGTGTGTAAGGTAGCAATAATCTTACTTTAAATCTGTTGTATTATTTCTCATTTAGTTATGTGTTGATGTCAATAATTCTAAATCTGGAAACTCTATGCCCTAAATAAAACCCCATATTTCTACTACTGAAAATAAATGAAAAATCCCTTTCATAGACAATGTTTGAGTTTATAACTGAGGTTGCACCTGTTTTATCTGTGCTAATGATCTAGAATGAAAGTTTTGTTTATCAGACTAAAAAAATATTTGTACATACTAGGAAAATTAGTTCTCTACTTTCAGCAGAATATCATACTGTGCTTTGTAAGGGGGATGGACAAAGAGTTGGCACTTACTCCTGTAAAAATATGATAAATTACAAAACACTTAAAATATAGGACTGATGATACCAGCAATGGCACTGAAATACCGCACTATTCACTGAAATGTTAATGAGCAGCCGAACCAAAGAGTCATTTACGAATCTGTTTCATGTTTTTCTGTTACACTTTTCAAAATTTCTTTTAAAAGGAAAGCTGCTGAAATGGAAATGTCACTGCATCACAGTCTGTGAAGAGACATATGCTGAGTTTTTGGTAACAATACAGTGAGCACTTCTCACAGGGAGAGAAATTACAGAATGGGCTCTCCATTAAACCTTACCAGAACCACTACGGAAAATAACCAAAATAGTTTTTTGGAGAGTATTAAAGACTTATCAATATAAAAAAGATTTGAAAAACAGTGGGGAAAGGCTAGTAACTTTATGTTTTCACTTTCAATTTTCTTTTCTTTGTTTCAGAACAAACCCAAATTCCATCCATAGTTCTTTTTCTTCAGAATAAATTTCCAAACTTTTTTTATGAATGTGGTATGAGTACCATATGTCACCCTTATTGCATTTTGTGAATTCAAAATTTGCAAGAGAAACAAGAGACACAGAAAATTATTGGCTCATTATTCAGTGCATGCAAGGTAATATAAAGTAGCAAACCATTCTGTTTTGCTCAGATTTAAAGTAGATGTTGATTCTTTTGTTATAGGTTGCCTGGAGTGGTTCTTCAGAGTCTTTAGCCTTCAAATGTTGACACATGTAATTTCATACATGTGACTTGCTGAGAACGTGTTGCCTGGTGCTCTGAAATTTCCTGTGGGCCCTGAAAATGTTCTGAAAGTTTCTACATAGTGCATTGCAAGCAACACAGTAGACCAATAATCCAAAGGACCCAAAAAGGGTGGAAACTGCAGGAAAAATATGTTTACATTAATTCTAATTGTAGTCATAAAGTGGTGTTTTTCCACTAGAAAAATTATGAGACAGTGGGGACTGAATAAGTTGCAGACAGTATTTCTAGTTATAAGCATTCACTGAAAATTTCTCCTGGCTAGTAATATTATTTCTAACAGAAAACTATCATGTTGTTACTTTATATTGTTAATCACATGAATTTGAAAATACAAATAATAAAAAGTTAAAACTTCTTTTCCATAAAAGACTTTTTTGAAGTGTGGAGATAACTACATTTCAGAGGAGAACAGTGTAAGTTTTCCTTATCTTTGTTTCACAGCATTTTTTTTTTAAAGTCAATTTATGTTTAAAAAACATAAACCAAAACACAATGACTTTACAGTGTTGAAGCTCTAATTTAGAGGTCACAGTGAGATATAACACTCAGAAATCTTAAGTTACTAATCTTGCAAGACGTGTGATGTGGGAATGCACAAGACTTATGCTCCAGGACTAAACTTTTAAGCACTGGCATAAATATAGATTTTCTGTGAATTTTTGCATGTTGATACTAAACACATGTTACTGAGGCAGTAATTATAGCAGATATATGCACTGAAGAAACTTGCACAAAGAGCATGCCATATAGGCCAGCAGGTAACAAGGCAGGTTTTACAAGGTTGATTTCCCTTGAAGGCTGTTGAAGCACATTATCTTCAGTACATTCTAGAGCTTAACGATAATTTTGTCAGAGCATTTTTGACCTGAATAATTCAAAAGTATTATGAAATGCTGCTTTGTGTTACATATGAATGATGTGTCAAGCGTGCCATCATAGAGGACTTTCCTTCGCCTTTGATTTCAGGGGCTGTCTGTCAAAATATACTTCCTCACTGGTTACATTCTTTCTACATTGCCGTTTTACTGAAGCAAGGTTCTTTATTCCTTGAGTCTGATCTTTTAGAAACTGCCACATCAAGCAGATCTCTCTGCCTTGTGAGACTAGAAATTTGAATTTAAATGTATTGGAAATCCCTTAAACCTTGGGTTAAGTTTTGTACAATTAGTGTATAGTTCATTTCAGAAAAGTAGCTTTATGATATCATAGTCTTGCAGAGTACATTAAGATCTGAGTTTCCTTCGTGCGCTGCAGGGTAGATATCTGCTCCAGTGTGGTCCTTCAAGGGCTTCAGGGAGACAACCTGCTTCACCGTGATCTTCTCCAAGGGGTTCAGAGCAATCTCAGCTCTGCACCTGGAGCATCTTCTCCCCCGTCTTTCATCATTACCTTGGTATGTGAAGGACTGTTTCCTCTCATGTTTTCCTCACTTCTCTCTCTCACAGCTGCTGCACATTTTTTATCCTTTCTTACATATGTTAACACAGAGATACCACCACCATTGCTGATGGGCTTATGTTTGGCCAGCATGGGCCCCATTTTGGAGCCAGGTGGTGCTGGGTTTATTCAACACAGGGGCAGCTCCTGGTGTCTACTCACATAGGTCATCCCTGCAACCTTCCTGCCCATCCACCTCACAGTAAAAGCCTGCTACATAAACCCAGTTGAGAACCTGCCCTTTCCTTCTCTCCCCATCTCTTGAAGATTAAGAGGATGGACATAGGTTACAAAGATGTGGCTGCTCTCATCAGTTAACAGCTCAGTCCAGTGTAAGTGTGAGCTGCCCCTAAGGATAACCATCATCAGTTGACTGACTATCTCACAGAAACACAGAGATATCCTGTGGGTGACAGTGGATCAGAGAATTGTGATCAACATCACTGCCTGCTGACACTAGGTAAGCATCAATGCCAGGCAGGTAGCTGAGACAGAAGTATTAATGCCATGTAGAGCTCAAACTGGGAAGAGATTGCTCCTGTTCAGCTTTGAAGGTGATGACTGATGTGAGGCAGTGGGTTAGAGGCCACAGCACTGCACTATTACAAGTGGAGGGTGTGAGTGAGCAAATAGTTTGGAACAGCCTGCCCTGTCTCAAGCTGGGAAACAGACTGGCACCAATGCAGTATTGTCCCGACTCCTCTACCCCTTTGTACACTTAAGTAGCTGCAATCTCTTCTACTTGCAGTTTTTTGAGTGGCAGAGTATCTTTGAAGTGTAATAGGAATAAGAAGTAATATATGGTTAATATGTAAAGAGAGAAAACAGATGATATCATCCAAAAAATGAACAAGAGAGAAAGGTCTTAGAGATAACTGGTTGATAGAGGGAATTTTATAATGATTCCATGATTCTTTTCTTTTCTACTTTAGAGTTCTTCAGACAGTATCTGTTGACTTCCAGCATCATTATGTAAATCAATTTGTAAAAGAATCTTATGCCAGGCTATATCTTGGTTGTAAGGGAAACCTGCGGCACAAAGTGAAGATCCCTTCTTCAGATTAATCACATTTTCATTAACAAATCCTGCAACTGAATTTCACTGGGAGTATGGGGGGAAAATAACAATTTTAGACATTTTTTATTCGCAGTGTATTTGTTACACAAATGAGAGTCAGTGGATTTAAATAGTAAGATATAGATGAATGTTAATACACCTGCATATTGTAAAAGTAAGTACTTGAATGTAAAATGGCATATAATCTGGTCCAGTAAATTGTATCTATAAATTTTAAAATATACTGCTTTAAATTTAATATGTAACCATTGCTTTCATGTCACTACTTTTTTCATACTTTTTACCATTCACATTAAACATTTATACAACTCCATTTATATTAATTCATATTCACTGGCTTAAACCAGCTTCAAAACAGAGGTTAAGATGCTTTTTTTCAATGAGCTGGCAATTTAAATTTGTTTTAAATTATTTAAAATTCCTTAAGTGGTAGATTGCTGATGTTTGTTATAACTAATCACTAGGGAAACTTACCATATGGAACTCTGGTCTTAAAACTTTACCAAGAAAACAGAAAGTGTTAATCAGTTGAGAGCTGGGAGCTACTGCTCCCTAGAAACAGCTGTCTTTCAAAAAGTGAGTGGTGTCTTAAAGACTCTATATGGCACATTTTCTAATGTACAAAAAACACATGGAAAGTTTAGGCTACTTTACTCTTCCCAAGGAGGAAATTCTGGAAATAACAAAAGTAGAGGAAATGGCATCTAAACCACTCTTACCTTACATTATGACTTTGAGTGGGATTGTTCCGTAAATGTCAGTGTCTTGAATTTAGTTGATTATAGTACTTTGGTGTAACAAGGAGAAATCTGTCATTCCAGGTAGTTTTCAAGACTGCCAGTAAATGACTGCAGGAACAGGGTTATTTGCTAGTACCTGGTTGTTACAACAATGGTCAGAAAAGCCAATATATTGCTGAGCTTCCTGAGCTTACTTACTTGCTTTATTAAAAAAGCATGGATCTAGGTGCTGGACTTGAAAGGATTTGTCTGAGCCATTAATTTAACTATAAACTTTTATATAGTCTTGGGCACTTAATCCCATTGTGTCCCAGTTCTCATCTAGAGAGAATATTGGTAGCTTATTGACTTTCTATTAAGAAGTTGAAAAAGTAGTTTGTGAAAATGTCAGAAAAAGGGTATGTGAACTATAAAACTACGTACACAAAACTATGGGATTAATTTGTGGGATTACTTTCCTGGATCAGCTTGATTGGCAATGAAAGCTTTAATTTGGGGTTTTTTTTCAAATTGTCAAGCCCTCAGCTTTGGAGTTTCCTGCCTGGTGTCAGCTGATGTGTAGAACGTCTACATTTCAATTAGGTTCCCTTTGATAGCATGGATTTGTTCTTATGTGTCTTGTTGCTTTAGAAGTGCAAATCCATTTTTTCCTTGTTTTAATATAATTTGCGTGAATGTGATTTTTCCTTCCAAGTCTTTCAGTTTTTTAGAGGTTTTTTTTGCTTATGCTTTGTACCTCTACCTCAGTATTCCCAGTACAAAAGAGAGACTTGATCAATGAATTGTTATATATTATTTGCTTGGATTTGAAGAAAATTTTATTTTTCCTTTTTCTGTTGCATTCTGTCCTGAACCTATGCTTTGGTAGTTGCAATTATTTGCTTAAGAGGAGAACAAGAACAGAAAAGACCTCAGGGTGTGCTGTTTTGTCCAAAATTATCATCTCAGCATGACATTTGATGTAACACAGATGATATAGTAGTTTATGTAGTTTTGGCTATTTATTTATTTATTAATTTTTACTAGGAGATGTGGAGAGATGCAGTTTTATACTAGCATATTTTACTACCCAATTTTAATTACTGTTTCCATGGAGACTCCTTCCACTCCAGCACTTTCACAATTGTTTGTTTTAATATGCTACCAAGAAGTCAACATCTACCAATACAGAATAACTGGGCAGAGAAGATAAAGATAAATCGAATGGTGTCCAAAGCAAAGCAGGGTTGTGGTTTTTTTCTCAGCACTGGGTTACAAATTTGTGTTTCAGGATTAGGATTTCTGGATTTTGCTGAATAAATAAATAAATAAATCAAATTTTACCCGTTGTGACGTTTCCTTTAAATAACTTTAAGCATTTTGAATTGACAGCTGCTTGACATCTTATTTCATTATCTTGTTTCATGATCTGCAATTTAATTGTGTCCCTTTGCTTTGCTTTGTGTTCTTACTGAAATTGAAATAAACTGCGAAAGGCAAGCGAGATCTATGGTCCTCCCTTTTCATAAAACACTAATAAAAATGAAGAGACTGTGTTTTTTCCATAGAAAAATAGGAGGTAGTTTTGCCAACATAAATGCTGAAAGACATTTTCTTGAACAATGTCAGTCAGTTATGCGTCTAAGATATTTATTTCATCTTTCTAAGAAGACGACAGGAATATTTAATTATTGACTCTCCTTTCTGTCACTGCTTTATGCTGTGATCTCACAGATTATGTTTGAATAAGCAGGTTTGTCTGGGGGTTTTTCCAGTTTAGGCTATCTGTTTTTTGTTTCAATTTCATTTGGCCTATTATGAAGGATGATTAACTTTACTAAAAGGCCAATAATACAATTTTTTTACATTTGGGGGAGAGGGAAAGAACATGGTAGGTATTAGCACACAGCTATTTTCTATGGAACTGTGTCCCCTTTTTCAAACATCCTTCTACATGCTTTATTTTTTATAAGCATCTTAAAAAAAAAGATGGCGTTTATGTGTATATTTTAGCTGTATCTACTTTATATGATTCAACACACATTTTTGATCAGTTTTATTTTCCTTGTCACACAAAGGAAGACTTTGTAAAAATTATGCTCTAGAGTAAAGTTACCACAAACACTTCCAAACTTTGTTGAGTCAGATTTGCATGCTCATATTTCTTGTGATTGCTCACTAGTCTCCGTAAAATACACACTGTAAGCTGAAAGATGAAATTAGCCACTGTTAGCATCTTCAGTTTTGCTGCTTTAGCACCAACTATGAATAATTTATCTGTATGCAGATAAAAATCAGATAGAGGCTGATTTAATTTTAAATAGCTATTAAAATTAAAACTTGAGCAGTGAGACACTGAAATCTTCTATTGCATAAGTTATTTAATTGTACTATTTTTTATATCTTTGATTATTTAATATCTATTATGCCACGTAAAAATATAAATTATTTACAGATTTTTTGGGGTTCAAACTAGAAAAATATTATGTGTGAATCTCAAAAGAGTAAAATAAATAATTCACCCTGTTTTGAAACCCCATACAATGTAACAGAAGTTACTCGGTTATCTTTTCTCCAATGGAGTGCTAATTTAATCTCGTAAAATGAATATAGACTCATAGTTTTTTTAAAAAAACCTTTCCTTTTGGTATTGCTTTAATGAAAAGAAATCATTAGAATAATGAAGACAGCACATAGGTCAGTACTCCTTTATATTTTCCTGTGAAAACTATTTTTAAGATTAAAATTTGTGGTTTGACATCTTTTGAAAAAAATCAAAGTAATAAACTTAAAATACATACTGTGCTTTGATATTTTTCATTTTCTTTTACAAAAAATACAAAAAAAGACTTTTCATTAGAATAAAACATAGAAAGGAAGGCGAAAATTGCATGAAAATAGCAGGGTTTTGGTGGGGGACGCTGCTGGGACAGTCTTTGGGGGAGACAGCCAGGGAATGCCGTGATTTGTACAGTAGCAGTGAGTCCACCACAGAATACACCTGAGCCCTTTGTTGTGAATAAAATGCTGTATTTAGGAAGTTTATACTTTTATTTTTATTTTTGTTTCTATTTTTATTTTTATTTTATACTCACCTAAGCTCAGGAAACAAGTGCAAGGTGTGAGTGAGCAGCTGAGTGACTGTAGATAGGAGCCAAGCCATCACAACACAGAGACATTTCTGTCTCTTAAAAACAAACAAAAAACAAAACAAAACAAAAAAAAATCTTTCCTTAAAAACTGAAAAAAGCCTAAATCTGGAAAGTGCATTATCAAAATGTTAGAGGTGGAATTAAGACATGAGCAAGAAATAAATGATTTCTCATCTCTACTCAGAAGATTCACTACTTTGAAGAAAGCTTTATCTGACTGAATAATTTGTATTCATGAATAGAACATACATTAGGGCCTGATCAGCAATGTCCAAATAATTAATGACAGGAGGTTTGTGTTCTCTTTCACAGCGCTGTGACTGCCAGGGGGACATGGGGATTGCATTACACATACAGATGTGTGGGGTGGAGGGGTTGACTCTTTTCATTATGGCTGTACAGGCTAAAGTGCAGGAGCTCAGGATTTGTCTGTATAAATTATTTACGCGCTCCAAACATGCAGGTCAACAAATTAAAGAACAAACACTCTTTACTTCATATAGCATTTTATTCAGTTCAGAAGAAAAATCCATAGGGCAACTTGGTTCATGCCCTGTTTGAGTCAATTGTTTTGTATATAGTTTCATTTGTGGTTTTTATTTCTTAGATAAATGTTATTGCTATTTGGGGAACATGAGCAACACAGTCAAAAGTACTAATATTTAATACTGGTTTTAAATTTTGATTTTAAAAGTGGTGTTTTTACTACTTATTTTAAGTTTCAGCATGTCCTTGGTGTTAATAACATCTTCAAATATTTTCAAGTGTGTGAAGAGAGTGTTTTTTTGTCATTCTAGGGATTCTGACATGGTACACCTACAATTTTGGCAATAATTCTTGTTACTTCAAACGGTGTAAAACACGTAAAAAATTTGGAAACACCTATATACTCTTGTATGATTCCAATCCAAAGCTGCTTTCACTTCAAGTCATTTTATTTTAATGAAGAGCAAAGAAATGGTTTTTGTCCTTCCACGTGGAAATAGTATGAATGCAGTCCTGTAGTTGCAATTGACCTCTTTCTTCAGCATAAACGTACAGTGTTTCCAAAACAGGACTGATATAAATGTGCAAAACTCTTTTAAATGAGATATGAGAATTTACTGGAAAGAGGGAATTTGTACCTATCAATAACACAATCTTCCATTTTTACTTTTGAATATTTGCAGAATGGGGAATTAAAAAAAAGAATTCAGGGCATGACTGGAGTGAAAAAAGGGGTGAGAAGTATTATCTACTGCAAACTGTTTTACAATATTTCCTTTATTTCTAGCTAATGTAGCCCAGAATAAGCAAGGAACTTGCATTTACATTCCTTTAAATAAACTGTTTTACAGGATAGAGAAATAATTATATTCTTTGGGACAGAATAAAAAATATTCGGGTATTGTGCTGTGTTCTAATTCCTGGGCCAAAAGCATGTTCAGTCCCAATTTTCTGACCCACAGAGATGACAGAAGAGAATCACAGAATAGTCAGTTAGCCAATTTCCCACCCATCTCACAGACTGATCCAGTCTGTATGTTGTCACTTTGTTCACAACAAACTGCGAGAAACAGTGTTGAACATTCTGATGAAGACCATGCAAACAGTATTCACCCCTCTTCTCATGTCAACAGAACATGTTAGTGTCTTGTACAATGTGAGCAGATCAGTCTGGAATGACTTCTCTTTGGTAAACCTGCTTTAGCTTTTCCCAATCACCTGCTTTATTTGACTTGCAATAGTTTCTAGGAGGACTTGTTCCATTACTTTCCCAAGGACTGAGGTAAGATAATGGGTCTCTAGTTTTCTGAGTTCTTTTTTCTGCACGTTTTGTAGGTATATTTGTCATCTTCTAGTCATCATCCAGATGTTCCCTGATTTCCACAGCTTTTCAGATATCAGGACAGTGGCCTGGCAACAAAGTCAGCCACTTGCCTTAACACCCTGGAGTGGTTACACCCAGGCCCATAAATTTATGTGGGTTGAGCACTTGCAAAAGGCAGCAGACTAGCCCTTCCTCCACTACTGCTGTGTCAACACAGAATTACTGCAGTTACTTAATCCTGTGGTATGGGTACAGCTCTGTCAGTAAAAACATAGCCAAAGAAGGTACTGAGAACCTCTCCCTGGTTGGCATTCCTAGTGAGTACTTTCCCAGACCTGTTTTTTATTGGGCCAGTGTCTTTCGTGGGCTTCTGCTTATTGCTTACCTACTTAAGGACCCTTTCTTACATTTGAAATCTTTGGCCAATTTTGGCTCTAGCTGAGACTTCCTAAAAAATGAGTTTTCTATTATTGTCAAAAATAATTCTAATATTTTTGTTTGTTTGTTCAAGTGGTAGGCTTTCAGCTATTTATGGAATTTCAGAAGTCATTCCTTTTCTGTTTTTTCTACTGAAAAAATAATTTCTTTTTGTTTGGGCAAAAGGATTTATCTATTTTACAAAGGATTTATTTATTTTCATGGGTTTTCCTCAACTTTTCATTAATTCTCAGTTTTGAACACTAATCAACGTGCATTGTAAATTTATAATACATACGTATAGGCAATTACTGCTTGCTATCACAAGATGACTAATTTCACTACCCAAGTGTCACCGGTGTGATCAAATACATTTTTAATATATTCCAACTTTCTACTCCACTCACTGTTGCATTTTTTTGTGTCATATTAGTTTTTCCTAATAATACAAAAATAGAAAAACTACATGAATTCCTCTGCTACTCCACGGGAGATCTATAGGGTTTCAAACACTTAAAATAGGTCATGTTTGTACAAACAGAAAATTACTGAATTACTGTACCATTACCCAGTTACTGAGAGGACTTGACTTTCAATTTTCAGTACTCCTAAAGCAAGGATTTTATGAGAGATATATCTTGTCAATAATTTTTATTTCATTTTTTATTTTTATTAGTGTTACACTAGTACATTGTAAAGACCTGAATGAAGACACAGAACACCAGTCACTGAACAAGAACTGTTTCATAAACACCATGTTTCACTGAAACTAATCCTACCCAGTAGCAATACACTTGATATATTTCATATATTTTATATGTTCCCTTATCAGTGTAAGTACTGGGAAAATTAGTTTAAATTTCAAAGTAAAATGAGTAAAGACTGAAAGATAATCTTAGTTAAATTTAGCTTTTTTATTAAGAAAATGAAATTAACTTTGCAGTCAAAGCAATATCTTTACTGTTAAAGCAATATCTCCTTAGAAATTGCTTAGATCCAAGGTATGCTATGAAAAAATAGAAAGTTGCATATTTGATTGTTTACCTTAGTGATATTTTTCTAAGCTCACTGGTGAATAGCACTAAGAAAGATAGTTTCAAAACAGTTTTATTTATATTTATTTTAAAAACATTTATGCTTTAAAGAGCTTTTAATTCTTTTAACTTTTACATATGTTAAACATAACGTGTTTAAAATGTTTTAATTGGACATAACAACACATTTTCAAAGAAGTGAAAAATCAGCAAGATAAGTGTTTGGTACTTCAAATGTTAGGGAATATTGATTTTTTTACTCTAGCAAGATAAATAGTATTGACATATTTAAAAAATTTCTTGGTTTGTATTTAAAACCTGTATATGCTGCTCAGAGACACAAACATAGGAAGTAATCCTGGGGAAATCTCTTGACTGTTCTTAGCTGCACATAGAGACAGAACTATTTTTAAAGGTAATTGCTATGTTCTAGTTATTTAATACCCTGTTCATTAATTAGCCAACACTACTAATCCATATTTCTTCTTGTTCCATTCTTGCTTTATAGTTTCTTCTTACCTTATTATTTTCACCATATCTGTTTCATAAAATATGACAAACACTTTCTGATAGCAGAGTGCAGCTCAAGTAAGAGAAATGACAGAATCATCAAAATAAGCAGAATTGAGTAACAGTAGTACATGTGCATCAAAAATGTTAGTTCAGAAATTTACAAGTAATTCAGCTGTTAAAAAGTTTGTTAAAATATATTTCTCATTTTAATAAGGCAAGGTAAAATTGAAAAGGTTTTAGCAGACAGCATTTTTTGTGAAAGAAAGATTGCAGATTAGGGCCCCTTTAGACGAAAAAATAATTCACCCTGTGTCTGGAAAAGTGAACTACTGGCAATTCAGCTTCTGAGGGTAGAATTTACCATCTGTGTTATTAACACATGCTTACGAATTTGGGGGTTTGGCTCTTTGACACTAATAGGGTGAAACTTCCATGTATCAATGTGGTTAAATTTCTAACAAGACATGATTTCTAACTGAGCATTCACTTCCAGAAACTTTTTACTTAAGAAAGAGCAGTATGATTTTGTTGAAAATTATTTTCTATGGCCCACTATAATTTCCTGCCACCTTTTGCAGTTTAGTTCCTGATCTGAGATCCTGGGAAGTTGCTTGATATGATAATTTCTTTCTTCTGTGAATGACATTTAGTTTACAAAACTGTTCAAGCTTATGAAGTGTTTCCAAATTTGCTTATTCCCCTCAAAGATTTTTCTTTTCTTTTAGTTACTATCAAATTAATTAAGGCAGCTGTTGGAATTTTTAAAAATATAGGACAGTAACATAAATTTCTTATATATTGAGGAAGGGCTAGTACATAACATAGAGTGGCTCATTCAGTCTATAAGAACAGCAGCTTTCCCTTAGAGAAGGACTACAGATCTGATGCGTGCTCTGTCAAGTGTTTAATTTAAGAATATAATTAATTTTGAATAAATATTTGCTCATGGTATCAGAGGCTGCTATGTTTTGCCAAGTGTAGAGGATACCAAAGGATATCCTTAGCTAGAATAAACCAGCATAACTATACCATAAGAGAAGTGCATCATGGCAGGTGTATCAGAACAGTCCCTCTCTGGAATGCTGCATCCATAGCCACCTGAATGAGGCAGTTCCTATTCTCACCGGTGTGGCTCCTCTCCCTCCTTTCAGGACTGCTCAGTTCAGTGTGCACTTTCCTTGTTGTATCTCCTGCTCTTCCCTCAGTTCCATTCTGCTGTTTTGAATATATAGCACAAAATCTGGAGAGAGTACCTTGTGAGTTTTCATTCATGTTTAGTGTACCTATGTGTCTTAGAATCAAATGCGATTTACACATGTCAAAAAGCTGGTCAAAAATCAGCTTTCCTAATTTGTGATTGCCAAAGTGATCCATATAAAGAAACCTCAAAATCCGATGCTCCTAATGCATTGGAGAAGTTTCAGTTGTGTATAAGGCATTAAAATGTTCTTCATTTGAATTGTATAGTCTTAAGTTTTAATGTCACTGTCTTCTGAAAATTAGTTTCCTTGTAACCTGAGCCTCTGGGATCAAGAATTAATAAGGGGTTGGTTTTTTTTTTTTTTTTGCCTTTCTTAAATACAATAACATCCTGTGTCTGTATGAGGATCACAAATCTCCAGTAGTAATTCTGCTAGAGAATCAAGAGGCATTTCTGCTCCAAAATCCTGAAGGCTTCATTATAAACTTTACCATCTGATATTAAATATGCCCTTATAATAATCATTTCTATCATCATTGGCTACAATGCTTTTCTCTTTTTAATTACGCTTTTGCTTTATGAATTATTTTGAGCTGTGGCAACATGTTGTGCTATTTTTATTAAATAAAATGTGATGAAACACCAGGAACCTTCTGTCTCAGTGTATCGGGGAAAACCTGTCTTGAAAAGGCATCATTTAGAGTGTATGACACTAACAAGGCAACTGAAGAGAAAAACATGTTCTTCATATATCAGTTTCTTGGCAACTGATAAACTAGTTTCTCATAATCAGTTTTCAAAAATGGCTGTTAGAACATATTAAATGTTATTGACATGATCTAGATATTAGGGCAAAGAGAAAGGTTCACCGTGTTGGCCTAAGTATGCCTCTTTTGATCAGTGGATTTTCCCAGAAGGCTGAGTCACTTCCTTTTTCCCAGTGGCTGATTTATTGGCTGTTCCTTCTCTGTTAGAATCATACAGATGGTGACCATTAAAAGAATCAGAGTTCTTTTTACTGCATTTCTAGTGCTTCTTTTTAAATTGCCTTAACTTTTTACACAGCCTGTTCCTCAAGCCTTTTTGTCCATTACATTGTGGTACAAATCAAGTAATATATGGTCTTTCTCCCAACTCCTGATATTATCTTTTTTTTAAATTATCTTCTCAGAATGACTTTACTGTAAAAAAACATTTACTGTGTAAAAACATTCTACTTCTTAATTTATTCTGAATTTACTCAGCACCGTTGTAAAGATTATTATTTCTTTTGAGAGATCAAATTAGTTCTGTGGTGTCTGAAGATGACCGTGTGTGATTTAGTTGACTATGATTTGTACTGTTTTTAAAAGTGTCATCTTTTTCATCCTTTTTGAAATGTTCAGGTCAGAGCTTTTGCAAAATTAAAATAATTAAGAACACGTGTTTTTTCCTTTTAGCTTTTTGCAGACAAAACAAAACAAAACCAAACCAAATAAGAATAAACAAACAATAAAAGAAGTTGAACGCCAGATGAAAATGGAAATGTTCTGTGTTATAATGACTGGGTAGCTTAGGATGGAAAGCAAATGCACCCTTCCAGGGGGCAACACAGTGTTTCTGTTTCAGCAGAACTGTGTCTGTGTCCCTGAGTCATGACAGCCAACCATTCCAGCTCACGAAGGAAAATGTGGCAATTCTGAATTATGAAAAACCTGTGAGCTATTGGCAGCCAGTATTTCACAGAATCATAGAATTGTTGAGATTGGAAGGCACCTCAGATTATCATCCAGTCCATCCCCGCTGCCAAGGTGGGGTCACTAGAGCAGGTGACGCAGGAACATATCCAGGTGGGCTTCTAATGCCTCTGGAGAGGAAGACTCCGTGACCTCCCTGGGCAGCCTGTGCCAGTGCTCTGCCACCCTCAGTGTAAAGTTCTTCCTCAGGCTGAGGTAGGATTTCTTATATTTAATTTATGACCATTGCTCTGTGTTCTGTCTCAGTACCACTGAAAAGAGTCTGGCACCCTCCTCTTGGTACCGGCCTTTAAGGTATTTGTATGCCTTGATGAGATCCCCTCTCAGTCTTCTCTTTTCTAGACTAAGCAGGCCCAGCTCCTGCAGTCTCTCCTCATAAGAGAGATGCTCCTGAGCCCCAACCATCTTTGTAGCCTCTACTGGACCGTCTCCTTTTCTTTCTTGAGCTGCGGAGGCCAGAATTGAACACAACACTCCAGATGTGGCCTCATTAGGAACAAGTAAAATGGCAGGATCACCCCTCTCAGCCTGCTGGCCACACTCTTCCCAATGCACCCCAGGATCCCACTGGCCCTCCTAGCCACGAGGCACTGCTGGCTCATGATCAATTTGCCATTCACCAAACCCCAAGTCTTTCTCTGCAGAGCTGCTCTCCAATAGGCCAGCCCTGTGCAAGTCCTTGGGGTTATTCCTCCCCAAGTGCAGCGCTCTACACTTGCCCTTGTTGAAGCTCACTAAGTTTCTCTCTGCCCAACTCTGCAGCCTATCGGGGTCCTGTTGAATCTCAGCACAGCCTTCAGGTATATCAGCCACTCCCCCCATTTTCATCAACAAACTTGTTCAGGATGCATCCTTGTCTCTTTGTCCAAGTCGTTGATAGACAAGCTGAATAGGACTGGACCCAGTACTGATCCCTGGGGAACTCCACTGACTACAGGCCTCCACCTGGATTCTACTCCACTGAAAACTGCCCTCTGAGCTCTGCCATTCAGCCAGTTCTTCATCCATCTCACTGTCCATTTGTTTATCCCACATTTCCCGAGCTTATCTACAAGGATGTTGTGGGAGTNAATTTGCCATTCACCAAACCCCAAGTCTTTCTCTGCAGAGCTGCTCTCCAATAGGCCAGCCCTGTGCAAGTCCTTGGGGTTATTCCTCCCCAAGTGCAGCGCTCTACACTTGCCCTTGTTGAAGCTCACTAAGTTTCTCTCTGCCCAACTCTGCAGCCTATCGGGGTCCTGTTGAATCTCAGCACAGCCTTCAGGTATATCAGCCACTCCCCCCATTTTCATCAACAAACTTGTTCAGGATGCATCCTTGTCTCTTTGTCCAAGTCGTTGATAGACAAGCTGAATAGGACTGGACCCAGTACTGATCCCTGGGGAACTCCACTGACTACAGGCCTCCACCTGGATTCTACTCCACTGAAAACTGCCCTCTGAGCTCTGCCATTCAGCCAGTTCTTCATCCATCTCACTGTCCATTTGTTTATCCCACATTTCCCGAGCTTATCTACAAGGATGTTGTGGGAGTCAGTGTCAAAAGCCTTAAAGTCAAGGTAGACAAAATCCACACTCTCCCCTTGTTGACCATCCCACCACGCCATCACAGAAGGCTATCANCAGCGACACGGAGGTATTGCTGACTGTTTCCCTGTAGTTTCCAGGGTCCGCCTTTCCCTTTTTGAGGATGAGTAATGCTGGCTTTTCTCCATTAATCAGCAATCTCTCCTGTTCTCCATGATTTTTCAAAGATGACGAGGAGTGGCCTAGCAACAACATCTGCCAGCTCTCTGTGGGCACATCCCATCAGGTACTGGGGATTTATGGGTGTTATGTGCACCTAACCACTCTCTTGCCCAACCCTCTGTGACCAAGGGCACATTTTCCTTTCTCCAGCCTTCCTCTCTCAGAAATCTAAGAGACTCTGGAGGGCCAGTAGTGAAGACTGAGGCAAAGAAGGCACTCAGTGATTCTGCCTTTTCTGTGTCTTTCATCACCAGGGCACCCATCTGATTCAGCAGTGGCCCCAGCTGGTAAAATACCCCCTTATGCTGTAACATATGAAAGATTTTTATATAGTCTCCACTATAATCTACTCTTCAGCACATTTTATTGAAAACTGGAAAACAAAGAACAAAAATTTTGGGTTTTTTTCCAAGTCTCTAAATAGATTGATAAGGCAGTAAAGAGCAATTTTTTTTTTTTTTTGAAAAGACTCACAGAGAAAAATGCTTGAGACACTCTTCATTTGGCAAATCTGTGAGTAGCAGCACTTTCAGAAAGTGCAGTCTGACAACATTTGATCCATTTCAGCTCCAGGTATTATGTTAACTATTCAGAAATCTGTATCAAATGATCATTAAATCTTTAGCACCTTATGAAACACATTCAATGGCACAGTGAAATGTCAGAAGTGGAAACTTCCTATGTACTGATATGGAGTGTTATAATAAAAATCTTCCATAGTCATAGACAAATTTGACAAAATACTTTCACTTCACCCCAATATTAACCATCAAGAGGAAAAAGTTTATGAACAACTTCTGTGTTCCCTTTTTTTTTTCTTGTCAGGATAATAATGCTGAGGTAAAAAAATATCTGCTTCCAGATCCTAGTTAAGATATTTAGTAGTCTTGCAGTTACACAGGAACATCAGATTCACTAGATGTTTTAGGGGATTTAAAAATCCTAAACAGCATTATTAAATAATGGCAAGTTTTAAAAGATAAGCGGTACATAGCATAAAGCAAATGAATAAAAGTTCATAAATGGATCTTATTGTTGGCAGAAAAGTTACAAGAGTTAAATTAATAGTTACTCTTTCAGTATATATGAAGATGAGTTTTCCGCCAAAAAGAAAAAAGAGGGTATCCATGGCTTACTCTATTGTTTGGAAGGGAGTAAGGGGCTTAGCTTTTATTAGCAGCGGTCCCTGAAGATCCCCTTGCTATGATACTTGCTTGAAAATACATTTCTCACAGACAAATTCAGACCTCTAAACTCCAGTGTGAACAAGCTTTCTGGTGCACAGTTTATGAGACCATTTAATCATAGTATTTACTACTGCTGAATTTTCTTGAAAGTTTTTCTCCACAAGCCACAGTTTAAAATTTGTATAATTCAGTATATAAGCATGTATTCACAGCCAAGAATATGCCAAACAACTATGGAAGTATTCAGAGGGTGTACCCTAGTACATTAGAGGGATTTATGGCACATTTACTTTATGATGTTCCTTTTCAATGGTGTATTGGAACCTAACTTAAAATGGTGTGACCCAGTGTCTATAGCCAGATGTAAACACTCTGGATAATTTTCATACTTCAAAAACTCTGACCTCTATAAATATTTAGCATTTAAATATTTATTTAAATACTTACTATTCTAATACTTTTTGCATGAAGCAGGTTGTTTTGTATAAGTGACTGGCTTGACACATAGTTTGAATTTGCTACTCATTAGTTTTCCATCAGGATATGAGAAGACAAGCTCATCAAAGTGGCAATGGAGGCAGAAGCCGCAAATTGTTTACTGCCTCTTAATTGCACATGAAATTTGTAGCAATGCCTTTTAAAAATCTGTTTGTAGCAGTTTATAACCCTTCTGATTTATTTTCAATAGATAGTTAATGATTATGGTTTGGAAATCTTTGTTCAGTAAGTAAGGAAGCGAAAAACAGGGAACCAAGCATTTCTGCAAGTGAGAGATCTGCCGGTATGTACTGTCTCCCAGGTGTGCTGTAAGAGAAGGATACACACAAAGAAAGATGAAGGGAGAGAGAGAGAAATATTGTGATAAATGTCCTGCAGTTACAGCAGCGGGTGGGAAGAAAATTAATGAGAGTCAGATTTTTATTTTTCTTAACAGTGCAAGCACTTCCAAGGAAGTTCTCTAATCATTAATTTATCTGCACTGCATAAAACGTATATTAAATAGTGTTTTAGGTGCCAGTTCTTGTTTCCCATACAGTTATTTTCTCATTAGTCTTGTGGTTTTCCTAACAAAGAATGTTTCATATTCTGATATGAGTCTTCTGAATCTGTCAAAGAATTTACTTCTTTTAATAGTAGAAAAGTGAGCTTGAGATTACTCATTTTTTCTGCCTGTATTTAGCAAGTAAGGACTTTCTTTGGGTAACTATCTTAAAATACTTAACTAATTAAGAATTATGTTTTTCCCTTTGGTGAAGGGTAAAAAATAATAATCACATATGCAATTGTTTTTTAGGCAATGTTATAACATACACTATACATAAATCTGAGTACAATGTACAGGGGTTTGAAATTTAAATTGAACATGATGGCCTCTGTGGAGAGCAGACATTTCAGGTTTTTTTATAAGTTTTTCATAAGAACTCTGATTTTATTCAAGCTCCCTTTGTTTGGAAATGTAGATTCTAATACAAGATATACATTAAAGTTCATGCATCCAATAAGATTATGAAGCTAAACCAAAATGTTATGCTTTAGTAAAATATCTATGGATCTTTCTTCACAGATGCTCTAAGTAATGAATGAAATGAGGTTTCTGCAAAATAACAACAAAAGAGATTTTAAGTGTACAAGGCAATGGCAAAAAAAAAAGTCAAACCTGGGGAAAAGATGATACCTTCAGTTTTGCCTCAAAACAATGTATTGGAAGTAGAGGGTTGTGTTACAGAAATAAATCTGATGATTTATCCATGGTTATGACCTTCAAGTTAGAGAATCTTTAGATGCCACTGCAGAGAGTGTGGCATCTTTGCGTCAACTCCAGTGACAATGGAGTGGTAAACAACAGAAGAGATTGATTACAACAAGGTCTCATTATGCTCAGTGTGCTGCATCTCTTATTTTGTATATGAGTTTTGTTCAATTTCTTCTACAGAGCACAGCTTTGGGCGTATCTCACAACCACTCAGAAATTAAAAAACAAACAAACAAAAAATTGAGTAATTTTAATTTTTGCACCTGAAATGCCACATTTAATAAATATATTAAAATCCCAGTGGGTAAACTTCCTCTTCAGAAGCCATGAGTGCAATTCATAAATGCATCAGAGTTGGAAAACAGATAGTTAAGAATGAGTTGTCTATGGCTCTAAAAATGTATTTGAGTAACTTGTCTTATTTATTCAATAAAATATGAAGGAGTCCTGTGAGAAGAAATGGAGAATTCCTTGCACTTGAAAGAAAAAAAGAAAATGAAAGGCCAAACCTACCAAATAAAATGTCCAATATGTTTCTTTCCAGAGAAAAAAAATTATTTCCATTCTTCTGTGAGGAGCTGGTTAAAAAATAATGCAGGGTTTCCACGATTATTATCTAAAATAATTATTGTCTTTGCTGTATGTTTGAGCTTTAGCCTGGCATTTCTGTGTTTGTTAATGTTTCTGAAAGTATATTGAAGTGTTTTAACGGAGCATCTAAATTCACAGGCTGATTCATCACTATACCATGAGATTCCTCTATTACAGAGACAGAACGGCTGAGGTTGGCAGGGACCTCCTGAGATCTTCTGGTCCAAACCTTGTGCTCAGGCAGGGTTAGCCTGAGCAAGTCACTGATCCCTCTAAGATGCCGTTCTTTTTCTAGAAAATTTTAAAATTAATGCTTGGGTATGAAATGGCTACTCCTTTGGGCTAGATAAGTTTGTAACATATTCCACCTCCAGTCATCACTTATGCCAGTTTGCTGGCAGTTAAACTAATGGCTTGGTAGATAGATCTTTCAGGCTGTTCCACAGAGATTTATGTGGACTATACTGCATGGTGAAGTTTAAGCAGTAAAGCTTAACTTTAACAGAGTTTAACAGAGTAATAACTGAGGAAACTACAAAAACTGGGAAAATGGGAAAGTAAAAGAACCATCTAACAGTACCCAGAGATGGTAGGAATTCCTCTAGTGAGGAGAAAGCAGAATGAAGCATTATCAAAAACTAACAGCATCATCCTAAAGTTTCCCACCTTCCCCTTAACTTTGATTTACTTGCTGCTCAGTTCCTCACAGTATTCTGGAATGTAAACAATGCTTTGTAATAATGCATATAATTGATATATCTCTAACTGAGAGGTCTATAACAATCTTAAATTGTAGTAACCTGCATTCAAACTGGTCTATGACATTTCAGTCTAATTGACCAAGAATACTTTTTCCGCTAAACTATTTCCTTATTTGATTTTGTTTTGTATCTCTGGAAAAGGCCTGGAAATACTTTCCTGAATTAATGAAAATGAAGGAACTTTGTCAGAAAGCTGACACTTTCTTAATTATCACATGTTTAGCATGAGACATTCTTAAAGGACTGCTGGCACTTTGAATAAATTTTGAGTCTTAATGGCATCTTCATGAATATAAATGCAGAAGCACTGCAGGGAACTTTATCGCAGCTTCAAATCAAGTTGTTCTTTCAATGCATTTTACCACAGTGGTCACAAAATACAAGTTTTTCTCAAAATCAGATCTAGGTCAATTTGGTTTGATTTTAAGTTAAGAAAATTAATTCTAGGTACCTTTTAAAATGGTTACTTGTTCCATTTTTTGTTATTGTGAAACATGATGAAATGTTTTCTAATTTACAAACACAGTAACCCCCTTGCTTTCATAGACAGAACTGATGATAATTAACACTTTCCAAGTGCCTTACTGAGAATATATACATATTTAAACTGCTAACAGTCAAATTCTTCAGCATCTCAGATGGTAGATTTAGATTAGATCTTATAAAAATATTCTTTACTGCGAGAATGATGAGGCACTGAAACAGGTTACCCAGAGAATTTGTGGATGCCCCATCCCTGGAATTGTTCAAGGTTCTATGGGGCTTTGGATTAACCTGGCCTTCTGGAATGTGCCCCCTGTCCACAGCACAGGGGTTGGAACTAGATGATGTTTAATGTCCCTTCCAACCCAAAACATTCTATCATTCTACAATTTGCATTTGTCAATGTTGCGCCTATAAATTTTACATTAATTTGAATTGAAAACCATGTTTCACTTGTAATGCTTTGTATTTCGTATGAAAGTCTAAAACATTGGTGGTCAACCTTGAAAGTGAAATATGTAAGAAGTGGTAGTTATGTTCTTTTGTATCAAATCATAAATCATCCTAGATTAGACTATGACTAAAAAGTTCTTCAGCATAGAGTTCATGTCAATGCCAATTACGCATTTGTTAAGTCTGTGTGATATGTAATTTCCGTCCTGCTGATGCCTAAAGTGGCTACCTAGAAACACAGACCGAACAGGAATAAAGGAATAAAGGTAAATATTTATTTGAAAGGCCTTCAAAGGTACACCCTGGGGAGCCAAAGGCTGCGTCCAAAAAGGACCCCAAGATGGGGCACAAGTCACGAGTTCTTCACACTTTTATAGGTTTGGTTCATTTGCATACCAGTATAAATTCACCAATTAAAACTTTAGCTAATGATGTAATTTCTGCAATTTCTCCACCTCTCTAGAGGCCCTAGTTTACACCTTTTGGGCCTAGGACAGTCTGAGTGTCCTTGAATAACAAGCTCAGAGATGCTTTACTTTGTCTAACCTGCATAAGAGAACAGTCGCTAACAGGCTACAAGAGACTTCAGAGTTACAACTAGGCAATACAGGATTTGAAAACATAAAAGTTAAAACCTAAGGCATCACTGCCAGCACTATTAAGTATATGGGCTGTCTTATCCAACCCAAGTACCA
Organism: Edolisoma coerulescens; assembly: GCA_013397115.1. Lineage (NCBI taxonomy): Eukaryota > Metazoa > Chordata > Aves > Passeriformes > Campephagidae > Edolisoma > Edolisoma coerulescens. Next base: position 369,716 of record VWZW01004032.1, read on the forward strand.
AAGCCTCCAGTGCTCGTACAAACATGGTGGTGTTCACTATGATATCTACTATAGTTTGTGTTCCAACTAATTTTGTCTCAAGTGTTAGTTCCTAAATTACGCAGATGTTTGGCAAATATCCCGCCCAGTTACTGTAAGCTGAAGCCATTGCTAGTCAAGCATGTTTGTTCCTTACATATCATCACCATGATATGATACAAAAGAACATAACTACCACTACTTATGTAAGTTGCCAATATTTAATCCACAGAAATCTGTAAATATTTACAGGGCCTTCATTGTGCTGGCACGAACTGAATGAATTGCAAACTGATTTATCAAACGGAGACCTTGTCTGATGCTATGTCACAAAGTTGAAGGATCCTGGGGAGAAGTCCTGGTACAAAAAGAACTGATTATTCAGAGGCATTTTCATGTCCAAAAAGGAGTTACCTACTAAGTTAAAATGCTAGTGAGCAGAGAACACCAGAAAAAGGAAATGTAGACATCTACATCCATGTTCTAAGTCTTTGGATCTCATTTTGATGTATCACTTTAACATGAGTTAATTTGTTTGAGAAAAATGTTATCAAACATTCTAAAGTACACACTGCAATTTTTTCATTATCCATTTCTAGAGATTTCTTGTTGTGTAGTCACTGCCAATAACATGGAAAATCAGGAGATCTGAGTCCTGTTACTATCAGAACTGCAATTCACCAGTTAATCTATTCTCATTATAGCTTTATTGCACAATTTATTTATTATAAACTCACAGACAAATTTAGTCTCTGGGAAATTTAACAAGCAAAAAATCTCACATCTAGATCACTAGCCAATTTATATCACTAAATTTAGTTCACAAATTAGTATTATCTATGTGACAGCAATTCAGATGAACTCCTCTTGTGACAGATGACTCGCTCTTATGACTTGTTTGGTAACCTCAGTAAATACTATGAAAATTGAAATAAGCAATAAGGAATTTTGTTTTATTGTGAGAAAAACTGGATTGTCTTGTAAAACTGTTCCTTACATACAGGTGTTTAAGTGCTGCTGAAAATATCCATTACTGCAAATGGAGTTTTCCTTTGGAGTATGAAGACCAAAACCCAGTGTCTCAGCTCCTCTCAAACTAATCAGTAGCTGCAGAATCTAAGTATTTTGAATATCTAGGCACAAAGGATTTGTTTTGTACATTCATTGTTACAGCTAGTAAACACAACTGCTCCAGTCACCTACTGTGTTTTCATTAATCAATTTTGTGCGACTAAATTTGTGTGATGTGCATTTATTTTTTTTCAATAAAGAATTAATACAGTAGTGTATGTGACTAAATACTTAGGCATGGAGGACAAGATTTGAGTACTTTCACGAAATTCAGCGGACCCTTAAGATGGATGTATGTATGTATTCCAAAAAAGTAATGGCAAAGTTCTCACTGGGTTAATCTAAATCAGAGTGAGTCTGAAAAGTGTGTTGCTATATTGAGCTTCTTACCTATGCAGTGAGTAACACATGTATGGTAAATATATTCCAGCACCATAAATATTTTATATTGTGTGCTAGAAGAAAGATACAGAAGTACTTTCTTTTTCCCTTGTTTTATTTTGGTTTGAAAATTCTGCACTTCTGTCTGCTGCTCTTCCACCTCTTAGTGTGCTGTTAGGCCAAAGGTCCACAGGAACAATGATCCAGGAGACAAACTCTGTGAAAGAAAAAGCCTTGACTTAGCTTGATTTGAAAAATGATCAGGAATTTCCTCATCGATTTTTCTAGTAAGTGATGTGCTGGATTTCTGAGCTTACGGAAGGGTATTTAACAGGTGTAGCATGAAAAGTAGTTACAAGTCTGCCTTTGAGGACAATGCAGAAAAAGATGTCATTCTTTAGTCATTACTGAAATAGATTCTACAGTGTTATTACACGTAGATTATAGGGTGCAGCTCGACTTGAACATGAGATAAATCTGTGTTTTTAATGTATTTATTTTATTATACCTTTCAGCATAAAGTTTTAACCATTGGTTGTGGCACTCCTTCCCTTAGGTAATTGTGCTCCAAACCGAGCTTCAGCTTCATAGATGTGAGAAAACAGTAAGAACACTGTCAGATGAATAGTGCGGTACTAAGACATTTTGACTGCATTTCAGCTGTATTTCAGTGACTACAGACCACACTCATTTGGTACTAGTCTGCTTGTACATAGAAGCTGTAGCAAAGAAAGTGACAAGTTAGAAACAGACCTGGAAAGCATGTGATCTCAGCAGCTGTATTAGTTTCAGAAGCCTGACCCAGACAGAAATTTCAGCAAGACATTTAGAATGAGAATATAAACATAACTTTAAAAAATACAAGCAGAAAAAAACCTTTGAAGGTTAGAAGAACCAAATGGTTGTCTATTGCAGGGCAGAGAATTCAGTAAAACTCACAAAAATTGAAATTAAATACATGTTATCATGGAAAACAGCAGGACTCGTTGTCATGTGGTCTCTAAAAAGCATAACTATACACCCTGAAGTATCAAATTTCTTCACACAACAAGCAGTGAAATGAAACACTTGAAAGAACACTGGTGATCTTAAACCATTCATTTCTCATTAATTTAGACTTCAGGGAAACAATTGATGAAGGAACTAAGCCTAGACATAATTGCCACTGATCCTGACTGCTATTGTGAAGTCCTGGCAAAGATAAGGAATCAATGGGATCTAATTTAGGACTTTCAGCCTCCAACTAACTCTTGCAAAAAAAAGGGCAATTAAGATCCATTATCTTCTAATAAAAATTATCTCCTTTGTTCTTAATCTATTATTTTTGAAGAGGGATCTCCCAGGCTCTGTTTTGTCTTTGACTGATATCTGTGATTTCCTGTTATCTTTCAGACTCCTTCTTAGGGCTGTTTTTTTTTCAAGCATATGAGGAACGTGATTGTCTGGTGAGCGCAGACATACAGGAATTTTATGTCCTATCCCTTCAAACTATTTTTAACATTGCAAAGTTGTCAGTATCAAGTAGATCACTGTCTGCTTATGCCTGATGGCAGAGGATAAAATTTGAAGTATGGGGTCACTATGTAACTATGTGTCACCTCATTCAGATGAAAAACCCTACCCTATCAAGAAAATTGTCACTATTTTCATGAGATTAAAAGTGCTTGTAGCAAGTTTGGCAGTTCTTCAGGTCTCAAAGGCTGACAGATATTATATGCATTTCGCAAACAATATATTTTTCCATATTCAAAAAGGTCAATCACTGAGCCTTTGAGAAAAAATAAATAGAGGGTTTTAGCATCTCTTTCTACATCTGATATTTTCTACCTCTGTTAAATTTATGGATAAGTAATGTACTTATTTTCTCTCTCAGTGTATAGTATATACAATAACAGAGCTTCTGCCAGTTTCTCAGACAGGACTGAACAAGACACACTAACGAAACACAGGGAGTAAGATTATTGGTTTTGATTTCTCATCCGAGGAATTAACAAAGAATTTTGCTAAATTATGAACAAACCTCTATAATTCCAATGGAAATTTACAGTCTTTGCTATAGGAGTCTAATTGTTCAATATTATTTTGCATTAAAAAAATTCGTTAGAGTGAAAGTGTGAAAACATTATGGTCCTAAACAAGCAGTTAGATGCCACAACCCCAGTCTGCACCCTAAAAACTGCTTCTGGCCAGTAGAATCCCCAAATCTGTTTGACTTGACAGCACCAAAGAATTAGCTGCCTACCGCTTGTGCAAGGTTCTTTGAACACCATAAAATAGGTATTTCCCATGCCTGTCTCAGGCTCACAGGCTATTAATCTTTCTCTCTGAATGTCTGCTGTGTTGAGCTTTGGAAAGCCACAATGGGAATAAGTACTGAGCCCAACAGCCTTTCTGCTAAATAAGATTATATGGGTTGTAGGAGATAGGTTAAAAATATTGCCTTGCTCACAGATGCTTGAATGAACTACTGCCTCTCAGGAATGCATCTTACCCATGACTACAAGAAGACTTTCTGTGATGTGCTTATGCATTATATAATTTAATATTTATGAATAAATTAATGGTAAGTGCACTCATCTGTCTGGGTTTACTGCAACTTCTAGTTTAAAAAATATCTGAATAATCCAAAGCTTAGGTATGTATGCTTCAAGTCTTTTACTTGCATTATAACTCTCACATTTATTCTTCAAGCACTACATTAGGACAGGACTCCATAAATCAGACCTGAAACTTGTTCTTGCTTCAGAACACATATACACAGAATACCTTTAGAACACAGAATACCTTAAAGGAAAGTGAAAAACTGACTGTGTACCAAAATACTTTTCCTAGAGTTTAGTCTTGCAGCATCCCAATTCTACATTACAGCTGAATTACCTGGCTTACTTAACCTAAAGGTAAACTGCCTAATTAAACCTCCTTGAAATTTAAATCTTCATAATTTCTATTCTCTGCCCTCTCTATTTTACATATAAAACCATTACTTTGTATGGAAATATTTCAAAATACCTAATTTTTAATAATTTATATATATCTATTTTATAAAGTAGATAGAAAGTTGAGGCCTCGAAAAGAATGAATGGCAATGCTGCTTCTGCATGAGTCTAATTCCAATGGATGATGACAGGTACTCATCTGAAGTACTTTTTTTTCTTTCAAAATTCACAGTGCCTCCTAAAGTAAATCTCAAAGTAAACCAATCAATTTTGATTCCTCTGAGCAAAAGATTTACTTCTTGAGGTGTGATAACATTTTGTAGGGACCTATAGTTCAGATACCTGTTCTTCATTATGAATTAGCCTATCTTTCCAAAGATGAGTTTTTTAGACAGGCTCACTGCTCTGCAGACATTTACAAAACCGCATATTTCACGACATCCAGAGAAAATGTCCTTGTTTAGTGTAAAGGCATGATTCAGCAAACCACAGTACCTACAGGACACAGAATTATTCATCTTTCACACAGATACCACCAGTTATATTGGATTTCCTTCACCATAAACATTTGATATTTTTGCACTATTGAGTAGCTATTTTTCAATTTTCATCTAATAATACACATCAGTAAAACAAACACATTCTGCTTTTACATAGGTTTGCTACTGGAAGGCTAAATAAATAAAAAGCTATCTCCAAAGGCAATATCAGGCA
>VWZW01004035.1:0-54006 GCA_013397115.1 Edolisoma coerulescens
CTGCCCTGGAAGCACTGCCGCAAGCAGCGCGCAGCACGCAGGGGGGGCGGCCGTCCCAACGAGTGCCACTCGGGGTCACTTTCAAGTCTCCGGCTGCTGATCCGATGCCGGACGCTGGGCGCCACACTGTCGCCTGGCTTCTTTTCCACCGCCTTAGGAGCCAAGNATAACAACAGCATATAAAAGAGTGTGATTACATGCAAAATGCTCACTAAGTCTGACAAGACGTGACTACAGCTGGCACCACCCCATTGCTCCCTCCACCATGCTTTTTTCCCCAAGCCTGAAACAATGAAAAAACATGGCAGACAAATGTCCCAGTCAAGATCAGCACCACTCCACCACTCCACTTGTTGTCTGCTCTTATTGAAAAGGACCAAATGGTTGCAGAACCTCTCCATGGCAGCTTTTTTCTTCCACCCGAAGCCACGTCCCCTTCTTCTCAGAAGCGAGAAGCCCTTACTTCTGCCCCCCAGTGACAACATCAGTGGTACAGAATAAAAACCCAGACATGCCCACAGGCTCCAGGCTCCACCCCCTCTTAACTACTGCAAAAAAGTAAACCCTGTCCTTGGCTGAAACTAGGACATTATCCACTCCTTATTCTATGCCATGCCCAGATCCTACTCTTTCCAAATATATACATATATCCATCCTAGGTGTCTTCTAGGGCAGTAGGGCTGCTCTGCTGTTGGGTGGTTGCAAGATGCATTGGGAGCTCATGACTGGTCTATCTGGAGCTGTCCATCCTCACTGTCCATGGCAGTTATGGCATACAACGGCAGTGTCATTCAGCAACCAATATTATACAATTCAACATTACAAACTGTTCTCACCTAAATATCAAATCCCCTTGAGGTACACATCATGTTTCCCCGCCCTTCTGCATTACCCACCAAGTGCACACTTGATGTTATCATGAAATAAACAGTTACCACACAGTACATCCACACAGCAATCGCGATCTCGCTCCCTGCTCTGAAAAAGAACACCGGGTGGACCACATGTGAGGATTCATACAGGGCTGGGTACCATACCCACATGAATAGACCAAGCAACATTGTGGCCAGGGGGCTCCACACCCAATACACAAATGCTTAGATCAAAATTGTTTCCAGCTCCTGCTGAGCAGATCTGTTGTTACCTCAACCCTTCGTGGCCCCATATTGGGTGTCAATTAAATGTTGCTGGGGTTTAAGCCCAGCTGGAAGTTAAGCCTGTCTTAGGTTACCGTGTAAGATGTAACCAAAAGTATGTATTCTATCACCATCTTCATAAACTGTTAAAAAACAGGTGGGGCAGTGTTCTTTATTTCTTCCATGACACATCCCTGATAACTCCCTCCAGGTGATATCTTCTGTTAATGGGCCATCAGGGCCTTACTGCATGACTCATAAAATTACATCATCCCATTGTATAATGCTCTGCCCAAGGGGAGGAACCAAGCATTCCTGGATATAATCTGAGGTTTGGAACACCACAGGCAGCTTTACCTACTAGATTCCCAGAAGACAAGAGCTGCATAACCACCACTGGACCTTTAGAGGAAGACCAGACCCTTCTACAGGATCACTGCTTCAACAGAACCACATCTATCACTGCAACAGGACTGCAGACACCATTTAATTGGACTGCTGCCACCACCCTGATCAACAGGGTGTCAGGCTGTACTCTGACTCTGTCAGTTTAAGACAGTGTTTCTGTATTATTGCCTTTATCTTAATTTTCCTATTAAATTGTAATTCTGACTTGAGATTTCCCACTGGTTTGCTTTCAAACTAGAACAAGCCCCACGCAGCAGCTCCCCTTTCCCTACTTGCTCCAGTGAAAGAGAGAGAGAGAGAGACAAAAGGCAGAGATTACAGGTTGAGATAACAAACAACAAAATGGTGATGGAACCTCAATGCAGCACCTTTTTCTTTCAACTGAAGCCACATCCCCTTCCTCTTGGAGGGGAGAACACCTTAATTGCACCCTGCAGCGATGATGTGCACCAAGCCTGTCAGAGTTCAAGGAGCACTTGGACAATGCTCTTACTCAAATGGTTTAGTTTTAGGTAGTCCTGCAAGGAGCAAGGTGTTGGACTCAAAGATCATTCCAACCTGAAATATTCTATAAATCTATGATTCTATGATTTGCAACAGAATCTATCATAGGCAAACTTTTATGGTGGAGAGAAGGTGTGATTTGCACATTATTTCTTTCTTTATTTTTTCTTTTCTGGCACACGGTTGTTTCCATTGCTTTGCTTGAGGGAATGACACAGATCTCTCTGTGTTGGTTACACACACACCTTCCCCCCATCCCCTTGATCTAGAAAAATGACATAATTTAAAAAACAAGTATTCATATGTAAAATTGCATGTCACTAGAAAACTCTTATCAGACAAAAAAGATCTCAGGCATGTGGTATGATTCTTGGAGTGGCCTGCACAGGGCCAGGAGTTGAACTAGATGATCCTTATGGGTTCTTTCCAACTGAAGATATTTTATGATTCTATGATCGTGCCTAAAATAAAACTGAAAGGCATGTTGCTGAGAGAAGTTCCTTCTAAGATGAAAGTTGTTGGCAGTTGCTTTGAGAAATTAAAATGAGGTAATACAGTTTTAAAAATTTATATATCTAAACTTTGCTGCAACAAGTTTCTTGAGCCTCAAGATGGGATTAGGAAAAAAAAAACTGAAAAAGACAGAACAAAAGTGGGAAATCTGAATTTTTAATTTGGTAAAACTTTAGCTTCTGAGAGTTAATATTCTTTTTCTGCCTGATAAAATATGTCCAGTTCTGTACCAGAGTACAACTATAGTGTCACCTGGTGGTTAAATTTACTAGTAGTGGTCTGTCAAATCCATGCAGAAAAAGGCTATTAAACACTGCAAAATCTCTGATCTAAACAGCTGAGTGAATTGTTGAGATTCATGAGCAATTTAATGCTAATAACCAAAGTGTGATGTCATTAATTATAGTAAGTGGTGCTAGTGGGCAGTGGGTCAGGAAACCAGTAACTAAGTGCTTTGTTATGGAAAGTAAATAGTTGGCCCTACATTATTCTTCCAGCGATTGATTCTACTGCTTTTGCTTTGAACTAATCTTTCTGTTGAACTAAATAAGGTATTTCAGGGGTAAGAAAATACCGAGGGTAAGAAAGCATAGATACACAGAGCATAAATATATAGAGCACTTTTTAGTGTAAATATGGCAGATTTTTGCTTTCAATAGCTAAACAAACCAAGGATAAAGAAAAAGTAGAAATTAAATATTATTGGGGTTTTAGTTGGTACTAAACCATACTATACATACATGTTGCTATTTTAGTTATAGAAAACAAACTCAAAGAAAGATATCTTCATTTTGGAACACATTTAGATGTGATAACCCTTAATTCTTAAAGCTTTCATAACATTATGTTGATGCTCAATTTCAGCATTCTACACAGATGAGTTTTATCACTGCAGCAGAAGTATAATGTGTTTACTATAGCTTTCAACTGCTTCATTTTTATAAAATCCATTTCCTAGATGTCTAAAAAAGTGGAATCATGAATTAGATTTCATAACCTCTGGGAGAGTTTTTACATTCACAGCCATTTCTATGAAAAGGAAAGGATTGGTTTCATTCCTTTAGCCATTAGTATGCTTTCTCTCCTGCTTCTTATCCTTCCTTTGGGCATAATATGAAGTACTTGATGATTATATTGTTTATGACTCCACTCTCTTCACGTTTTGGAGAAAAGTCATGTGCATCCAAAGAGTTCTCTAATAATGGAAAATCCTGAACTACTGATGGCATAAAATTATCTGCTACTTACAAACAAGAACTAAGAAGGATGTGAATAATTAATTCCAAGAATTTCTTCTTTGTTATGGCATTTCTCCCAATGTTAGAAAAATACCGCTTGATTCTGCCATACAGGAACTTCAGTCTTCTGAACATCAGTCACAAACACAAGGTGGGCTACAGTTTGAGCTGATCAACTATCAGCATGGGCCTCTTGTTATGAAAACCACATTACATCTTTAAAATCCATTCCTTTACTAAACAACTGCAGTTTTCTCTTGCTGGAAGCCATTTTTAGGCAGTGGCTCTGTGAACTCTGATTCCTGACTAATTCCAAGTTGCTGCAGATAGGTGAGAAAATGCATCAGTAGGAAAACTGATATTTTGGGGTTTCCATGCTCAAAAAGCAGATTAGATGCTGTGGACACACAGGTTCCTCTCACCTCTTGAATTCCTCAGTCTGAGATAGATCCAGTAATTTTTATGTTTCCTCAGATTCCTTCAATTCTCTAAAATAAGGGATCTTTACACATGCTGCAGAGAGGCTATTTTGAGCTCTTTGTGTTCAAAGCTCTTTGAGGCTGTATTTACCATTTCAGTGCTGTTCCTCTGTCCTGCAACACAGTTTCAGAATAGACTAGGAGACGTTTGTTACCTTTCTCCTTGGATCATCAACTACATAAGAACTTAAATACCCAGAGTGAAGTATGAACTGTGAAGAAGATAAACACACGTTACTTAGACATAAGCTGTAGCCAACAACAAAATTTCAATTACATGTTATTTATTTGCTTGTGCTCTCTATAATGTGTGCAATCAACTGAGTAAAAGTTCTCTTCATGGAAATAACTCCTCTATGGGCTGTGATTTTTTACGGACAGAAGGCTGACTGAACAGCTTTATTCCATTAGAGCTCCTTAGATTATCACAGTATAGGTGGTAAAGCTTTATTAATGAAAAAACCAACAAGAATTTCTCACAGCCTTATCACTTTGATTCTTTTCCATCATCTGTGAGACTAGATGCCTCTGGCTTCCCATTATTGTCCCCTGTTTTTTTCGTGCCTTCTTTTTTATTTCATCCTACTCATGCTGGAATGCAGCAGAAGAGGAGAAAAGAATATTCAGCTTCTCAGTTGTTTTCAGCCACTGAAATCAGACAGGCCTTTGAGACACAAGAGTCAGTAAACCAAACAGTTGCTTTTTCAGAACAGAAATTTAAACACCATTTTGAAGGTAGATTATGAAATATATGTATACCACTTTTTTTTTTTTTTAAACTTTTCAAAAAGACAAGCTAAAAGAGAGAACGGAAATAAAATTTAAAAGGTATTTTGAAAATAAAAGGAAGCATAAGGCCTCTTTTACTTTATTTAGTTATTCATTTACCCTAACTGGGAACACTTTGAGCTTCTGGTCTGCTCATCTATGCAACAGAAGAGCAGACCAGAAAAATAACAAACATCTCTGCTTGTTTTGGCTTAGCAGAACTCAGGACTTCAATATCCACAACCCAGCTCATTGAATTCTCTTTTTCCTATTGTGTGGAAGCATCAGGGCTTCATCTAGTGTTCATAGAGAAAATTACAGTTAAGAAGAATAAAACCTAAGCCAAACCGTGATACACAGCAATATTGTTAGTCCAGACAATTTCCTTTTAACTGTTATCAGGAACAATGTCCCATACTTTATATGAAGTTCAGGCTGCTGTTCACATATATGATTCACAATATTACCCATCCTACAAAATATACTGAGAGAGTGCCTTACTCTATAGATCATATGCACCTAGTCCAAACTGCGAAAATTAGATAAAGTTTCCCTGATTTCTAAATTGTTTTTAAATCAGTCTATGTATAAACATAAACATCAGTTAATGTATAAATATGTTCAAATACACAGGAAAATTTCATTTGGTTTTAATTCTCCCCTTTAACACAGCTATGGCTCACAATTCAAGTGGCTTGAGCTGTCAGTTGGTCAATGATTTCAGCCTACATTATATTCCCTACAGAAAGAGTAGTAGGAAAGTTGTTTACTATCTAATTGTTTCAAAAGAGCTGAGCCAGTTTAAGAATAGGGTGCCAATCTGCTCCTGATTATGCTGACATCTAGCTCAAGGCCAATGAAGAAACCAAGGGGAACCTTTTCATCGACTGTGTTGGACTACTCCTAAGATGTTACAAAATGTACTCAGTACTGTTTATAAAAGCAAAATCTGAACTGTGGCAAAGAGTATAAGATTCTTATACCTTCCTACAAGCTGCTGACCGTAAGAGGCCCTGAAGATCCTTAGTTCATTTTCAAAGCTGATCCAGAAGATTTTTTTCTAAATGGAGCAGGTCAAGATATGAAGGAAGCAAGATGACTTACTGGTGTCATGACATGAATCAGAGGCCTCAGAATATCTAAAGTATTGTATGGAAATAGGAAGTCATGATTAATAGGGACTTTTAAGAAGTTAAATTTTCAGATATTCCCAGTTCTAGAATAATTTCTTCCTTGCAAATATGAAATGATACTAGAGTTCTCAGTATACCCATAGACAACTTTTCAACATGGTATTATTACAATTGTATGCTTCTATTCCACCAGTACGCATTTTTCTTAAATTTTATTTTCTACCCTTGTTTAACTTTTAGAACTAGCAAGGACTGTCTATCCCTTCAGCAGCATCCACTGAAAGGAATTTATTTTTAAATAAGTTGAGCGTAGTTTCCATTAGCCTGGTAATTTTTTTCAGGAGCAAGCCTATTGCTGATATAGACGATTAGTTCATATTGTTGCATTGTCCCTGGAAAATGTGGAAGGGACACTGTGTTCACAGATGTCCTAGTCCCCAGAATGAGAATAAACTGTAAAAAAGTCTGTATCTTCCACATTGTTTTCTCTCAAAGTAACTGTGCTGCAGTAGGAGAACCACTTACCTGCACTCTTTACATTCCTACTACCTAAATGCAATTATGACAATGGACACTGATTTTACACATTGGACGTAGTCATACTCCTTTGAGCAAGTGCACTGTAAGCCAGTATGTTCCAGTTTTTCAGTATTTTGCATTGAGGGCTGGTATGCATCTGCACAATCAAAAACTAGATTAATCTTAAATTCAAAGAGTGATGATTTTACTGCTATTTTCAAAAGGGATCTTTCACAAGAGTTCTAACCTCAATGTCATCTTTCACTTGCCTTCCCTTTCCATAGCCTTCTGAAACCAAAACCCAGACATCGACAAGGCAGTTAAGAACTAAGTGCTGCTTTCCTTGGTTCTGAGACAGTTTACATAAATCATCATGAACCACACTTCACTAGCATATTTCTTTTGTCTACTAGCTGATACACAGCCCACCAACTCAGTGTGAAAAGGTAAGGCTTTATTTTTCTCCCTCTGTCATGCTCAGTGTCTGCACAGAAAAGAAGCACTGAGATTGGTTAATGAACAAAAGAGATTAGGCTGGATGGTTGCTTTCATTAAATCTATTGACAGTTCACTTACTGAGGTTTACCGACAACTCATATTTAGACATACAAGGAAAAATATATTTTCTGGCTACTACATGCCAGCCTCTCCTAGAAATACTACTTTATAGTATATGAAATTCCAACATCAAAGCAAAAGTAACATAAATAATTCTAATATAATTCCCCAAACACCAAGATTTCAGACATAAACCTGACAAGGAATCCAGGCTGATTATCAGAATTATAGTTCAATGAAGTTTAATTTGACAGATTGCTCAGTAGCACAGCAACAATAACCATTGACACTACTTGTAATGCACTGAACTGCATACCATTTTTTTTCTCTCTAGCAAGCAGTCAGTTCCATGAGTTATCCAACCAGCCATTTTGGAGCATCTATTCATTAGCAGCAGAAATAAGAACACCATTTGACTTATTAGAGGCTATGCCTGTAATTTCAAAAAGCAGAGCCTAGAGTTGGTTCTAAAGATCTGCTCTAGACTGCCTGGGTTTAATGGGAAAAAAGCCCCAAGCACAGCTGAACTGTAAAACCACTTAGAATCCAGTATGAGTTCTTTGAACACATTTGCTTGTTATTTACTCTGCCATATTTCTGAAGCAGGAAGAGTGTTAAATGAAAACGTAAAACATATGCAAATGAAAAGGAATAGTGGAAATGCAACAAAGCCTCTCATTATAACTAAACTTACTTAATATTTATATAGCATTGCACAGTTGGAGATCACAAAAAAATGACAGTTGAATCAATTTGAGGTTAATGGTGCTTTCTCCTACACTTCAGAACAAAGGGAAAAAATACCAAAGTCCTCTCTCATGTCACAAAAAGGCAATGAAGATTGTGGCTCCAGTTTAGAACAAGACATGTGTCACCCTGCTCAGCATGTGCACATATCAGTATGTCATGGCCTAAGTTACAAACAAGTGGCATCTTTTGCTGTAAATCAGAAGTACAATTCAGACTATATAGGCATAGCCAGGCAAGCCTTCCAGCAGCACTAGAATCTGTCCAAGGGTCACAGGTTTGCCTTGTAGCTAAGTAGGAAAGCAGTGTCATAACATGTATCAGTTCAGCTAACTATTTTCAAATTTGTTCACATCTACCTGTTTGCTTGACAGTCATTTACTTGCACTACAGATATATGCTCTATAAACACCCAAATTTGAAATCTTCATTTCTATAAATTTTAGCATCATTTTGTGTTAACCCTATAATAAAGGAGTATCATGTTTATGTTGTATTCTTCTGTATTATCCTCCGACTTCTCCCCTCAAGCATGAACATGTTGCATCTACTGTCTACTTGCTGTCTCAACACATTATTTTTCTGAACTCCAGAAATTCATCAGGGTTTCACGAGAAATTTCTCCTGAATATTTTAGCATTACTTTCCTTTCTTCTCATTAACACTTCTCACTCTGCACCCAGTTTTGAAAGTTCTCTCTCTTGATCCAACTGCACGTGTGGGTCTAGTTTACTGGGTTATCTAATCTCCCTGGGAATTATTTTTTAAACCTTTATTTTATGCATTTGAAGTTGCTGAAGATTGTATTTTGTCTTTCTAAATTTCTAATTTTTTGCAATGATTTACATGGCTTACTAATTTCTTTCCTTATAATATGGGAGGATTTGTTTCATTATCGTGATAAAAAAAAAGCAAAAAAACCCCAAACAGTGAATCATCAAACAAGTTATTTGGATCAGAATTTTTAAAGCTAATTAGTAGTGTGTATTTTCTTAACATCCTGGTGCTCAACTTAGAACATTTACAATGTAACTTTCATTAGTAGGAAGTCAATTAACTCTTTCTGGACAAATCAGCCTATATAAGAAAGCTGAAGTTACATATCCAAAGTGGAGATATTCATAGTTCTCTCTTTTATTCTGACACCTGGTGATAAATTAAAACAGGCAGATTCTTTTTTTTTAGAAATGGTATAGTAAACCATTCACAGTATGAATTCTGCAAACAGTGGTGCTAATTTTATATGTTACAATGGGAAGTCCCCATTGACTGGAGGTTACCTAGAGTGATAACCATCTACAGGTCAGAAGGATGATCCGGGGAACTGCAGGCCTGTCAGCCTAACCTTGGTGCCAGGGAAGGTTATGGACCAGCTCATCTAGAATGCCATCGCATGGCATGTACAGGATAACCAAAATATCAGGCCCAGAGAGCAAGGGCTTGTTAGAGGCAGGTCCTGCTTGACCAACCTGATTTTCTTCTATGACAAAGTAACCCACTTATGGATGAGGGAAAGGTTGTGGATGTTGCCTATCTATACTTCAGTAAAGCCTTTCACAGTGTTTTCCCACAGCATTCTCCTGGAGAAACTGGCTGCTCATGGCTTTGATAGGTACACTGTTCACTGAGTAAAAAACTGGATAGATGATAGGGCCCAGAGGATGGTGGTGAATGGAGTTACATCCAGCTGGCAGCCAGTCACAAGTGGTGTTCCCCAGAGGTCAGTATTGGGGTCAGGCCTCCTTAGTAGTTTTAGCAATGATCTGGATGAGGGAATCAAGTGCAACCTCAGCTGCTTTGCAGACAACACCAAGTCGGGCAGAAGTGTTGATATGTTTGAGGGTAGGAAGGCTCTACAGAGGGATCCAGACAGGGTGGATCCATGGACCAAGGCCAGTTGTATGAGGGTCAACAAGGCAGGTGCCAGGTCCTGCATTTGGGTCACAACAACCCCACGCAGTGCTACAGGCTGGGGACAGAGTGACTGGACAGTTGCCCAGCAGAAAACAACCTGGAGGTGCTGGTTGGCAGCTGGCTGAACATGAGCCAGTGTGTGCCCAGTTGGCCAAGAAGGCCAATGGCATCCTGGCCTGTATCAGAAATAGTGTGGCCAGAAGGACTAGGCAAGTGTTTGACCCCCTGTACTCAGCACTGGTGAGGCTGCACCACAAATCCTGTGCTCACTTTTTGACCTTTCCCTTCAAGAAAGACACTGAGGTGATGGAGGGTGTCAACAAAGCTGGTGAAGTGTCTGGACCACAAGTGTTATGAGGAGCAGCTGAGGGAGCTGGGGGTGTTTATCCTGTAGAAAAGGAGCCTCAGGGGGACCTTATCAATCTCTGCAACTGCCTGAAAGGAGGCTGTAGTGGGATGTCAGTCTCTTCTCTCTACAACAAGCATAGAACAAGAGAAAATAGCCTCCCATTGCATCAGGGAAGCTTTAGACTGGATATTAGTAAAAATCTCTTCACAAAATTATTATCAAGCATTGGAACAGGCTGCCAAGGGAACTGGTTGAGTCAGCATCCCTGGAGGTATTTAAAAGACACGTAGATGCAGTGCATAGGGGCTTGGTTTAATGGTGGGATTGACAGTGTTAGATCAATGGGTAGGCTTGATGATAGTAAGGCCCCTAAGAACTCACTCAAAGAGACTTTTAAAAAGGCTTACCGTTGTTCATGTACTCTGAGTTAAGACACATGGGAGAAATACTGACAAGATATTCTCAAGAGGTCAAAACAACAAACAGAATTTTACTGGCCACTTTAAAAAAATCAGAGAACTTTGGCAAAAGGTTTAGTGCAACATTCAATCAACATGAAACACTCTTCTTAGAATTAAACTGGCCCATTCAACTTAGCACACTCTAGGCCCATTTGATTTTAAGTTACTCAAAAATTCCAAGAATAGGGAATTAGAAGACAGAAAAGATATAGAAAAGCACACATATAGCTGCCAACTCCTGGATTCCAGTGGCGTTCAGATAGAAATTTCAAGAGGAGGTAGGGTCAAGACACATGCTTGTCTTGTGTTCAGCTTTAAATACCCCTTGGCCTTCCTATAGTGTTCCCCAGGTGGGACTTCTAGTCATATGGACTCTCAGGAGCTGGGTTAGGGGCTCCGGAAGTGGGTGTGGAGCATTGATTCCATTGTGCCAGGGACTGGCAGCCACTGCCAAGTTGGGATACAGGCTCTAGGGGTGGGACTGTACAGGGCAGTGCACTGCCTCACCAGGGCAAGACTCTGCCCCCTCCCCCACACAGAAGCACCCCAAAATGTCTGAAGATGCCAATCTTTCCAGTTTGTCACATCACATTAGAGGTCTTTTTCAACATAAAGGATTCTATGATGCTATGACCACTCTGATAGTTGTGTAGTTCAGTAATTCAACAGTCAGAATTTGCCCCAACTGACTTTCTACAAAAACTAGAAAAAAGTAATAAAAAAATTAACTCTTGGATAATGTACAAGTGAAAAATTCATATTTTTGCTTTCTTGACACACTTTCTGTGCAATGGCACTGAAAAAATTACAAATGTGAAAGTTTATGGCACTCAGAAAAGAACTTCGTTTAATGTTCACGGAAACTTTGGCCTGTGTCTCCTTTTATTTGAAACAAGACCTACCTCTTTGGTCACATTTATAAAACATTATATTCATATCATAACAGCAATTGGATATCTCTGTCATCTAGATATATATTTCAAAGAGAACTAAACACTACTTTTTGTTCTAAAGCCAATAGGATACTTCTGAAGTAAATATTTATTTGTTCTGATAATACCATTGATACAAAAAGCACAGCCATAGCTCAAGGGTAAATTTGTAATAGCATCTATTTATTCTCAAAGTATCGTCAAAAGAGAGTTTATTTAATGTAAACAATTGTCTTTAGCTATGCAAATATTAAGCTACTGGCTTTTCTTTGAAGTCTTAACAGCATCACAGTCAATAAAGTCAAAGGCTGCAGAGCCTTTGACTGCAGTGTGTTTACAGATGGATGTAACAGTATTAATATCCTAATTTGAACTCTCTCAGCAGCTTGTTATCCATAAGCTCAATGGCTGCTACCTCCCACATTATGAACAAGTCTGAAAACAAGTGAAAAGGCATTAGAGTTACTGTAGGAAGAAAACAGTTTTTTAAGTTGGCTTCTTGATAACCTTACATCTCAATCGAGATTAGAAATTGTTTTCAACATGTTGAAAGCTTTTTAAGGCATAACTTGTAACATATTGTGGGTAGTTTGTCTTTGATGGTAAACAACCTTCCATAACTTAAATATTTCCACCTTTTTTAACAACACTCTCAAGTATTTTGCTTTTTAACCAAAGAGATTTGAGCAGTTGAGCATATCTGCTAGCTCAGACTTCCTCCAGTCCCTTCACAACCTGTACTTGCATGGTTCGCCAAAGTTCAGACTTAAGTTCTACACCTTTTTTTTTGCTTATACGAGGCTAGAGAGAATGTCCAATGTTTTCTTGTGCAAAGCGTCTGAAAGGTACTTACAGTAGTCGTATATAGTACAATAATGCCTTGATTAATATTAGGTACATAATGGATGTAAGTAGAAAAATATTGCTATTTCTTAGTGAAAATCCTTCAGTTTATGTATATAAACTTTCACATGGAAAAAAACAGATACTGTTGCAAGATTTTTTTTTTCAAAATGAAAAGAACAGAAAAATCGGAAATGTGGGTTGGTATTTGAGAATGTCTGTAACCAGAATTAAAAATTAATTCTGTAATTAAAATAAGTTATCCATTAATTAGAAAAGCAAAGCATTATCCCTATAAATAGGAATCTCCTAGCAAAAAAATTATGAGATAATAGAAAATTTACTTTTCTGTTTTGTTGGCAAAATTAGCTAGATTTTAAGATCTTAAGAAATGTTTATTTAGTAAAGTTTGGCAGGTTTTAAAAATTAACAAAACAATGAAAGTATTTAATGCAGTGGAAACAGTACTTAAGATCATGGTGAATATAGTACAAAGTCTACATTCTGTAAATTGAGTGGCTTAATTTGGCTGTTAAGGCATTATTTGTGGTCTACAGAAAGTAGGAATACATGTTTTTAGAGGGTGTAAATATGCAGCATTTCACTGCTGATTTCCATAAATTAAGGATCTGACTCCCATGGTGAATAAACAGATATATTTCCTTGGAGATGCTCACCGCTACTTTTCATTTAAAAATCAGTTAAATCATTCCCACATATTCCTTTCCAAAGGTAATGGAAAAGAACTAAATAATCTTTAAACATATACCTACTTCAAACACTGCAGCTCAAACCTCTAAAAAAAAAATCACAGTAAGAATATTGTAATTCAAATTTCAGAATAAAGCACATAAAATTTTACATGCTTATTTTTGGTCAACAAAATGGTCAACAAACATATTTTTGTGGGCTTGCCCAGGAACTGCTCAAGACAGCTAATAATCTAACATAAAAGCTTGAATAAATATCCATAAACCAGGGTAATTTGTATGGGTATAGTATGTTTTTTCTTTCCCCATTAACAATTGCTTTGAGTTGATGAGCCCACCCACAGTGAGATCATTCTGGGAAGTCAGGAGGGGAAAGCAGACAAATGCCAACTAGAAACATACCTGGCAATATCTGGTTCCGATCCTAAGGATAGGATAAATGGAAGACACACCCATTATTACAGATGGCAGCTTTTCTTAATAGACCAAAATACACTTAATGTTGAAGAAGATGAGCCTGCTTTAGCAGGGGGGCTAGTCTAGATGATCTCCAGAGACCTCCTCTACCACCAACTATTTTGTGATTCTGTGACTAATTGACTGTCTGGTAAACTATGCTTTCCCCATTTCAGCATGTATTTTAACATTAATGAAGCAAGCTTATGCCTCAAACAGCAGAAGGATCAGGTCATGAACTGTTTTAACCTTAGTACTTGCAATGCCTCATGTTGTGACTTGCAAGGCTAAGCACTCTTTCTTCTTATAACTTATTTCCACATAGATGCATCCATAAATCTGTAGACTAAGACTCTATTATGAATCATTACTAGATGAATAATTTTTTCTCGATAATTCATCTGTTCCTGTTCTTACAGTAAATACTATTTATGATCAAATTACTACTTCAGTCAAAATATGAGTCATACCTGTATTGGCATTCCTACTGGGAAATAAAAGTCTCTAACTGATGAGCAATATAATTTTACGTCTCCCTGTATGCCCCAGTCTTGCAAAGGACACTGCACAAAAGCTTCAAAGATATTTAAGCATGCTATGTCCTGTTACAAAACAGGGGCATTAATCTGTCAGACCTTGATTCTATCCCTGTTAACTTCAAATGGAGCAGAACTACTTTGCTGCAACCCAAACCCTGGCAAAGAACTTACTATTTCATACAGTTTCATGTTTTCAACAAAGACATTACATTGATCAGTAGCAAATTCTGTAATCAGCATGTAAAGCTCTCTTACCCTACTTTATAGGTCACTGAATTCTGATTCCATGAATTTATTTTGTTGCATTTGCAAATATATGCAAGTTTAGTTTGGATCAGGACTGCTTTTCTGAAGCTAATCTCCTGATCAGTCCCCTCTTGATGCATGTTCTTTCCATCATGAAGCAGTTTCACAGCATGTAAACTGAATTCCTTTGGATGAAACTAAATCAGTAGGAATAATCCAAGAACCCAACCACATGGTCCCTGGGACCAAACCAGAGCTGGTCTGAATTAGGAAAAATTCTCAAAACTTCTATAAAAAATTCTTACTTGACTCTCCATACCAACTGTTTCACGCTGTGTACCAGCTCCTCCTTCCTCTTGCTATTTGATGACAAAGGCATAACTTCAATTATTTTGATCAGCAGACAACTACATCTGCATCTCATTTGAGTCTGCATGTTTTAAACTTAAGCGTCTTCGTAAGAGATTCACCTACATTTCTTTGAGAGAGGGAGGAGGCAAGACAGTATGAGGAGAGGTTGCAGAAAGCAAGTAGGCTGGGAGAGATTGAAAGGAAGAGGGGAGGAGAAGAACGAGGAGAGAAAGAGGGGGATTAGGAGAAGGAAACGAAGCAAAGGGAAAGAGGAGAAAGAGATGAAGGAAAGATAGGAAGTAGAAGAGGAGAGAGAAGAAGAAGTAAGAGAGTACTAGAGTGAGAGAGAAAGAAAAGAGGTGAGGGTGAGAGAAAGAGACAGGGAGGGAGGGAGAGAAGAAGATACCTCCTGAAAGAATTAATTAAACCTGCAAATAAAATGATGTCTAGAGTTAAATTTTTTTACTATATCCTGAAAAAAATTCTAGATAACAAACTTGGCCAAGATACCTAACTTTGAGGTGAGACAAATTACCTAGTTAATAGCCTTGGTGGAATTTTGAATAGAACAGTTTAGTTGGAAGTAACCTAGAACAATCATCTGGTTCATCAACAATCATCTAAATAGGATATATACCCATTTACATTGGGATGGCAGAACCTAATAATCTATAAACTTTATAATTATTATAAGTGCAACTGCTGTGACACCTAGTGTTGTTTTCTCTTAAAGCTTTAATTTGCATTACTAAGCCTTTGGTTTAATTTTTTTGTTTTAAATTATGTTTTTTTCAAATTTATAGTTTCACCTACACTAATATGAAACAAAGCTGCTAAAAGAAACCATTAATTTTATTAGAAAAATAGCTCAGGCCTTATAAATTTATGTAAGTATTAATTTCCCAGACCACTCTTCCCTTCTCTCCCACTCCCATCAGGTCAGCAGGCAAGCAATTGACTCATTTCAGCAGGAAGATAGGTCTCTTGCCTTCCTCAAAACTGTCAGCACAGGAATTAACAATGGAAGAGAATATTTTTATCAAACCATCACATCTGGATTTTTAATTTAAAAAAAACCCCAAACAACAAAACCAAACCAAAAGAAGACCCTAGAAATTTAAACCCATACATTTATCTGTCAGCATTGCATCTTTTTTCACTGTAGAACAGTATTGCATATGCCAGGTGAGCCCCTTTCTTCTCTATATATGCTGTTACCACTGGCTGGAACATATGCAGGAGGTATCAAAAATGCCCTTTTTCTGTTGGGTAAGATAATGCATTGTGGGTTGCTTTTCTCTTTTTGCTCACAAAAGAACAGGGGACAATCAGATTTGCATAATTATCAACTCATCGTATAAGTGATCAAATAGTCTTAACAAAAGACCTAAGATGGAAGCTGCAGAGAAGCAGACAGGTCCTGAAAGAAACACTAACGGACAGAGGAAAATATATCTTAAACGAAAGTAGCTAGATGTCCTGGTTCTGACCAGGGTTAATTTTTGCAGTAGCCGAAAGGGGGCATGGGTAGGACCTGGAAGTTATTCTACATCACCTTGTCATTGCTGGGGACATGGGGAAAGAGACTCTCTTCTGGGGAGAAGGGGTCAAGAAACTCCCTTCTTGTCGAGAAAACATGGCAAAGGGAGCCATCCAGCATTGTCTTTTATCAGGGAGTTTTCCTGTGTGAATCATTTCTTTTCTTCTACCCTCTGTCATTAGTATTGTTGCTGTTACTCTTTGTTTTCCTATCTCACTGCTGTTTCCAGTAAATCGTTCTTATCTCAAACTGTGATCTTTGCCTTTTGTGCCTCCAATTGTCCTCTCCATCCTGTCATAGCAGAGAGGAGGAGAGGAAAACAGGTGAGTGATAAAGAGAGGGAATATAGTTTGAAGAGTCTCAGTGGGGACACTGAATTGAGGAGTACAATTCCTAAACCATGACAATAAACATGTTTTCCTGATGGAAAACCACCTGGAATTTTTTTTTTTCCATCAGTCCTCCGGTCAACTAAATATATACTCAAAGTTACATGTCAGCATTTAAATAGTGCATATTTATAACATTAGATATTTAAAAATATGCAAGCAGCTTTCCCCATATTCAGAACAAACCGATAAAATGTCAGAAGCAAAAGAACAACTGGAAAAATTGCATAAGGTATGAAATGACTTTAAATCAATGTCATTAGGTTGTTTTATTTGCAATAAGCATGTGTGACAAAGTACACAACCTCACAGTATTCCAGAGAAGATAGCAGTAACAGACTTCCAGAAGCCTAAGGGCACATGCTTTAATTTCAAAAATAGTTGCTCCCCCCTGCCAAATCTGTCTCATATTGACTGGACAGTCCTACAATGAGATCAAGCATAACCATTATGAGCCAACACTCTCAGTGCTGTGAGGCGTGGATCACATTACAGACTGCCGCTGGGCTCACTATGCCGCTCGGGGGGCGAGCTTGCGGCTTGCTAAAGTGTTCGGCTGTGGAACACTCCGTGGGTTCTGAGCACCATATAGCAAGCAAGGTGAGAACGGAGCTGTTCGCTCTGAGCCCCTCTCTGGGGCTGGCCAGAGCCCGATGGTAGCTTGAGCGGCCCACAGAGACGAAGGAGAGGAAGGGGCCCCTTGTAACAGCAGTCCGAGTTTATTCCCCGAACAGAGAGAGCACAAAGAGCCCCGAAAGCCGTCTGCAGCAACCTTTTGTACTACTTTGAGAGGGGGGTAGGAGCAAAAAGACAAACCAATAGAGCATGTCATGAGCTAACCGTACATAGATAACAGGGGCATTAGGGAGGAACATATTTTAAACAAACCAGTGGGGATAACAAGACAGTGTAACAGTCCAGAAACTCTTCTCATGCCTAAGACAAGGGAGTAGTTCGGGGGAGGAGGTTTCCACCGGTATAGGTTTTCAGGGACGAGGCCAGTTCCCAGCGCTGTCAGCATCGGGGCTGGATTCATCCTCCGAGCAGCTGTCCCCAGTGGGAAAATCCTCCCAGCTCACATCTTTATTTACTTTGAGAGCTAAAGCAGGCTGGGTCACCCTCACAACAGACAAGGCCAACTGTAACCACATTACTGAAAACAGTACATCAAATCTGGTCCACAAGTTACATCTAGGCCAACACTCCTAAAGAAAAATCTACTGAATATTATAGGAATACTACTGTATATAGACAAAGCTTCAAGGTATGACAAAGAAATTAGAATAGGAGAGAATTATTAAAAACAACCCAAACAATGACAAGTATGAGTTCCCACTTGTGAAAACAGATTAAATGAAAACTCAGTAACCATAGCACTCCAAGCAACAACCAGGAGATACAGCTAGACAGAACTATGTTGTAAATATAAGGCTATCTGAGACAAGAAAGCCGCTTAGCTGGATTTGTATGATGTGGGACGCTGATGTGTTTCTCAAATGAAAACCATTAACAAACAGCCCACCTAAGCTAGTCTTTTCTAGTGTGTTTAAATCTAGTGTGAGCATCTACGCTCTGAAGTGTTAACCTATGCTGTTTAAGAGTGTGCTCTTAAATACTAGTGCACCTATGGTGAAACTCAGACTGATCATGCTTTGTGGTATAGATCTTCATAATAAGATTAAGTTTAGAGCCCGTACTGGCAAACAGTTCATGTCAATGAGACAAGAAACATGGTAGAAAAATTAACAAAACATCTTACTGCATTCCTGTTCTCTCTTAAAATGAAAATCTCAACAATTTTTGCAACACCCACCAGCTGGGCGCTGTGCAGTTACTTCTTTTATAAGCACTTGTTTTAGCATCTAAATTACCTGCCTGGTCAAACATTTAATCTCATTGTTGAAATCTTATGATTAATTCCATTATGTTTTAATTTTGTTACACCTTTGTGGTGTCCCAGTGTCTCCACATTGTGAAGACACACTGATGCAGTTAGATTAACATTATGTTAGGAGATAATATTAAACGACAGTTTTCAGGCTATATTAGGTTGGTAATACTGGGATGATGGATTAGATTCAAACATGGTTAAAACAGTAGGAAGACATACCGACAACTACTTTCATTGCTTTTACTAGCATTCCTTCTTGCAATTAATTTCAAAGATGCTTAGAAATCTGGATGGACACTGCTCGAATTTAAAATTAAAATTTTAAAATCTTACTATTGTTTATGACATGTTTAGAACAGCTTAATCACAGCTACCATTTATCCACACTCAAGAAAGGTTAAAGAGCATCAGTGACAGAGGATTATCCAAGTATTCTTCAAAAGAACATCTGCGATGCCTGAATGAGCAAAGTATTTTATGATGTTCGGGACAAACTAGAAGAATTTTCTATTCTCTATGCTATTCAGTTTGTGACAGGAGCTTCAAAAACATTGAGAAAACATTTGTGGATCTTTAATCCCTATATTAATTCACCGCTTGATCTAGCAGGTGGTGTCTGAGGAAAACATTTCCTATGTTGCAGTGACTTTCAAAGTCACCAAGCAGCCTACAGACAAAATAAAAATAGTATCTGCTGTAGTCTTTGAAAACTGATAATCAAATATTACACTACAGTAGGCAGATATGAAATGGATCATTATCATAACTAGGGGAAAAGAGCAAAGTGATCAGCTAAATATGCATTTTGATCAATGAATAAACTCTTCAGAGTCTACAACTTCCTACAAAAACCTGTGTTACTTCTATTTAAAAACTAGCATAATACATGAATTTTGAATTAAATGCCAGAGGATTAATAAAACTGCTGTCAGGCTAAATGATGTCTGTTTCCAAAGCCTTCTAAGAAAATAAAAATCCTTTACCCCAAGCGCAACAAAGTCCATGTGTAGATAGAATGTGAGTACATGCACTCCCAACAGAGCTGCCATACATTTACCACAGTGGTATTCAAACCATTTAAAATTAAACCTTGTGTTAAATTTATATGATCTCATTATGGCTTACTCAGAATGAACACACATAAGTCCACTATTTTTATCCTGTTTACTGCATCTGTAATACATTTGCATGCCCCTGTGTGTGCAATGATTATAAGGCCAAGCTATGAGACTGAAAATTGTCACTTCCCAGAAAAAATGGATGGAATAAATAAAATAATACCATCAGTATCCATGATTTTCTGCTTCCATTTAACTTTGCTGTAAGCACACAAAGCTTGGGTGGTCATTATCTAAGTTCTAAGGGGACATTGTTCTTACAATAAATCTACCATCTTTTTCCTTTACATTTTTTATCAATAAAGTCACAGATATTCTAGTATCTAAAAGAAGTTTGCAATCAATTTAATAAAAATACTTCTTATAGACATATAAAATGCATGCATCAGTAAAATGACAGTGCTGTATTTCTGCAAAATTAGTATTAAGGGTTATTTTTAAATAAGTCCACAGTTCAGGTTAGAGTATACTTATGTTAATTTCTGGTCTAGTTCGGAATGAAAGCTCTTCAGCATTAGAAACTGCTAAATAAGTCTATGAACGAGGTTCAAGGTGATTACAGTAGCATGTAAATATGAGGAAAGTTATGTGCAAATGTTAATGATTTACACTAAGTTGCACAATAGTTCAAACATATTATTTTTAGTCATCTTAGATTAAATCAATAAAATAGGAATTATATAGAGTATCGGGACACCTAACTTGTAACTGATTTGTTATATTGGAAAATAAAACCCCAACTCAGTTGTCTAGTCAGGTGTACAAAATGTGTAAGATCAGCTGGGAGTCAGAGAATGGGATTCACAAAGTCCAGTACACTGTGTGCAATGTCACCTGAACTAACCAGCAACCTCTGTCAACAATTCCACTTTCATACCTGCAGAATTCACAATCTTAAACATGTATGAAAATTATATCTACCCTAGCTCAAGAAAACAAACACCTGAAGATGTGCTCTTTCTTCAGTCCTATTTTACACCCAGTGTCACAGTGCTTCGCATACCCAAATGAAATGTGATACATAAGATCTAAACCCCTTCTTCTGTCTTCTTTAATGTTCTTTGGTCACAAATATGTGAGAACTATGGGGTTTTTATAGACTCTCTTGTTACTGAAGAAATTCAATTCTGTAAAAAATAATGACATATTTCTTAATTTATAAAATGAATTAAAATGAATGCACAACCTAGCTGCTAGGGTATTACCCTGGGAGTCTCAAGGCCCAGACTTCCAAAGAACAGGTATAGTACAGGGATGACAAACCACAAATTTTTATATCTTTTTATGTGGAGCAATTTGGCACCACCACTGACCAATTCAGTGGTTTTCAATTTACTCAAAGCTGAAATAAGGGTGCCTAGATGATTTAACTTGTTGCAAATTAGGCATTTCCATTGTTAAATGGCAGCTGAGCTGAGCAATTTATCAATTGTACTTAAAAATTATATTTAGGAACCTAGCCCATTTGAAGACAAAAGTCCTTGGCTTTCTCTAATGTAAAGTGCATATTCCTTATAACATAAGTTTCTGAACGCTATTAATTCAAACCTCATTTAAAATTACTAAATCTCTAAAAAAAAATTATCCAGACAGGCTGCTAATTATGAATTAATATTTTATTGGTTATATTTATTGTGAGAAAAATCCCTTGTATGATTTCATGGCAACTAGCGTTCTCCCAAACAAATCCAAGTAATCATTTGGCAGATAGGAAGTATTCCTGGTGGGTAGTTTGCATATAGCTAGCCTGTTTTGGAAGCTAAGAGTTCTTACAATATAGGCATAGGCCTCCATGTCAGAAAACCATCCAGTCATCTTTAATTTGCTAGTATAAAAGTAGCCAATGAATGCAAATGGGTTACATGGGTTAACTGCAGATTGAATTACAGGATTAACTTCATGGCATTGTGGCCATGCCTTTAATATATGCAGACCACAATGCTAGAAGGGACCTTTGTCGTATAGCAGCTGTTTTAAGTTCTGGCATTCCTCCCAGATCTTTGCTCCACATTCCCTTCTCATCTTCACACCATGCCTTGTGCTCTTATTTCTTCTTGTAGTATGTTGCAAAGGTATTTCCTACAAGGAGTATCTACCCGTCAAATTTTCTAGACCAGACTTAGGTTTACAAGTATTATTATATCTCAGTTTTGCGGGTATACAGTGGAATTGGTAAACAGTCGACACGAGTAAGGTGATTAATTAAACTACTGTGAGAAATCAAATGCCGTAACAATGCACAAAAATATAAACTTCCCAAAATGAAGCAGCTGGGAGCTAATGTACACTCCCACTTCTAAAAGTTAGTCTCTCATATAACACCAAATTGAGATTCCTTTGTTACATCAATTTGATCATGGCTAGTTGAAAAAAATGTGATGAATTTCCAAGTCTGGCTGACGCTATCAGAATTTCCTTGTAGGCCAATGTTGTACATAAAAACAAATTCTTATTACACAAAACTATCCTATCTTGGAACACCCTTTAGTATAATTTTTTTTTTCTTGCCAGTTTCAGTATTTGGTTTATGATATTATACTGAAATGCACTGATTTGCTGTACATCATAATGTGTAACATTTAGACATCTGTTTTCCATATGCATTGCAGTAGTTCTCAAAGGAGAGAAATGGTCACAGTCTATGCCTATACTTATGAACAGAATTCTAGACAAAAGTGCTATTTCTGAGCCCTACTATAAGTAGTGCTCGCAAATGTAAAGTTGAAAATGAGAAAGTTATTTTCTCTAAAATTTCATTATTCTTAGAGGAACCACACTCATCTCTGTTGTAAGCTTTTCTCTGCAGTTTTGTAGATTTCTCTGACAAAATATATTTTTACATCAGATTTTTAATGTTATAGTATTCTAGAATTATATCAAGACTTTAAAACGCATTTTCTTCACAGGACATAACATGGTGCTATGAAAAATGAGCACTGAAATGATGTGATTTATCAGTGTTCATGTAAAGTAATTACATGTTTCAATCAGCAGCTGAAAATTAAATTTCTACTTCTAATTTATCTAGAGATTTAATTAGGTGTCTAATATTAGTATCTAACTGAACACAGTGGGAAAAGAAATGTCTTTATAAAGAATAAAACACACAGGAGCAAATTGGCATTTTCATATTCTACCACCATGAGCTAACTAAGATTAACCTACAATATATTTAGTTGGGAATACAAGCAATCCATATATCAAAGCTGTGGCTCTGAGGAATTCTTCTGGATAACACATGGGTGTTGGCCTACAGTCAGGGCCATGCTGGGTTAGCACAAAGCATACAGAAGTTCACTCAAAAACTGGTGGGTTTCAGAGAGTCAGAGGACTTTGTCATACACAGATTATGAGGCTTAGAGACAAAGGGTGGTTATCTATTAAATTTATTAAGCCAGTTTTCTTCTATTAATAACATTGCAGGAGGTAAAAAAGATTGACCTCTAAGATGTACCAATTGATTACAATTGGGTCAGGACATCTTAGGCCCTTTGTAAACCTGGAGTTGCATGTCCTGATTTATCCAGAAACTGACACTGAAATTTACAGGGAAGTGAAACTCAGAATTTCTCCTCTAATATTTTTTTTCAGTCTAAAGTCAAAACCAAAAGTCTAAAGACCTCATAAATCAGAAACAATTATTTCAGGAATGTAAAAAACTAACATTACTACCAGACAAGATCTCAAATTCATACTAAACAAAAATAAAATACTAAATAAAATACTGCCAGAAGTATTCAGTAACATTTTCTGTGAAAAATATGTCAGATGGGCATTTTCTGATGGAAAATAATGTTGGGAAATGTTTTGCCTGCCCCACGAAAAATTAAATACACAGTTTGACTTAGCTATTTTTTCTTACTTCTTATCTTCAGCTCTTGATACATTACCGCTGATTGGCTATGATTAAACATCAGTTAACATTCTTGGGAGCTTCATACATAGAGAACAAATGCAAAGGTATGAGACATCTACCAGTTTTGTTTTTACCTGTCTTTATTAATTATTGTAAGTTCATCTGCTGGTTTTTGTTGTACCAGCCGCTGGCAGGGATCTCGTCAGGTCCCTGCAGGCTCTCTGAGGAGAGGCCCGGTTGGCCCCGAGCCGGGCACAGCTGGTTCCGGCCGGGTCCAGCAGCCCTAGCGCACGGCACAGCCCCGCAGCCCCACAACCCCGGCTGGGAGCAGCGTGGCTGGGAAAGGGCAGAACAGCTGCTAGGCAGGGATTCGTGAGGTGATTAAAGGTGAAACGGCGCTGCCAGCCCCGAGAGGAGAGGGGGATGTGGTGCAAGAGGGGTTCGAGATGTGATTACGGACTGAGCGCGGCTCCCCGTCCTGCTCGGGGCAGAGGCAGAGGGGAAGTACAAAACTCAGTAATTAAAGGGAAGTTGAGGCTGAGAAAAAGGGTAGGAGTGGTTAGGGGGAAGGTGTTTTAGGTTTTGTCTTTGTTTCTCAGCATCTAGATCTATTTTAATAGGAAATAAATTAAATTACTATTCCCCAAACTGAGATTGGTTTGCTTGTGATAATTGGTAAATGACATCCTTGTTTCTACCTTGACCCACAAGATTTTTCATCTTGTTTTCCTCCTCCAGTTCCATTGAGGATTGAGAGGGTGGCTGGGCAGGGGTCAACCATCACACTTGGAAATAAATCTTTGACAGAAATTTTTTAGGCAAGAAAAAGGACATCTCAGAAACTAATGAGCAATTATTTCTTGAGTTCCTCCCCATTCAAACCTCTTTCCCTTCAAACTTTCTGTCATTATGTCTCTTTTCTGTTTTAATTTGCAGTACGGACAGTGGTATTGTTTGTTCTTTTAATACCTCTGTTTTGTCGAAGTTTACATGAAACGTAAATGTTCAATAATGGTGGATGCTTGTTTGGATGGAACCATAGATCAGTTGGTGGTAATCATGGACTTGGTGTGTAGCACGGACCCCTGACTGCATGCCACCTCTGTGTCTACATGACACTTTCTTTACATCTAGAGGAACAAACTCTAAAGTGTCGCAAACTAAAAGTAGGTTTTTTCTGCTTTCATATTCACATTATTGAATATCTCCATATTTAAATTACAGCACATTCTTCAATATGTCATGGCAAGGTCAGTGTCATATCCTATTGCAAGTGCTCTTACAAACCAAACAATCTACAACAGAACCCATTAAAATATGACTTGCATTGACCAATTTATAGGGCCTTTAGGACAACAGTTTAAATTGGCTGCATCATAGTGTTGTTACACAGTATAAGGAAGGTAAAGAGAAGATGATCACCTTGAAGTAATTAATTTAGATCATGTAGAAATTCTCTGAGAAGAGCAGAAAAAATTTCTTGGTAAATTAATACAACAGAGATGATGAGAACAAGTATTTTTCAATGTCTGCATGGGTTTTGTGTTACTTTGTATTACTGACATATATGCTATGCCTACCACTGGTTATATTTACCCCCTCCCCCTGCCATATATTTCTAGAATTAGATTTTCTTGTTAGCATGTCAGATAAAAGAACCAATTATATAAAACACAAGTGGAAGTCTGTGTAACTATTTAAGTGAAAGAATATAGAAAAGCTACACAAAAATAAACAAGATGGTTAAGGATTAAGTGTTTTAACATTGCAGCAACAAAAATAAGAGAATTTCAGAGCAGAAAATTATTTTAAAAATTTTAAAAATCTGTGATGAACATTCTGTAAGAAATCTGTTCATCACACTGTTATATTATACATGCTTATATGTATGTAGTATAGTGAGAACACAGGGGGAAATGAATTGTTATAGAACCTAAAAAGCCTGAAAGGCAAGCCAACCTAGTCCTGCTTGTATCACTTGGATAGTCATGTAATGTGGCAAACATGCCACCTGCGCCAGGTATTTTTGGAGGACTTCAGTAGTTCACACATTTTAGATGAAAAAATTTTCTGCCCCTTGAAAGGGCAGAAAAATATGATAGTGACGTAAGAAGAGATTCTCCAAGTATTTTGAATCACAGTACTATTTGACAAGATTCCTGCATGCTTGTCAGTTCATGTCTGCCAGAACATGAGTTTGGGCATTCTTAGCTCATGTTAGGACATTTTCAACTAGTTTAAACAATTCAGTACACACCTTGAACAAGGCTTAACAGTGATGAGTAAGCACATTTATGCTTTCTTTGATTAACTCATAATTAAAGTACACAAAGGTGAGGTTACAGTTCAGGCTAGGTATAAGGAAAGTTATCTTAACAATGTCATTTGGTTTAGTTATGGGACTGAACCAGCAAAAGAAAAATCAGTTTAAGAAAAATCACACTTTAGAAGAAAATCGCTGTATTCATTTCAGGGATTTGATCTCAGGACTATATAAGTCGGAAATCATGATGATTGACACATGCTAGAGAACTCTGTAGTGTATATATGGCCTATGTGAAACTGAATCTGTAATTTGGTACTTAGGAACCTCATCTAAAATTCAATGTTTGATCGGATTAGAGAAGTGATCTGGGCTTTATAAGATGTTCCAAACACAGCTGATTATTTGCTGTTTTAACACAGTTTCTTCCATATTCAAAGAAACTAAGATAAATGAACCTTGCTTGAAAAACATTTCTACTGACAAATTAGAAATTTCAGATTGGAAAGAAATTTTTGTCAAAAAATGTCCACTTTAAATGAAGAAGGCCTTCGGATATAAACAAATAACTTTTTAAATATTAAAAGCATACAATTATCTCCAAGTTGCAAGAAATTCTTAATTAGTTCAAATCAATTTATTCAAAACACCAGAAATTCTTCACAATAAAAGTATGTGAAATGAAAAGATTTATTTCAGTCTTAAAAGCTTTGCCAGAAAGCAGTGGATTTCCTCATCATATTCCTACCTCTTTAAGAAATGAAATAGGCAAGAACATACGTAATATATTTTGCTCACCATCTCCATTACATGATCAGAGCTCCAGATAATTTTCTTTTGGTGGGAAATATAGCAGGAATAATTTGCTGTACTTGTTCTGCTAACAGAATATTATCATTGGAAGTTTGAAGCAGAAGGTAAACAACTGAAATACTATACTGGGCTTGTGTGACTTAATGTGAAAGCAGAAATGGATCAACATAAGTGAAGAAAGGCTATGTTCAGTTTGGCAATTGGTAGTTTTTAAACACATAATTAGGTATTAACTTTGCAGCCTGGGTGTTCTGCTCTGTATTTTTGTCCTTATGTGCACTTTCCCATCAATCCCTTTTGTCATTTCCTGTTCTGACAGGATCATTGTATTGATTTTCAAAGAAAGAAGAAAACAACATGTACATCTAGATGTGGATGCTGAAACCTGGGTTGCAGAAAGATTTTCCAGCTTTCTGCCTCTGTCTGTGAGAAAGTCTTTGCTTTCTCACAGACACTGGCTGAAAACAGTTAGAAGTTTCTGTAAACTAACTCCTTTATCTTGCAAGTTGTTTTGCAGTATTGTTATGTTTCTAACTAGAAAATATTTAGAAATGGGTGTCTTAGAATTTGGCCAATCCCCTCAAGGGGTGGATGGCCAAAGGACCAATTACCTTATGCCATTTAACACACTTTTGCGAACTAACATATAAAAACCTTTGGAAAAATTATTAAATCGCTTCCTTTTATCCCTGAGCCTCGGACTCTTTGTTGTTTTCTCTACCCGTTTCTCAGTGCGACAGCGACATCTAGAAGCTAAGTTTTTTTGTTTATTAAGAAACAATTTTATATATAGGTTTAACATAACCCCAAATATAAACTCAGGGAGGTTTTTTTCATACCATGTAAAAAACCATAATGCAAGAGAAGGATAGATAGAAAACTATTTCAATTTGTTGTTTAAGCAGGGAGTAATTTCATTATAGTTTACCCCAATGCTGCTGTAATCAGTGGCCCAAAGTAGCTGATGTCATACATTTTGCTTCGTGTTAATAATTTCCCAATGATATAAAATCATTATTTTGAATATCAGGAGTCAGTATAATCTTTTAACAAAGAGGTGGAGGTCCAATAAAATTAAATGTTAGACTCCAACATTATTGTTTCACTAATACTAGCGTGACAATAGCAATTTTGAAAGACAAAAAATACTCTCAAACCCCTGTTTTTGTTTTATGTACAAAATATGTACATCATCCTACTTTGCATCTAGCAAGGAGATGAAAAGCAAAAGGGTAAATGTATTTTCTTATGAGCAAGTCCATGTTTGTGGTCATCAGATTGGGAGAAACCTTCAGTAACTACATAATTATCTTTAGACCTTAATTTATCTGGGGCAACTTTGAGTGAGATTTAAAAAGTATTAATGATAAACAAAGGATTTGTTTGTTCTTCAGTGTATGTCTAAGTTTGCACTGAAAGCAGATCACTGAATACCCCATTTTAGTTTTGTCACCTTTTAAACACAGTATCTCTCCTGAGCACTTCTTGTGTGTCAAACATGAACATATTTCAGTGTCCCACCTGAGGAAGGCATATAGAATAGGCAATGTAACAAACAGCTAATTACCAGAGTATACGGTTAGGATTTGTTTCTATGATCAATACTGTTAGAGTTCTCTGTTCCCTACATGCTCTCTCTAAGCATTGGCTACTATCAGGAATAGAATCCTAAGCTTAATGTAACTTTGGTCCACTGTGGAACAGCTGTTATGATACATAGGTATTTATAAACTCACACGTACAAGAAAGATGTTTAATTTAATAACAGTCTGTGGGTTATCTTAGGCAAACATATTCTTTTTGCCTGTTAAATATAACCCAAAATGTGACTGTAAGCTCAAAATCCACAAAAGGGTATAAGCAGCTTCTTGAGGAGTAAGTGTAAAGATTTAGATTTTTCACAGACCAGATTTAAAATTCAAAAATGAACCATTAAAAATCCAAACCAGAAAGACAGAACCACAACAGCCAAATTGCCTCAGAATTTCAGCCATTTCCTGCACATGTTATGGACTAGCACATCCCACTGGAATTCTAATAAGGTTTCCCTCCTATTCATCAGAATCATTCCTGGGAGTCATTCCACTTCCTCAAAACCCCTAGTAAACCCAGGCAAAACTCCATCACAAACTTGTCTGCCAGGCATGACTTCATATTTTCCTGACAACAGATGTACACATTGGGTGCATTGAACTGGGACTCCTTGAGTTTGAGAACCAGTGCTGCCAAGTTGTCCTGAAATACACATTCCTTTAATCAAAAATGTTTTAAACTCCTCAAATTCATTTTTCAGCTGGATTTGGTCCAAATCTTCTCCCTGTCCCTTGTGTCTTGGGATATTCCGGTCTCAGTAGTGACAAAAACTGTTACAAACTTCCAAATTGAGCAGTGTCTATACAGATCCTCTGAGGGCTGCAACTCACTCTGAACCTTCTCATTCAGGGGCTTCCTGCCTGTCACTGCTTTGCCCTACACAGGAGTTTCCCATCTGCTCTCCATTCTTGCTGTTTTTCTCTTTCTCTGCATGCACATCCCACTCCTGCTATTTTCCCAGCACAGTGGGCTACACATCTTTCAGTAAGGGATCATTTGACAGTTGTAACCAGGAGATTGTTCTCCTATGTTTCTGTATATGCATAACAATTATACGGATCTCCCTTCAATATTAAGGCTTTAATTGGAATTCATTAATTATCCCAACCACAGATTTAAATTACATGGGACAGTGAACTTTGTACCTTACTGGTCATTTGGATTTTAAAATGCTTTACAAAAAACCCTAGATTTTTTTCTACCTTACAGTTAGAGCAGCTAAGGAGGAGAGTGACTTGACTGCAGTGTTCATTAGGACCAGAATTATACTGATAGTATAATAATAAGTGATGTAAAAATATGTATAATTGTAACCAATAGTAAAATAAAATAAAGTGTTCTTTATCAAAGGAATGCAGAGAAAATAATAATAGCTGATTAGGGAATTTTCTAAAGTGTGTCAGTTAATTTTAAGCATAAAATAATAAAAAAAAAGACTAGATGCATCTTCTTCATATTTTTTTAAATTATTTTTTTTTTCATTCTAAAAAAACCCCAAAGTCCTTGAACTACATATAAAAAATCATTTGTCGCTGTTTTACCAGGGACAGCGAGAAACGACACAAGTCCGATCCAGGAAGAAAAGGAATTATTTATTAATTTACAGACTCGTTTATATATTTTAGTTCGCTTGAATGGCACAAGGCCATTGGTCCTTGACCATCCACCTCTCAGAATGATTGGTTAAATCCTACAACACCCTTTTCAAAATATTTCTCTGGTCAGTATCACAACAATACTGCATAACAATCTTGCACCTGCAAGATAAAGGGACTGGTTTACAGAAACTTCTGACTGTTTTCAGCCAGTGTCTATGTGAAAGCAAGGACTCTCACACAGAAACTGGCAGAAAGATGGAAAATCTCTCTGAGACCAAGCTTTCAGCATCCACAATTATTTATCTCAGTAAAAGCATAGATGCAGTAGGAAATGTAATACCATTAAGCATATATATATTTCTACACCACCAGAAGGTCTGAGGTGTGTGTTTATTTATGTAATAAGATAGCAGAAGTGTTTGGTAATGTAATGCAAACATCTCACTCCAGTATGACTCTATGAGGTAGTGTAAAGTACTTTTAACAAAGGGATCACTTGAATACTTTCATTCTTAGAATAATGAGTCCCTTCTACATCACAGGAATATGAGTTGATGACCAACTTAAACATATTTCAGCTCAATGCAATTCTGAGGACTTCTGTCTTCAGCCTTTAACTCTAAAATTCTTCTAACATTGAAAAATAAGCATGAGGCTGATTTCTCTCATTTCTTCCTCCCCATTCACTGCTGACAAACAAATTCATCCAATGAACTTGTTTAGTTGCTCAGTCCTTTAGCTGCTTGTTAAACAGGTTGGTGGGTAACTGACTTCTTTAAAATAGAGATGGAGTCAGATCCAGATGTACCTAATCCTCAGCTCTTTTCCATCTGAAACAGTGGGACTAATGATCATATAAGAACTGTTTCCAATAAAATCTAAAAAAGGTTTCGGTTGTTTAGAGTAAGGAGAGCTGTTGCAAACATTTACTTTACTTAGAAATAGGCCCTTGGTGATTCAAGATTTTGACGCAAATCTGTCATTTTTGTGAGTGGCTGAAATCCTGCTGAAGTTTCAGGATCAGGAAATAATATAGAAAGACATGAAGGGGGAGAGAAAAGTCCCTCTAAGTTTAGCTTCCCTGTGACAGAGGAAGTATGAAACTGTAGCATGATAGCCAGCTGTTAATTAAATAATTGACTTTTCTTTGAGGGAAGGGGGCAGGGTAGAAAACAGGTAATGAGTATTTCACTATACTATGAATCATAGACCAGACATGTTAGAACCAATTCAGTCTTGAGTAGGTAACACTGCATTGTTCGAGTGCTGTGGAAAGCTCTTAGCTTAATCTTGAGTGTAGCATAGCTCCATCAGGGCAGTAATTACAAAAGGGTTACTAAGCTTTCCTTCTTAATGCACTGTCTCTGGTGTTGTATTACCACACCGTACCTGACTCACCTTGATGTAGCTTCCATTATTTTATCAATTTCTGAAGTGTGTGAAATGTCCTTTCTTACATAGTCTGTTAGCTGAACTCCTACTCGTTGAAAGAAAATATGCTGATTGCATTTACTCATCTTTCTCAATGTGTGTCATGTCAATGAAACATGTACCTTCCTTAATATATTAAGACTATACTTTCCAGTAAATTAGGCCTTTCAAGAAATTATTGAGGCATGTGGAATGCATTTATTTTTTGAATTTTTTTTTTCATAAAACATGTATCGCATCATGTAGCCTGCTTTAAGCACCCTGATGAGGACTTTGTGCAACTTTGTGTACCTATACAAAAACATACACTGGATTTCTAAAGGTATCAATTTCACATTATCAATGAAAAACCAAAAAATATACTGCTTCTTTTTTTATTTGAGTGAATGATGGAGAATTATGAGTGGGTAAGTGAAATTTTAAGATGCTAACTTTCAGCTATCCACAGGATATTTTAAAAATAGATCTGCAGAAGAGATTTAAAAATAAGCAATAATGTATGAGTCAAGAAAACCACAGAATATCACAGAATCACAGAATATACCAAGTTGGAAGGCATCCACAATGATCATCAGGTAATTTTATCCCCACTAACTCTAATTCTGATACACATTAAAATAAACAATACCTTTTTATGTAACCAAATGCTATTTGCAACTCAAAGAAAGAATATTCATAATTGAAGATGATCTTGCAAGTCATCTAACAGTCTTCAACGAGAGTAATCAAATTTTTGAAATACATGCCCAATGAGTTGTTTAGGATAGCCAGAACAAGCATAATAATGTTCAGCCTATAGAAATTTTAACTTTAACTCTTAAATTTTATTGTAAGAATCCCAATTGTATAATAGACTATTGTTTTCAACAATGGAATAAATCATAGGATGAAGAGTTTAGATATCAGAGTCTCAGTAAAGGAGTTCAGAGATTTTTGTCTGCTAGCCTTTAAAATGTGATTTTGGAAAGACTGGATAATGGCTCTCTTTCCACTTGTGGCCAAATTTCAAAGTCTTTTTGTCATTCCAGGAGTATGCAGCAGGCAGAAGAGCAGCTTCATTGGATCTCAGCCATATTTCTTTGCATGTTAACACAGATGCAACACATCTGCACCAAATATAATTCTCAGTTTAACATTAAAATATCCAAAGTTTACAAATGTATTAGTATTCAAAGACTCATAATTTTTAAAATATCTATGTCATTGACATTTGGATGTTGATGTGAACATGTGTGTCTGTATGTATGAGAAAATCTAGACTGATTTAAGCCTTCTATTACTGTGTTTATGCAACAAAACTTCCACTGCCATAGCCACACGTGTATAGGTCTGTCAATGAAGATCTCCAGTGCCCACAAAGGATATGCCATGAGAAGTAAGATAACAATGTAGTTACATTGCTCTGTGAGCAAAAAACAAACACCAGCTGATGTCAGCTAAGATGTGAGCACAAGTTTTGCTGTTAGAGCTGTGACATCTGTATGACACAGCCAAGTCTCATAATGTGCTTGTTCACAGAGTTTTCTCTTTACTTTTAGTAAAGCATATTTGTGAAGACTGCTTTCTCTTATAGTTCTCATTAAAAATCACATCCTGGCCCAGAGATTTCCAGTCTCAATAACATTGTTACTCTACAAACAACTGCCATTGTCAGTCATCAAAAACTTTCAATAGTTCAAATTACTTAGATTTAAGCAATTTCAGTACCAGGAAATGAGTGAAAAACAACCTTTATTCTTCTTTGGTAAGAAAACGCTGAAAAATAAACTATCCAAATAAATTGCAATTTCTTTGCTCAGTTCTAATGCAAATTTGATTGCAATTGAAAACTGGTAATTGTCAAAAACATTTATAAAATGTTGACTCAAGTATTCCTAACAACTTTATTTGCCACTGACATTTCAAGTACTTGTTCTAGTAAGCACTTAAAGGTCACTCAAAGTTTGTGTTGTGGTGCATTCTAGAACATTTGGGGTTTTCATGATGATATACTGACACAGCTCTACAAAGTCAGTGGTACTATTATAATTTATAACACTTGAAGATCTCATTTGCAGGGCTTAAATTGAATTCAGATTTCACTTATTACTCTAATTAAACAAAAAGAGTCCTAAAAACCTGACAATTACAGTGAATTGTTTTTCAGGCCAAAAATGCTACTGCCAATTTGGCATGTAGGTAATCTATTTCAATGACTAAAACCATGGACCAGTGCTCCCAACATTCTGAAACAGAGGGGGTTTTTTTCTAACCATAATTTTATTTCTTTTAAGAATGCTTCAGTTTTCAGGTCCCAGTGAAACAGAATTTTTAAATTAAAACCATTTACACTTATCTTTCCTATATAGTTTCACATTTCTTTTTGCTTTGGATTCCCACTGCTCATTGGAGTCAGGACAGATGAAATCCTGAGGGATACATTTGAACAAATCAATATATATGATAAGATATTCCATGAACACACAGCCAATGAATTTGAAGTACTGAAAATGTAAAGATTTTTTCACATCTTGAGCTCTAATTTCTCAGATTTCCCGAGTTCAATATCATGTGCTGTATAACATTGTATTTTGTTTCATTAAACATTTCAGAAAACAAGTAAGGGACAACTTAGTTGTTTTACCCATGCAGGTGAGCATCCACTAAGAATTGGTGTCAAGTAAAAGATACCTAAGGTAAGGTAAAAAATAAATTAGGAAGGTTTTTTCTACCTTGCCTGGAGAAAATACTATGCACTTTCAGCTTTTGTGTTACTTCAGGTACTCAGGGGTTTTTCTCATTTTTCACACAAAATGCTTTATTTC
This sequence comes from Edolisoma coerulescens, assembly GCA_013397115.1. Lineage (NCBI taxonomy): Eukaryota > Metazoa > Chordata > Aves > Passeriformes > Campephagidae > Edolisoma > Edolisoma coerulescens. Next base: position 34,101 of record VWZW01004035.1, read on the forward strand.
AGCTAGAATAATTTATCGAAACTTTGTCAGTGAAGGATAGGATCAGAACTGATTTTTACATGTAAAATTGAGAGATTCACCAAATATTCTTGATAATGCCTAATAATTCTATATTCCACCATTATGTAGTAAAGTGTTTTCATAGCAAGTACATTTCATATTAACAGTGCTTTACCTTTGAATGTGTGTTTGAGCATACTCTTCACAAATTTATAACTATTATTATCATCTTGAAATACACAGTTATTTGTTTGATGATAGGTTTTCACATTGCAGGACAAACTGTGTTTGGCCTTGCTGAGGATTCAGTACCTTGTTACTGGTGATTACACTGATTGACAAGGTTCTGTTTATATATACTTTCCAACAGTTATGTCTACAGTGAAAATATCACTATTAAAAAGTGGCAATTAACTCTTGAATAATCTAAAGTTGAATGCAAAAAGGAGTTCTAAAATAATTGTTTAATTTACAAGTTTTTCAAGGTATTTTTAGTTGCCTCTAATTCTTCAAATTAATACAAACAGCTACCAGCCAAACATAAAATACAAAACAATGTCAAAACTCTCACTTGGATTACAACAGAGACAGAAACATATAGATGATTAAATTAATAGATAAACCACTGTTGTTAAGATTATATTTTATAAGAGTTATTCCTTTTTCAAAGAGTTTAATTATTAAAAATAGTAGACTCTGTTAGCCTGATTCTCCATGCAGTTCTGCAGTTCACATTCTTAAGATCTACTTATTGTGCATCTACTAAGAACATTGCATACCTATATTAAAAACCCGATCTGTTAAGAGTTGTCTGCTGGTAGAGGATGCAATACGTAAATTCAGGAAAGGAAAACAATGTGGGAAGCTGAAGGGTCAATGGACTTATATATGGTGTGATAGTTTATTCAAATTAATGAAATGTCCAATTCTTCTTCTTTACTTACAATTCTATTTTCATTGTAGTTTGAATATTTGTAGCCTTCTTTTATTTGGACTGCATATTTGGGTTCCCGTCTTCATTGTTATGAAGGAGTGACTGAAGGATGAAAGCTAATAGACAGAATGATCTTGGAACAAGACAACTTTGCTTAATTCTATATATGATGATATGGGAAAAGAGACAGCCTTCAGAGTTCATCTGTCTTTGGAGTGTTCATTTCTTCCTGCCTTAGGAACTACATATTCTGTAGTTCAGTATATAGAGTTTTTTTCTAGTAAACTGCTTTCTCTTTAGTTTGTCTTCTGAATACTGTAAGGTACAACTGGACAGGCTGCAGACTGGATACAGCAGATTCAAATACTTGACATAATTCTGGAGAAGTAACAATTACTAACTCCCAGGTAAGCTTTTTTTTTAAATTTCAATTCAGTTTAAAGTAATGTAAATAGATACAGAACATTTTCATGCTTCTATTTCAGCTTGAAGGTGTCTGAGAATATCTCCTTCCATTTCCTGGAGCAAGATTGTGACAATTCTCTTTGTGATACTCAATAGCACTCATATGGCAACATAATTAATGTAGCAATGTAACATAAGTGTTTCAGTTGTCTGGAGCTTGATGATGGTTCTGATAGATTTGAGTGTTTATGGGTAAGAATTGAGGGAAAGGAGAACAGTGCCTTAGTGGAAGACCTAGAATATCTTAGTGGAAGTTTGTTTTTATAGACCGCCCAATCAGGATAAAGATGCAGACAAAATATTCTAGAAGCAGCTGATGGAAGTCTCGCAATCATTGACCCTTGTTTGCATGGGGGACTTCAACTTACCAGATGTCTGATGGAAGTACAACATAGCAGAGAGAAAACAGTCTAGGGAAGTTCCTGGAGTGTGTGGAACATGACCTCCTGACACAGCGCTAAGGGAGCTGACCAGGGGTGGTGCCCCAGTAGACCTGCTGTTTGGAAACAAAGAAGGATTTGTGTGGGTTGTGATGGTCAAAAGCCATCTGTGGCACAGTAATCATTAAATGAACAGGTAACTAAGGAAGGATGCCAAGAGAACTTCCACCTTGGACTTCCAGAGGGCAGACTTTGACCTATGAAGGAGACTGGTTGAGAGAGTCCCTTAGGAGGTAGTACTGCAAGGAAAAGGAATCCAGGAAGGTTGTACATGGTTTAACAAGGAAATATTAAAGGTACAGGAGCAGGCTGTCCCCATGGGCAAAAGACCTGACATGGAAAAAGACCAACCTGGCTAAACAGAGAGCTTTGGCTGGAACTCAGGGAAAAAAGAGAGTGTGTCACCTCTGGAAAGAGGGGCAGGCAACTCAGAAGAACTACACAGATGTTGTGAGGTTATGCAGGGAGGAAATTAGAAGGACCAAAGCCCAGCTAGAACTTTATCTGACCAGGATTGTAAAGATAACAAAAAGGGTTTCTATAAATAGCTCAGCAATGAAAGGAGGGTCAAGGAGACTCTCTATCTTTTATTGGGTGTGGAGGGAAACATACTGACAGGGGATGAGGAAAAGGCTGAGATATTAACGCCTTCTTTGACTCAGCCTTTAATAACAAGACCATTTGCCCTCAAGGTACCCAGTCCCCTGAGCTGGAAGACAGAGATGGGGAGCAGAATGAAGGCCCCATAATCCAGGAGGGAAGGGTCACTGACTTGTTACGTCACTTGAACCCACACAAGTCCATGGGGTCAGAAGGGATCCACCCAACAATACTAAGGGAGCTGGCAGAAGAGCCCACCAAGCCATTTTCAATAATTTACTCCTGGTCAACCAGGAAGGTCTCAAGTGACTGGAAGTTAGCAAATGTATTGCCCATTTATCAGAAGGGTCAGAAGGGTGGTCTTGGGAAATACAGGCCTGTCAGCTTGATGGTGCCAGGGAAGGTGCTGCGGCAGATCATCTTGAATGCCTTCTCACAGCAAGTAGAGGACAACCAGGGTATCAGGCCCAGATGGCATGGGTTTATGAGAGGCAAGTCTTGATTGACCAACCTCATTTCCTTTTATGACAAAGTCACCAGCTTAGTGGATAAAGGAAAGGCTGTGGATGTCATCTACCTGGACTTTAGTAAATAATTTGTCATCATTTTCTGCATCATTCTCCTGGAGAAACTGGCTTACAGTGGTGTGGATGGGTGTAGTCTTCACTGGGTAAAAGAATGGATGGATGGCAGGGCCAGAGAATGGTGGTGAATGGAGTAACATCCAGCTGGTGGCCAGTTACAAGTGGTGTTCCCCAGGGCTCAGTATAATGACCTGGATGGGGGGATCATGTCCTTGCTCTGTCTGTTTGCAGACAACACCAAGCTGGGCAGGAGCATTAATCTGCCGTGAGGGATCAGACAAGATTGGATTGGTGGGCCCAGGACAATTTTATGAGAGTCAACAAGGCGAAGAGCTAGGTCCTGCCTTTGGGTCACAACGACCCCATGCAGTGCTTGTGGCAGTACTGTGGCAGGCAGAGTGGCTGGAAATCTGCCTGGTAGAAAAGGACCTGCAGGTGTTGGTCAACTGCAGCTGAACATGAGACACCATGTGCCCATGTGGCCAAGAAGGCCAATGGCATCCTGACCTGTATAAGAAATAGTGTGGCCAGGAGGATCAGGGCAGTGATGGTCCCCCTGTATTCAGCACTGGTAAGGTCGTACCTCAAGTGCCATGTTCAGTCCTGGGCCCTTCACTATAAGAAAGACATTGAGGTGCAGGAGTATTTCCAAAAAGCAATGAAGCTGGTGAAGGATCTGATGAGGAGTAGTTGAGAGCAGTGGGGTTGTTTAGGCTGGAGAAAAGGAGCCTGAGGGAAGACCTTATTGCTCTCTACAGCTACCTGAAAGCAGCCATTTTCTCCAGGAGAATGCTGTGGGACACAGTGTCAAACGCTTACTGAAGTCTAGATAGAGAACATCCCCAGCCTTTTCCTCATCCACTAGGTGGGTCACTTCGTCATAAAGGAGATCAGGTTGGTCAAGCAGGACCTTCCTTTCATAAAACTGTGTTGGCTGGGGTTGGTCCCCTGGCTCTCCTGCATGTGCTGTGTGTCGGCACTCAAGATGATCTGTTCCATTATCTTCCCCGGTACCAAGGTCAGGCTGACAGGCCTATATTACCCCATATCATCCTTCTGACCCTTCTTGTAGATGAGCATCACATTTGCTAGTCTCCAGTCAACTGGGCCATCTCCAGTTAACCAAAAGTACTGGTAAAGGATTCAAAGTGACTTGGCAAGCCCTTTTACCAGTTGTCTCATTACTTTCAGGTGCATCCCATGTGGGGTCATAGACTTGTGTATATCTAATGGGCATAGCAGATCCACATCCTGGATTATGGAGGCTTTATTCAACTCCCCGTCACTAAGTTGCAGTTCTGGAAACTCAATATCCTGAGGACAACTGGTTTTAGTATTAAAGACTGAGACAAAAAAGACATTAAATACCTCAGCCTTTTCCTCATTTCCTATGCTACCCTCTGCATCCAGTGAAGGATGATGTCTTTCTTTAGCCACGGCTTTGCTGCCAAAGTATTTATAGAAACTTTTTTTGTTGGCTTAAAGCACAGTGGTCAAATTAAGTTCCATTTTGGCTTTGGCCCTTCTAATTTTCTCCCTACATAACCTCACAACATCCTTGTAGTCCTGCCAGGTTCCCTGACCCTCCTTCCAGAGGAAGGAACTTTTGGGTTTTTTCCCGAGTTCCTGCCTAGGTTCTCTATTTAACCAGGCTGGCCTTTTTCCCTGCTGGCTTGTCTTACAGCACATGGGGACAGACTGCTCCTGTATCTTTAAGATTTCCTTCTCAAAGCCCATTAAACTTCCTGGGCAACTTTACCCCTCAGGACTGGTTCCCAAGTTGCCCGCAAGGCTCTCTCAATGACCCTTGCCAATGTATGGGCCATAATCCTTTTCGCCCTCTGAGACAGGTGGACCCCATCTGTTGCCAGCAGGCCTGATGCAATGTGAACTGCCCCAGTCCAAAACCAAAAGTTCCACCTATGACAGCAGCCCCTAAGCCATGTATTAATCAGGGTATTTTCCCTGTTCCTTTCTGTATTTGCCCTTGGTACTGAAGGAATTGAGTAGAATACCACCTTTTGCACCTACTCCTTTGACCAAATGTCCCAGTGCCCTGAAGTCTCTTTTGATTGCCCTAGGACTTCTTTCAATTTCAGCACTACTAACCTGGACAATTAATACAGAGTAATAGTCAGAGGACTGTACCAGATCAGGGAGTTTCCTTACCCGGACCCCAGGCAGGCAGCAGACTTCCCTGTAAGATGGGTCCAGTCAGCATATTGGGGTCTCCATTCCCCTCAGAAGGAAGTTGCCGATTACAATTACCCTTCTTTTTTATTTTGTGTAGTTGTAATACATGGGCTTGGCTGATTCTCACTAGCCAACCCCTCAGATGGTCCTTTGTCTACCTCATCATTCTCCTGGCCTTCAGTTTCCAGAGCCTCAAACCTGTTCTGTAGGGGCACCTGGGAAGGGGAGGAAGGCCAGGAGAGGATTCAGCAGCCACCCAAAGCAAGGACCTGACTCCATCTCCTCCCAGTCTCTTAGGTTCCCTCCTGCCTGTTAGGAAAAGGTTAGGGCATCCTTGGCTTCCTGAGGTGCAGTTGTCTGGTACCCTGCCTCAGGGTTGGTAGAATGTAGCTCCACCAGTCAATTTCCTCCTCAGACACCCCAATTACTGTTTAACCTTCCCACCTCCTCTCTAAGTTGCACCACTAGGCTGAACAGATCACTGACCTGCTCATACCTCACACAGGTATTGTCTCTTCTTCCTTCAGATACCAATGCCAGTCTCTGGCACTCTCTGCAGTGTGAGACCTGCATCCCTGCATATTTCTTTGGAAGATCAGTTTGCCACGTCCTTTCTGGCACGTGCAGAAGACACAGATCCTTTGCAAGTAGACACAATTGCTAAGCTCACATCTTAAGGTGAGTGACTGTGCCCTTTCCTGCTTGAACTGCTCCTTGAACCTCCACACCACACCCTGGCAGCCGCACCATGGGGGAATGGGGATAGGAGCTGTCCCTGCTGGTGCTGCCCACCCTGAGTCAGAGCTGTCTGTAAGTCGCAGCTCCACTGCTTCCTGCTTGGGAGAAGGGGACTGGAGCACGTTTCTGTGTTTTATTTTTGAACTCTTACTGGGTAGGAAAGCTCACCTTGCTCCCTCTGCGTGATCCTCGGCTCCAGAGCACTTCTGTCCATGCAGTTCAGCTTGGAGTCTTTGCTGAAATGGCGATTACTCCAGAATTTGAATTGGCACTACCCCTGACTCCCTAAAACTTTCTCAAATGTTTTAAAGAAGTAACAGTTTACAGTTAGAAAGGGTCAGAAGCTGGGCTACAGATCTGACATATTCATAAAGCCACATGAAACTATTGCCAAAATATGAAGATCTGTAAAAATACGTAAAAATAAAAAATTTCTAGTTTCCCTCTCAGTTAACTTTTTCAGTACTTCAACTATTTTTGGCATGTTTTCCACTACTAGAAATATTCCATTTGGGATTCAAGGTGGAATTACAACCACCATTACATTTTTGCACCTGGTCCAGAGAGTAAGTCAAATAAGTGGCATCTCAGGGAGCTGGGATTGTTTGGTCTGGAGAAGAGAAAGCTCAAGGGAGACTATCACTCTACAACTATCTGAAAGGGGATTGTAGCAAGATGGGGCTCGACCTCTTCCCCAGGCAACTCACAAGAGGACAGGAGGAAATGGCCACAAGCTGTGCAAGGAGAGGTTCAGGTTGGACATTAGGAAGAATTTTTACACTGAAAGGGTGGTTAAACATTGGAATGGACTGCCAAGGGAGGTGGTGAAGTCACCATTCTTGGAAGTGTTCAAGAAATGACTGGAAGTGACACTTAGTGCTATGGTTTACTTGGCATGGTGGTGTTCAGTCAGAAGTTGAACTCAATGATCTTGGAGGTCTTTTCCAACCTTAATTATTCCATGATTCTGTGAAAGGGAAGAAACCTCTCTTCACTGGCCTGTCTGGTCATACCACTCAAGAATGGGCCCACGGGAACCTCATGAGATTTAACAAGACCAAATAAAAGGTGCTGTAGCTGGACTGCAGCAACCCCTGGTATCAATACTTGGGGGATGAAAAGATCAAGAGCAGCCCTGCTGAGAAGTACTTCGGGGTGTTGGTGGATAAGAGGCTTGACATGATACAGCAATGCACTCATGCAGCCCAGAAAGCCAACTGTATCCTGTGCTCCAAGAAAAGAAGTGTGGCCAGCAGGGCAAAGGAGGTGATTCTCACCCTCTAGCCCACTTCAGTGAGGCCCCACCTTGTGTATTGCATCCAGCTCTGGGGTCCCCAGCACAGGAATGACATCAACATGTTGGAGTGAGTCCAGAGGAGGCCACCAAGTTGATTAGAGGGATGGAACACCTGAGGAAAGGCTAAGAGAATTGGGTTTGTTCAGCCTGGAAAACAGAAGGCTCCAGAGTGACATAAGTGGGGGCTACCAGTACCCAAAGGGAGCCTGCAAGAAAGACAGAGAAAGATTATTTACAGGAGCATATAGCGATACAACAAGTGGAAATGGCTTAAAACTGAGAGTAGGTTTAGACTAGCTATTAGGAGAAAATTCTTCCCTGTGAGAGTGGTTGTCATGGTTTGACACTGGCCCAGCGCCAGACACCCACGAGAGCCACTTGCTCACCCTCCCCTGCCACAGCTGGGCAGAGGAGGGAAAAGGAAAAAAAAATTAATGAACGCTTCCTGAGTGAGATAAGGACCGGGAGAAACACTTCAAGGGCAAAACAGGCTCAGCTTAAGTTGCAAAGTGAATTCATTACTAACAGAATCGGAGGAGGATAATGAGAAGTAAAATAAGCCCTTAGAACATGTTCCACCCCCCAGCCCCTCCCTCCTTCCCACTGACAGCAAAGGGAGACAGGCCATGGGGTTTCGGTCAGTTCATCATTGAGATTTCCTTCCGCTGCTCCAGGAGAGGAGTCTTCCCCTGTGAGGCCGTGGGGTCCCTCCCATGGGAGACAGTTCTCCATGAACTTCCCTGGTGTGGGTCCACTCTCAAGAGCAGCAGCCATACCACACCTGCTGCTGCATGAGTCCCTCCCACGGACAAACAGTCCTCTCAAAACTGCTGGGCCGTCTGTCTCTCTTTCCATGGGGTGCAGTCCTCCAAGGACAGGCTGCTCCAGCCTGGAAGCAGGGGCCCTCTCTCTCCACCGGGTCTTCCACTGGAACACAGCCTCCTCCACGCATTCACCCACTCCAGCACGGGCACCTCCCCCACGGGCTGCAGGTGGATCTCTGCATCCCACATGGGCCCATGGGCTGCAGGGGGACAACCTGCTTCACCATGGTCTTCACACGGCCTGCAGAGGAATCTCGACTCCAGTGCCTGGAGCACCTCCTCCCCCTCCTTCTTCACTGACCTTGGTGTCGCCATGTTGTTTTCCCTCACATGTTCTCACCTCCTCCTCTTCTCTGACTAGAATCAAAAATCTTGTGACTTTTTTTGATTTTCTTCTTAAATATGTCATCACAGAGGTGTTACCAACCTCTCTAACTGGCCCAGTTTTGGCCAGCAGCATGTCCATCTTCAGAGCCATCAGCCATTGGCTCTGCTGGACATAGTAGGAAGCTTCCAGCAGCTTCCTCACAGAAGCCATCTTTGTGGCCCCCCTGCTACGTGAAACTAGGCCATGCCAAACCAATACAGTGGTGAGGCACTGGAACAGGTTGCCCAGATAAGCTGTGGATGCCCCATCCCTGGAAGTGCTGAAGGCCAGATTGGATGGAAGTCTGAGCAACCTGGTCTAGTGGTAGGTGCCCCTGATCAAGTCAGGGTGGCTGGAACTAGGTGAATCTATAAGGTCTGTTCCAACCCAAGCCATTCTGTGATTTAAAAAGTCTTGAACCTGAATTGGGGAGGGGAGGGGAGGGGAAGGGAGAAAGGAAAAAAGGAAAAAAGGAAAGAAAACATCATGTACACTTAAACACATGTTTTGTGGGCATGGTGAGAATAGAAGAAAAGGAAAATTTCTTAATGTGAATTCTGGAGTTCACAAAGATCAGATCTTTGGTACAAGAATGAAAGCAGAGTTTTTTACTAAAAGCAATGTACTTGAAGCATTCTAGTAGCCTTCCCTTCTTAAACACTTCCATGGTCAATTTCCTTTTCCTTGTAACTAAATCTGACTTTCATAAATTCTATGTAGCATGTCAGTCAGTATGACAAAAAAAAGTTTATTTTCATATCTGAAGTGTTATAGTCTTTTGTATATTGTCTGATAAAAACAACAGAATGCAGTAGTATTTTATAAATTACTGAGACTTGTCAATGCATTTTTTTGCAAACAGTTCCTCATTAGGTGGCTACACAAGGTTATGAAGCACTGTTTACATTGCTCTCAATTCCTTGCAAGGGACATTTGTATTTTATCAGCAGTGATAAGATAAAACCCAAAATGTAATAAATACTTTCTGGTTTTTATGTATTTCTCAGCTGTATTTACAATTAGGACTCCTGACTGGTTAAAATATAATCAAAGAGACAACCAGATGAAATCCAGATGTAGAGTCAGCTGGGATGTTTGTCTGTCTAATACTGAAGTCTGTGGAAGCTTTAGCTCAATTTTGATGACAGTAATACATAAAAATTATAGAACCATTTAAAGTCTAAAATTAGGTTCTAACACAAATATAAAACCATTGTCAAATAAAGTATAAAAGTTACTTAAGCTTTTTCTATCCTTTATTTGTCCTTATCTTTTATCCCTTTTTACAATCAAGTTCATATTAAGAAAATGTCAGATGAAGTTGCAGAGCAAGAAAATTGACATGATGCTTAAAATGACAACATGGCCCCTGAAGATCATGACATTAGTGTTCTTTCTCGTGGCCTTCTGAAGTCCTATGATTACATCAGCTCTTATGTAAGGAAAAAGACAAAGTGTTTTCATTTTATAGTTCGAATACAAAAAAATTAGCTTAAACATAATTAATTAAAATATCAAAGGAACCCAAAATATTTAAAAATAAGTTCAGAATAACTAATATGGAGAATGCTGTGAATATGATGGAGGAATTTACTTCTTATTCAGATCTTACAGAAAACCTACCTTTCCAAAAATTATACCTTAAGCTGAACGATGAGAAGAAAATTTGACATAGATAACACGACTCCTTGTTCATTTAATTTTATCATTACTCCTTTGATCTTAATCTTACTACCATGCATTCCGAGAAGTTCATACTGTAGGGACTTAAAGCCTTTTGTCCAGCTATGACAATGGTATCTACCTCATCAGAAAACAAATATTAAGCAATATTACATGGCCCCTAAGAGTACTGATGACTAGGTAACCCTCACATCATTGATTCAGTTTGACTGCTTTGTACACTGACTAGTTAAAGTGTAGCTACATTCAAGCAAGGATATTCTGTAGGTAATACTGTCAGAGAGTCTTCCAAAGAAATTAAACTATGACTGAGTAAACGTCTTGGTTTGAAAGACAGGTGTCTGCTAAGGAAGGCAGGAGCCTCCCTTGGAATGGAAAACGAAACCCCCTTCCCTCTGAATTATTAAAATTTTGGAATGAAGGGGCTTTCAGGCGAAGATATGACAAATAGGAATAAAAGTTCTTTACTAATATATATATATATATCTATATATATATATATATCTCTAAAACAAGGCAACCAACAACAATAACTATGGCAGTAACAACAAAAAGAACCAGTAACCCAGTGACAGCCTTCTCAGCTGTCAGGCACCTTCCCCTTCGATGCAGTGATGGCCACTGCCAGCAGGGATGCTGGTGGCTCCTGGTGAGCAGGGCGGGTGCGATGGTTCTCCTGCAGCTGCAAGGGGTGCTCTGGAGCGAGCTCGGGGAGCACGCGGTGATGGCAGCCGGGCCGAGTCGGGGAGGGATGGGAGAAAGGCTTCACAAACTCCCTGGGCAGCCGATTCCAATGCCCAGCCAGACCCCTCGGGAACAGCAGGCGTGTAGCGAAGGCTCACAGCAGGGGCCAAGGAACAGCAAGGCAGGGAAGCCGCAGTCCGGCTTCTGGCGGGGCAGGGAAAAGCACGCTTGGAGACAGAGTTTTTCTCTGAGGCACAGTGGGAGGAAAGCCGGAGAAAGCAGGACTCCACAGCGGTGAGTTCTTCCCCCTGAACACCTAGAGAACAAGAGAGCTAGGGGCTACACTCAACCCCAGGTAAAAAGAGGGAAGCCAATTGACTCGCTCTCCCTGGGGCCAGGTCCTTTTGTCTCTCTTAAGTGCTCGGTGATTTGTCTCCTAGTTATGTATGGGGGAAATTCTTTAAGAGAAAAAGAAAACAAAAGGATAACTCCTAAAACCCAAACAGTAAACGACTCACTTATGTAAAGGTTCCTTTTACATTCAGTGGAGATAGACTCTCTCTTTTCTATCAGAAAATAAAGAGCAACAAAACCACGAATTCAGCACTTGGAACAAGTAGTCATAGCATTTGAAATAATTTAACAATGCTGTAATTTTCAATTTAAAAAGAATATTTATAGCTGAACACAAACCAATCCTTCTAAAATTCTTCAGTAACCTGCAGTAACTTTTGTTGAGCAGAATGAACTCAAACATCTTAGAAATATTGTAGATCTGTAGCAGACATAGAAGGTAGGGAACCACTAGTCACCATTTTAGCGAAGGTAAACAAAAACACAAAAAAATTTTATTTTAATTTTCAAAAAGAACATTAACTATCTAAAGTTTAAATTAATATTAGAAGATACTTTCTTCTGTTAAGTAAAGCAAGGGTGCATTTAGGATGGTATAAAAGCTTGAGAGAAATGACATGTATTTTAACTCTTATTTGGCATCCTATTATTACTCCTCTTCCCTTCTCTGTGTACATTACTGCTCTACTATCCCCTCTGCCTGACGGTAATTTCTATCTCCTTTTAGCTAATGATCTCTTCCTCATTATATAACATGTCGCTTTGGTTCTGGTTTGTATCTTGTGCTGGTTTCTCTAACTTAACAACACCTGCTTCTTTCACTGTTTCTCTCCAATAATCTCTGTGTGTTGTGCCTCAGTTCATTATTTCCTCACACTGTTTACAAGGACTATTAAGATTTCTAGTCATCTTGTTGCTTTATTGAGCTTTCCGTTATTCTTTTACAGAGATCTGTATTACTTGCCTACTATGTACAGACATCCCTTTAACTATCCTCTAATAATACCTCATACCTCATGCTCTTCTCAGTCCTCTCTTTTTTTCCTTTCCTCTCTCTCCATATGAAGAATCCAATGTTCGGAATGATTCTCTTTTCATTTCCGAAATACCTGACTTGCCTCCAAGGACATTCAGAGGATGTATTTCTCACCATAACTCCACTTAAAACCTTTTCTTACCTAGGTCTGCCAATCCAGAGCTCAGAATCACAAAATGAGATCTGGCTGTAAAGAAATGGATAAGCATATCGCAGTTTAGTAAGTAGGTTTGCCTACATTATGCTGCATAGTACCAATTATTAAAGTAAAATATGGACTTTTTAGCCCATCTGTTTGTTAGTTCAGCTTTTTTCCCCTTCTGCCAACAACAAATTCATAATCTAAAGCTCATGCTAAGAAAAACCCACAGGCACTATTGGTTGTCTCTAATTTGTGTTTGTTTGTAATTTAAGCTGCATGAGATAAACTGAACCTTACACTTGCAAAAGCAAAGAGAATTATACTCTTTAATATGCAGATGTTTATTATGATTATTTTTCTGTCTTTGACAGTGAACTTTAAAAATATGAAATTATAGTTCATAAGAAGTCATCATAGACACTACTTCTTTATATAAATAAGATCTTTGGAACACTTGAGGAATTTTGTGGCAAATTCATAAATCACTTTGAAGTGAAAGCTTTTTAAAATTCAAATACATTCCTTTTTTTTTATTTTTCAAACATAAAAATAAAGAAAAAGTGATTTATGAGGAATACTGTGTGACTCTGCAGATAAAAGAGGTTTTCATGAGCTTTGAGAAAAGAATTTCCTATGTTCGTCAGCATGAATTGAAGTTTTTAGCTTTTTAGAATTAGGAATGGAGTGCCAGAAGATCAGGAAGCCTTGTCAGATTGATGCCTTAGAGAACCTAGAAATGAAACAACACACACTTTCGAGATAATATTAGTAGAGGAGGCAATATAAAGTCTAGTCTTTATTGGAGGCCTCCAGGAACAGATATGGAAAATGTCCACAAAATGCCCACCCTCCCACGGGGTGAATACAGTTTTATAGGTTTAGAAAATCAGCATAATTGACAAAAATAACCAATTAGAGACATAAGTGGTGAGGCAATTTCCCCTGGTTCAAGCCCCTCCTAAATCCTCCCCCCTCAGATGGGAACTAAACTTTGTTTATGAACATATATCTCAAAGAGCTGGTCTCAACTTTGGTTGTCAGGAAAAAACAAGCCTTGGAATGTGTTTCTGTCTTTCTGTCGATCAGGTAGGGTAAGGAAAAGTACTGAAGCTAGCTAAAATACAATAATAGAGCTACAATTATATGTGTAAAGAATACAGAGAATATATAAAAGAAAGAAGGCAAAAATCAATTTGGCATCAGATTCCTGGTACTTCCTGTTTCCGACCAGGCTGCAAATTAGGACAGGAAAAGCATTTTAATTGTTATGTTTTGGCAAATTCTGTTCTACTTATGGAAGAAAACTAGAAAATGTAAATATTTTACAGTTCTCAGGAAAAAGGAGAAAGGCAATTGTCTTAGTTTAAGACAATTTAAAGGGAACACTCAAAATTGAGTTCTTCCCCCTCTTCTTTAACCAATTCCTTTCCACCAATATGGAATGAATACAAGTAGATAAAAGTGAAAAAATAACACTTTACTAACAAGTAAAAGAGCAACAGTCAAAACAAACAACCCAAAACCCAACCAAACACACACACAGAGTAAACAATCACCAGATGCAAAATTACTAAACAGAGCCCCAAAATGGCAGGGTACACCCACATTCCCAAAATGGCAGCTCCCACAGCTGACCTCATGGCCCAAAAGACAAAGGGAAAGTGGTGCCCATTTCCCCACACTAAGATGGCAATCCTTGCAGGAGACCGCGCAGTCTGGGAGACAAAGGGAAAGGATGGTGGACAAAAGAAACCCTCCTGGGAAGATACGAGCTTATAAAGCAGTTCTAATGGCAGATGGGAATTGCCAGCACGTGTGGGGTCAGCTCTGCTGCCTGCCGCTTCCTGCTGCCACCTGCTGGACTCAGCTGGTGTTGGTGCTGCTGTTTCTGAACCACTGGTGTGTTGGGCAGGGAAGAAACAGCCTCCCAGACCAACGTGGGGTGGTCCGGCCCCAGGACAGCTCAGGTTTCACACTGCCCACAGGGTTTGGAAAATTCACTTAAAACCAGTTTCTGATTGTGTAATGCATTTTTCTGAGTTGCAAGCCCAGAAAAAAAAACCACTCCAAACAACCTCTGACAAAATGGAGCCTGTGCCTTAAGCAAAAGACACCAGGAGAAAGAGAGTGAGCCCAGCTTCCGATCTCCGACTTAAATAGCTTGGGCAGCCCCACCCTCTCTGCCCGTGCTGTTCCTTTTCTGGCCGTAGTGCAGGGTCTTAGAGAGGCAGTAACAATTTTTGGGCACAGAAGTATATGGTATACAGTATCATTTTGGGTTACCGAGGACAGTAATACAGGTTTCTCTAAGACAGATATGCAAATTAGGTAATTAACCTCAATATTCTCCTTCCAGGAGACAAAAAGTCCTATAGACTTACAGTTAAGTAAAAACACTCTCAACTCTGGCCTTCTTCACATTCAATTACAAAATTTGAAGATGAAGGTGATAAGACGAAGAAGTAATTAATTAGTGTTTGAAACAGGTGGTGGAAATAGTCTCCTTCCCCAGAGGTAAGAAAAAGCACATTGGAGGTTTTTGTTTATGACTGTTCATTTAACTCATGCTCAGATTTTGGCTAACTTGGTGTTATGATCTGATGTGTAGAGAGATACCTCTATCCAAATTAAGGTACAATAGAGACCATATGCTTAAGTCATAATACAGATATTATTTAATAGTATAATGTGAGGGGGCAGGAGAGAGGGGAGAGAGAGAGGATGAGGAAGAAAGAGAATGAGAGAGAGAGAGAGATAGAAGAGATAGTAGATAGTCACCACCCATAGATTCAGGGGCTGTTAGTCCTTCACCCTGAATTTCTCAGTGGTGGGGGGACCCAAGGTTGTTCAAAACTTTTCACTATTTATACTGTTTGGCAAACAAAGGAATTAATGCTCATTGGCTACACAGTTCTCTTATTCAACTGGTTAAATTTTTCCCTCGCTTCTAATGCTGCTTAGTCCCATGCTCAGTCTTTCTCTTCTTCTGAGTTGGTGGGTTTCTTTGAGTGAGTGGGTTGCAAGCAATCTTCCACTGCAGGAATTACATTT
Source organism: Edolisoma coerulescens (assembly GCA_013397115.1). Classification (NCBI taxonomy): domain Eukaryota; kingdom Metazoa; phylum Chordata; class Aves; order Passeriformes; family Campephagidae; genus Edolisoma; species Edolisoma coerulescens. The sequence goes on from VWZW01004035.1 coordinate 49,493, forward strand.
TACCTAGTCAGGGCTGATTTCAGCAGAATTGCTGAGTTTGCTTTTCTTGTGGATTCTTTGTGTCTATTACCACTTCAGCTTAACCAGAGCTTTTGAAGTGGCTGCAACAGTGGCTAGATTGCTGAAGCTTTTGTGCTTCCTGGTGTGACACAGGGATGCCTGCACTATGACAAAGAAGGAATCATAGAATGTTAAGAGTTGGAAGGGACCTTAAAGGTCATCTAGTCCCAGCCTCTTCTGCCATGGGCAGGGACACCTCCCACTAGACTAGGTTGCTCAATCCTTACCCAGCCTGGTCTTTAGCACTGCCAGGGCTGGGGCATCCACAACCTCCTCGGGCCAGTGTCTAACCACTCCTGGTCCAGTGTCTAACCACCTTGACATTAAAGAGTTCCTAATATCCAGCCTAAATTTCCCCTTTCAGTTTGTATCTATTAATTCTTATCCTATCATGACAGTTCCTCTTATCCAGTCTCCTGCTCCTTGGGAGAAAAGACTGACTCCCATCTGGCTACATCTTCCTTTCAGGTAGTTGTAGAGTGTGGTAAGATCCTCCCTGATATTCCTTTCCTCCAGGCTAAACAACACCAGCTCCCTCAGCTGCTCCTCATTTGACTTGTGCTGCAGACCCTTCACCAGCTCCATTGCCCTTCTCTGGACACCCTCCAGCACCTCAATGTCTTTCTTAGAGTGAGGGAGCCAAAACTGGATACAGCACTGGAGATGTGACCTCACCAATGGCGAGTACAGGAGGACCATCAGTGTCCTGGTCCTGCTGGCCACATTATTGCTGACACAGGCCAGGATGGCACTGACCTTCTTGGGCTAGAGAGTTAAAAAACACTGTAAATAGAGAGAAAAAAAAAGAGAGAACACAAATTCTTTAATTAAAATAGTTATTCTTTCTGTGTTTGAAACTTATTTTTGACACAGTGTTCTCTGGGAAGACAAGCACATGGGTTTTATTTGGCTTGTTCTCTGTGTTCTTTAACTAAGCAGCAAATACATCCATGTTTTGTCTGAAGAGTTTGGATTGTCCTCACAGCATCAATAAAGACATTCCATTCCCTGAAACAAATTTAACCAGTGCCCTTTTAAAACATCAGATATAGAAATGCACAAATAGTTATGAAATATGGGTATGAATTTGACTATTTCACATACACAATCAAAATAACTATAATACAGGTGAATGTTCTTAATTTATGCTACATATAGTGAGATAACATTTATAGAAACATAGAATCACAGAATGTTTTGGGTTGGAAGGGATCTTAAAGATCATCTAGTTCCAATTCCCCTGCCATGGGCAGGGACACCTTCCCCTAGACCTGGTTATTCAGTTTGTATTTGAGAGTTTACCCATGAAGCCTTTCAACATTTTCTAGTCTTTCTGGAACAACAACATTCCAAAATTCAATATGTGCATTACTGATATGATTTACTTTTTTTAATTGAAAAGATTACTTGAATTAACATCAAAGAAAATGTTGTCACTGGCTTCTATTATAGAAGTTTCAGAATCAGGTGCTCTCTTCACTTTTAAACTATGGCAAGAATAGTGTAGAGACAGATGCATATACCTTCATAAATGAAACCTTCTGATTTGTGAAAAAAATACTTGAACATGTCCTGGTTGAGAAATACTGAACAGTTTTAAGATTTCAGAAAAAAGAAGTATTTTTAAAATCAGCAAAAATCATGGAAAATGACAATTTCAAAATTATTTTTCAGACTTTTCTTCCTAAAGTTCTTTGTTATCTATCAAATTATCTTTGAATATTCTACTAAATTTAGCATATCAGTTTTCAGTGGTGCCCAATGACAGGACAAGGACAATGGCCACAAACTGAAACACTATCTAGAAGAAACTGAAACACAAACTGAAACACTAGATAGGAAGACCTATCTGCATACGGGGAAAAAATTTTCTTAGAGGATGACAGAGCACTGGAAAAGGCTGCCCAGATGGGCTGTACAGTTTCCTTCCCTGGAGATACTCAAAACCTATTTGAATGTGTTCCTGTGCAACCTGCTCTAGATAAGCCTGCTTTAGTAGGGGTGTTGCTTTAGTAGGGGTGTTGCTTTAGATGTTCTCCAGAGGTCCCTTCCAATCCGAATCATTTTGTGAGTCTGTGATTCTGTAAAAGACAGAAAAGAAGCTGACACTTCTTCAGAGAAAAATATTTCTCTTTGAGTTTTTTTAATCAGTGTGAAAATGAAAAATTCTATTGAAATACGTGCATTTAAATATTAAAACAACATTGTCGATATATAATGTTTCAGCTTTAGTTGAGTAATTTAGAATAATATATTCATACTTAATGTTATATCTCAGTACCCCCACATAGCACTTGGTTAATCAGGGATGATACCTAGTACACTGTCAGTGTGTCTGCAGAGCTTCTGAAAATGAGAGGTAGAATTTTCCACATTTCCTTGTCATATAAGAATGGTCACACATATTTTAAAGGAGCACATACAGAAATACAAATAATGTGATAGTTTTAAAAATATCTAGTGAAAAAGACATGCCCTTGTTAACTGACTAGGATCCCCTCCCTCATCCCTACATATGTCACGGATCACTTCACCTTTCAGTCTTGCATTTATTCCAGTGACAGTTCTCTACTTCTTTGCAAAAGTAATATATAAACTCTAGAGAGTACAAAGTGTGGTTATGCTATTGCTGTCTTCTGAACTTGGAGAATCTATCCACAGAATTAGGATCATAATCTCACTCCTCCATTAATTCAGTGAAACCTGTGAATACAGGAATCCCTTATGGGCCAAATCTTCAATCTGTATCATTGTAAATGTAGCAACAGATATTGTGGATGCTGAAAGCTTGGTCGCAGGGAGATTTTCCATCTTTCTGCCAGTGTCTGTGTGAGAGTCCTTGCTTTCACACAGACACTGGCCAAAAACAGTTAGAAGTTTTTGTAAACTAATCCCTTTATCTTGTAGGTGCAAGATTGTTATGCAGTATTGTTGTGATACTGACCAGAGAAATATTTTGAAATGGTTGTTGTAGGATTTAACCAATCATTCTGAGAGGTGGATGGTCAAGGACCAGTGACCTTGTGCCATTCAAGCAAACCAAGATATATAAACAAGTCTGTAAATTAATAAATTATTCCTTTTCTTCCTGGATCGAGCTCGTGTCATTTCTTGCCATCCCCGGTACAACAGCGACAGATATCATAGCCCATTTATAGGATAATAGGAAGACACAGCTCCCAGAGCCAGTTAAAAAACTCCAACAGTTTACTCATACCCATTGGTGTAAGGACACTGTATTTCCTCACTTTTCTAGAATAACCTCTGGAAGTATGGACAAATCATTTTTTTAGCCAATGGATTTGTAAGATACAACAAAAATAATTTTAAAAAAATTATTCTCCAGATTTTTCAGTATTTAGATTTTAGAAAACAGGGGGGAGGAAGCTTCCCAGATTTCTCAGGGTGAGCCCCAAAGGTGGCTCCCAGGGACTGCCTTTTGTCCTCTGTAGCATTGAGTACAGTCCCTTGTCAGAGCATCTCTGGGCCCTCGTGTCTTGGTTCTTGCCTGCGGCATTTGCACCCTCAAGGCAACCCAGGGCTTCTTGCTTGTGCGAAACAGCCTGTGCTTGGAAGGACTCCAGGCTTGCTGCATCATCCAGAGCTGCCACTCTCCAGCTCTCCCCCCGTGCAACACAAGCGTAGGGCAGGTACAAGAGTGCTTTTCATGCATCAATGGCCAAGAAACAAAACAGAGCAAGTTTTGGAAAGAAAAAAGTGGGCTTTTAATTGATACATGTCCTACTTCTGAAAATACCACACACCTCTTCCTGTGTATATGTGTTTGGTTCTGATCATTCTTCATGTTCTCACTCTTCAGGAAACAGGGACTGTATTCTTGATGCTGCCCTCAGAGGCTCTGTGGCTTTCCTTTACCAGAATGCAAGAGATGTATGCAAGAAGCTAAGCTGAAGGGTGCATCAGTGTGCTCCTGGCTACATGTAAACACTGTATTAATGCCTGTGAGCATCAGCTATGAAGCAGATTCAGAAAAATATAATTAAAATAAAATAACCCCTTTTCCACTTGTAATCTTTTTGATCTGGTATTTGAAAATGCATTTTGGACCTGAAAAAAACCCTGGTATTTCGGGCAAATAACAGTCTCATTGTTACTTGACACGCTGTGAGTATAGGGAAGAGAATAATTATGCTATGTTGCACCTAGAATTCTGCCTGACAAGCTACAACCTAGATCTGAGGGTCAAAGAGAGCAGGTCTCTGCGGTGCAGATGTCAGGCTGTCACATTCCACTGAGGGAAACTGCAAGGAGTTCTTTTAGAATTAGATGGTCAGGAATAAAATTAGGCCAAACAAGGCAAACATTGTATCTGAGAAGTGTTTATTGGTAATGAAAAAACAAAAGAAAAAGGAGTTACCCTACTAAAGAGGGCTAGAAAAGACAGAGCAAGAGGAAGAAAAATGGGAAAGGAAGGGGGGGGGAGAGAGAGAGAG
>VWZW01004035.1:54719-139226 GCA_013397115.1 Edolisoma coerulescens
AGGCGGGTAGGGTTGGACACAGGTGGCTCAGGCAGGGATGCAGAGACGAAGCAGGCAGGGCATTGGTCAGGGACACAGAGAGGCAGGACAGGCACATGAGCAATAAGAGCCAGTGAGGGCAGGAGAGCCAAAAGGCAGGCTTGGGCCAGGGCAAAGGAGGGAACGAGAGAGACAACAAACAGCAGTGAGCAGCAGCGAGCCCCAGCAAGTAGCAAAAAGCAGAGTCTCAAAAGCCCCCAGCCAAAAGACAACTCTCCAAAAGATCTCAAAAAGCAAAAAGCCTTAGACCCAAAGGCCCCAGCCAAAAAGCAAGTCTCAAAAAAACTTCCAACCGAAAAGCCCCCACAGCTTGTGATGCAGTTACTTTTTATGCCCCCTGGCTCCTCCTGAAGTCTGCCTGCTGACAGGAGACCATTGGCCCAGTCCAATGTCCCACTGCAGTCCATTGGTGGACACCTTTCGCCTTCTGATTGGAGAAGCCCCTCTGGGGAGTTCAGTGTCTCCTGCTGACTGTCCCATGGGAGGTATTGCCAGGCAAAGTCATCCCAGAGACAAGGCTTCTTCTAGTTGTCTCCTACAGGTGGCACATGTATAACCTCTTCTCCACATGCCTCTGACAACCATTGTTGAGGTAAATCAAAACTGAATTGGCTCCTCACACAGGCCCATGCAAGAGAGACGGTCAGAGACAGGCACACCTACAGCACCACTCAGGCAGGGACAGAAGGCCCCCTGGGCCTTTGGCAGGAAAACAGAGGCAGTGGGGGTCCCAGGCAAGGCCAGTCCCAGCCATTAGGCACCCCCAGGACCCTGACAGAAGTGATCTTGCACTGCTCACGTGCTCTCCTTCAGACACTGACAGTTGGACACTTTGAAGACAGAGTATTGGGCCAGATGGACCTTTGCTGAGATGGAGTACTGTTCTAAAGCTCTTTCTGTTTACCTGCTTTTTCTGAGGGAAACAGCCAATACATTTCTAAACATAAGTAAAAGGGTAAAAAAATCCATGGGGAAATGAACAGGTACTGCTCACCTGCAAATGATTTGCAACCACCAAGTTCAAGAGTACATCCCACATCAGACTTAGGGCTTGATTTTTGAGCCTCACTAGTGTGGAGTTTTGTGGTCCTGGGGAAACCCAAAGAAACTGGATGAACACAGAAGAATTTTAAAAATCTCACTTCACATTTGCTTTTTGCAAATCTGTTCAGATGGTCAAATCTTGAGACAATCCACAGCTCTTTCCCCCATCAGAAGGTACACATCTCCTTTCCACAAAGTGACAGATCCAATGCCTAGGCTGAGACATGATTATTCATCTAATCCCACCTGCTAATTCAGAGCTGAGAAGATATGTCACCAGATATTTCCTCAGCATGTGCTGGTTGGGAAAGAAGGAGGAAGAATAAGAATAAGAATGAGAATAAGAATGATAAGAGTAAGAATAAGAGAATAAGAATGATAAGAATAAGACTAAGAATGAGACTAAGAATGAGACTAAGAGTAAGAGGAGGAGGAGGAGGAGGAGGAGGAGGAGGTGACAACCGCTGAGTTGAGTTAGAAAGGCTCTACAATGATCATTGAGTCCAACTACCTGACAACTTCATGGCTGAGCAATAGTTAAAGCATGTTATTATGGGCATTTTCCAAATGCCTCTTTAACACTGACAGGCTTGGGGCATTGACCACCTCTCCAGGAAGTCTGTTTCAGTGTTTAACAAACCTTTCAATAAAGAAATGTTTCCTCATGTCAAGTGTGAACCTTTCATGATGGACACATCTTTGAGCCATTCCCATGTGTCCTGGCACTGCATATGAGGGAGAAGGGATTAGCACCTGCCTCTCCACTTTCCCTCCTCAGGAAGCTACAGGGAGCAGTGAGATCATCCTCCCTTTTCTTCTCATAGGACATTCTTTCCAGCTCTTTCCCTAGTTTTGTGACCTCCTTGAGACACATTCAATTACCTTACCATTCTTTTGAAATGCTTGGGGCCGGAACTGCACATATTACTCCAGCTAAGGCTGCATGAGCACTAAATACAGCAGGATAACCACCCCTTTTTACCAGTTGGTAATGCTGTGTTTGATGCACCCCAAGACATGGTTTGCTCTTGGATGCCAGGGCACGCTGACTCCTATCAAGCCTGTGCCAACCAGCAACCCAGGTCCCTTTTTGCAGGGATGCACTCCAGCTACTCCTCTCCCATAATGCTGGACTTGTGTCCAGCATTACTCCATCTTAAGTGCAAAATCTGGCATTTGGTCTTGTTTAGTTTTTAGCTATTTTAATCATTGCCCACTTTTCCAATCTATCTAGATCCCTCTTCAAAGCCCCTTGTCCATTTGGTATCGTAAGCAAACTTGCTAATGGTGCATTCAACTCCTATATCCAGATCACTGAGAAACATTTTGAACAGAACTGGCCCCTAGAGCTGATCCGTGAAGAACACTGCTGGTGACTGGTCACCAGACAGATGTAGCCCTATCCACTACAGCCCTCTGAGCCCTGCTATTCAGTCAGTTTTTCACCCAGCACACAGAAAACCTGCTTATCTCACAGGTGAACAACTTCTCCAGAAGGATGCTGTGAGGATTCTTGTTGAATCCAAGCTCCACGCTAGAAACAATTTAATTCTGTATTACTTACACCCATTCACATCATTAGAAGAGCAGGTTCTATGTATTCTTGAAATAAAAACTGCCTAACTCAGGACTAAACACAGTTAAAATTTCACCTTATATCTCTTGTGACTATCTTCTAAAATAAACATAAATCTTTGTAGAATTGTAAAAATAATATCACAATGTTTCAGAATACTATATTAGAAAATCTAAAGAAAAAATGCTTGACTTTATTTTATTTTGGAGTTCTTACAGAAATATCTTTTTTTAAAATNAAGTGATCTTGCACTGCTCACGTGCTCTCCTTCAGACACTGACAGTTGGACACTTTGAAGACAGAGTATTGGGCCAGATGGACCTTTGCTGAGATGGAGTACTGTTCTAAAGCTCTTTCTGTTTACCTGCTTTTTCTGAGGGAAACAGCCAATACATTTCTAAACATAAGTAAAAGGGTAAAAAAATCCATGGGGAAATGAACAGGTACTGCTCACCTGCAAATGATTTGCAACCACCAAGTTCAAGAGTACATCCCACATCAGACTTAGGGCTTGATTTTTGAGCCTCACTAGTGTGGAGTTTTGTGGTCCTGGGGAAACCCAAAGAAACTGGATGAACACAGAAGAATTTTAAAAATCTCACTTCACATTTGCTTTTTGCAAATCTGTTCAGATGGTCAAATCTTGAGACAATCCACAGCTCTTTCCCCCATCAGAAGGTACACATCTCCTTTCCACAAAGTGACAGATCCAATGCCTAGGCTGAGACATGATTATTCATCTAATCCCACCTGCTAATTCAGAGCTGAGAAGATATGTCACCAGATATTTCCTCAGCATGTGCTGGTTGGGAAAGAAGGAGGAAGAATAAGAATAAGAATGAGAATAAGAATGATAAGAGTAAGAATAAGAGAATAAGAATGATAAGAATAAGACTAAGAATGAGACTAAGAATGAGACTAAGAGTAAGAGGAGGAGGAGGAGGAGGAGGAGGAGGAGGTGACAACCGCTGAGTTGAGTTAGAAAGGCTCTACAATGATCATTGAGTACAACTACCTGACAACTTCATGGCTGAGCAATAGTTAAAGCATGTTATTATGGGCATTTTCCAAATGCCTCTTTAACACTGACAGGCTTGGGGCATTGACCACCTCTCCAGGAAGTCTGTTTCAGTGTTTAACAAACCTTTCAATAAAGAAATGTTTCCTCATGTCAAGTGTGAACCTTTCATGATGGACACATCTTTGAGCCATTCCCATGTGTCCTGGCACTGCATATGAGGGAGAAGGGATTAGCACCTGCCTCTCCACTTTCCCTCCTCAGGAAGCTACAGGGAGCAGTGAGATCATCCTCCCTTTTCTTCTCATAGGACATTCTTTCCAGCTCTTTCCCTAGTTTTGTGACCTCCTTGAGACACATTCAATTACCTTACCATTCTTTTGAAATGCTTGGGGCCGGAACTGCACATATTACTCCAGCTAAGGCTGCATGAGCACTAAATACAGCAGGATAACCACCCCTTTTTACCAGTTGGTAATGCTGTGTTTGATGCACCCCAAGACATGGTTTGCTCTTGGATGCCAGGGCACGCTGACTCCTATCAAGCCTGTGCCAACCAGCAACCCAGGTCCCTTTTTGCAGGGATGCACTCCAGCTACTCCTCTCCCATAATGCTGGACTTGTGTCCAGCATTACTCCATCTTAAGTGCAAAATCTGGCATTTGGTCTTGTTTAGTTTTTAGCTATTTTAATCATTGCCCACTTTTCCAATCTATCTAGATCCCTCTTCAAAGCCCCTTGTCCATTTGGTATCGTAAGCAAACTTGCTAATGGTGCATTCAACTCCTATATCCAGATCACTGAGAAACATTTTGAACAGAACTGGCCCCTAGAGCTGATCCGTGAAGAACACTGCTGGTGACTGGTCACCAGACAGATGTAGCCCTATCCACTACAGCCCTCTGAGCCCTGCTATTCAGTCAGTTTTTCACCCAGCACACAGAAAACCTGCTTATCTCACAGGTGAACAACTTCTCCAGAAGGATGCTGTGAGGATTCTTGTTGAATCCAAGCTCCACGCTAGAAACAATTTAATTCTGTATTACTTACACCCATTCACATCATTAGAAGAGCAGGTTCTATGTATTCTTGAAATAAAAACTGCCTAACTCAGGACTAAACACAGTTAAAATTTCACCTTATATCTCTTGTGACTATCTTCTAAAATAAACATAAATCTTTGTAGAATTGTAAAAATAATATCACAATGTTTCAGAATACTATATTAGAAAATCTAAAGAAAAAATGCTTGACTTTATTTTATTTTGGAGTTCTTACAGAAATATCTTTTTTTAAAATTATGGTTTGAATATTACTGTAAAAGATGTCTTGACATATAGTTAAGTAATGTCTGATGTGAACTGTTTCATGCAATTTTTTTCAGAACATTAGATTTTACCTCACAGAATATAACTTAGTTCAAGCAGCAAATTTGGCACACCTTTGATATAGGAGGCTGTATCCTTGCCAGTATTTAGCATCTCCTCAAAACAAGACACATGCTTTGAAACAGCTTATTCTGGAAACCTTTTAAATAACCAGCTGTGTTTGAAACAAGCAAATGAAGTATGCAAATGTTTAGGGATTCAAGAAGCATTCATTCTGTGGTCATGCATGTGTGTAATGGTAGTGACTGCCAGCTTATAGGAGTTAAGCAAATAAGAACTGGCGACATAAAAGATAAGCCAGACTGTCTATTTTTACATGAGGGAAAACAAGATGCAAGGAAAGGTTCTCACTGGCAGCTCATATAGTATTCAGACAAAGAATGTCCACTGTTACCCCAAGGATTTTCTCCAGACACCGCTAAAATAGTAGAAATTATAACAAGGAGTGAAAATCACAGCAGAAAATTGACTTTAAGATGAAGCTGAAAATCATAACTGAGAAGCTACTGCTTTCTGAAAGGAGTATGTGAGTATAAGGTGGCTTTGACTTTCCAACTCCTTAGCATGGTTGATAAGTTATCAGGAAACTAGCTTACCTAGTTATGTACCCTGACTCACGACTACTCAGTGACACAAGCATTTCCCTGGAACTCATCTGCAATGGATGTTTCTTGAGTCTACTTAATTACTTGACAAAAGCAGATTTATCCCATAGACACTTCTAAAACCATTGCTTGATTTCAGTACACTATATTCTCCTCCCTCTTGACAAAAGTAAGACTTATAACAAATATTTTTGTGATTGTCTGTGAGCCTTGTAGAACTGTCAGACAAAATTTGCAAACCCTTTAATTAGATCCAAATAAGAAACACCAAGGTGGATCTGATTTGTCGATAAGTTTCTGTTCAAAATATTATAATGTTAACGTTCTTCTTAAAAGGTAGAAAGATTTCTCACTTCCTTCATTTTGACCACTCAGTACCAGAACTGATGTTCATAGTCCTGAAAAGTACCTTAGAAGATCAATCAATCCAGTGGTTTAAAACTGCAGACTCTTAAGAATTTTCTAATACGGACCTTGATACATTTAACTTAAACCTGCTAGTATTGAAGTTACTGTTGGCATGCTCTGTTTTCCTATGGATGAAGGCCCAAAATTGAACACCATAATCTAATACAAGTCCTGCTCCTTTCTAATTCAAAAAGTATAATTATGATGTTTGGTGAAAACAATGTTAACATTAGTTTTAAATATCACATGAAGACTTCACACTGCCTCAAACTACCTCAAGTATTATATGATGTAAACACTGACTCAGACATTGACTATCTCATGCATGATACGTCATATAACTTCTTTTTCAAAGTAGTGTAATGCGGCGGCGAGGGAAGGATGCTACGCAATCAATATGATTGATAAAGCAAGCTTCGATTTATTCCCGAATAGCGCAGCCTTTTATACAGACTAAGTACAATAGGTATAGTGTGATTAACAATAATGCCTTATGCACAGTATCTGTGTATGCTCTGTCCTTGATGTATCTTTCTATGTTCTATCCTTGTATCTTTCTTCAGGGTTCTTCCTCATCTCACGGTCTCTGCCAGTAATTCAGTATTCTTAACAGTTTAGCTGTCACAGCACAATTGCCTGTGCCGGCCTGCATGTCCTACAATATGGAGTGCGGCCTGCTCTCTAGCAGCTGTTCTGCTGCCAGCCTGCTCTTTAGCAAGCTGTCTGCAGCCATAAAGCTTCTATAGATCCATGTCCATGTTCCTCGAGCCATTCTCCAACAGTGTAACACTACATCAGAAATTCTGTGTCAAATAGGAGGATTCCTGCTTTATATAGAGTTTCTCTTCAGACAAAATCTGCTTTTTATCCGTGTTTGGAAGTCAGTAATTAATGTATCATGCAAGGAACACAAAATTACCACTGGCTTACGAGCAGCTGCAGTTTTCCAAGTGAACTAAAACCCTCTTTGTAAACCGCATTCACACTTTTAACCTGAAACAATGCACAAAATTTCTACCATGAAATTTATGATTGAAGCATACGGCACTATAAAAGGTGTAAATGTTATGTATAAACTGCAATGCTCTCTCTAACATGATTTTTTTTTTAAACACAAAGAGTAAAGTTCAAAGGGGGAACAGCTTTCAAAACATGACATGACATGAACTCAGTTAAACCAGTTACTTTTCCACTTTACAGTGTGTGCAATGCATTAGACTGCAACTGGAAAGGATTACCCAGAAAAACACAGTCAAATGCATTAACCTAATTCTTGTGGGAGAGACAGTGCTTAAATATTAATCTGAGTCAGCAGGAAAGATGAGACTTCCAAAATTCTGGAAAGAACCTTGTTGGAGAATGGCTCGAGGAACATGGACATGGATCTATGGAAGCTTTATGGCAGCAGACAGCTTGCTAAAGAGCAGGCTGGCAGCAGACCAGCTTGCTAAAGAGCTGGCCGCACAGGCAATTGTGCTGTGACAGCTGAACTGTTAAGAATACTGAATCACTGGCAGAGACCGTGGGACGAGGAAGAACCCTGAAGAAAGATACAAGGACAGAACATAGAAAGATACATCAAGGACAGAGCATACACAGACACTGTGCATAAAGCATTATTGTTAATCACACTATACCTATTGTACTTAGTCTGTATAAAAGGCTGCGCTATTCGGGAATAAACCGAAGCTTGCTTTATCAATCACATTGATTGCGTAGCATTCTTCCCTCACTGCCGCAGAACCATAAAATAGATGTCAACAAATCCCACAGTCCACCTGCTTCTCCGTGCTAGGCTTTGAAAAATAGTTTGCATAAATCTTAGAGGATAATTAAAAATTCATTTGCATCTGGTTTGAGCACAGCAAGACACCTAATTTTCATGACTTCCCCATCTGCTGATCTAGCCCACAAATCTTCTGGACTTGGCATTGCCCCAGGCAGTAAGAAGGAAAATCAGACTATCATGGGTATGTTCATCTTTTGCTAAGTCAGGAGGTAGGGCTAGAGCCCACTATGCATTTACAAAAATCTTATATATGCCGCTGCCTCACAGAAGGCAGAAAATATTTCTTCTAAGAAGTCCCAATAGAAACTGTGGCAAGTCAACACAGAAGCTTTTTTTGTCTTATTAAACCTGCAGTAACACAAAAGCAGCAATTCTTCCAGCTAGTTTTCAGTCACACTCTTTCAGTTCAGCTTCTGCAGGAAAAACATTGCCAGTTCTTACATACTGTTTCTTATCACCATTCTGGCAATGATATATTTCATGATAGAGATGCTATTTATGATCTGTAAGGTGTGTTTAAAAATGACAAAGTTCTGGTTACACTTCCATGCATTTTGTGGGAAGCGGAAGCAGGATAGCAAGGTGTCATTCAACTAACTAGCTCACTTCTCTAAACAGTAGTAGTTTCACTTTCATTGATCAGAAAACCAATAGAAAGACTATGAGACAGGTGCTAGAAACTGTTATATAAAAATACATTTGAAATTATGTCTGAATTTTGTTCATCATTTCAACATACATGCAAGACCTGAGCTAAGAAAAATACATGAGTAAGTGAAAAGGCCTTTCCTAATTTTTTTAAAAGAAAATGTTGCATTTATAACTATTTATAAATCAGGTCCTACCATCCACATATTGAGCACATTTGTCCTCATTTGTTTTATCCTTATATACCACAAGAAATAGGGAAAACTATGTTTATACCAATATTATTTGGTTACTTTCATTACAAAACACTCAGCAAAAGTCCTCACAGATTTTAAAATTAGATGTTTCTCATTGAAAGAGTGGATCATGATGATGGACAGATGAAATATGAAGCTCCTAGCTTCAAGAACATTATTTAATCTTGCTCAAGCTACTCAGTATCCAAAATTTCATCCTAAAATCTTTTCTATCTTTCGCAGTTTGCCTTAAGTATTAGAGGTTGGTTTAAGAAAGCAGTCTTTGTCTCACAATTGAGAAAATTTCACCTCTCATTCCAATCTAAGTTAAAAATCTAACCTAGCTTTGGAGTTTTATTTAGTCAGAAAAAATTACCATTGGTATTTTACATCAGAGTTTAGTCCAGTTTGGTAGTCTGAAAAGAATGGAAAACACCTAATCCTAATCTAATTATAACCAACAAAATTTGTTCTTCTGTTTGAGAATTACAGTCAAATCAAAATAATATGAAATTATACAAGAGCTACTGTAACTCTTTCATCTCGTAGCAGTGTGACTTTTTGATGCTGCACATTACAAAAAATATCTGACATTTGCCACTATAAACCCTTCCACATTTCAAGAATGTCACTAAAATTGTATTAATGAGATCCTTTACACACACTGAAAACAAAAATAAGTATCTGTCCAAAGTCCCACTGGTAATTATTATCTTTGTGCCACTGTAGACATAGTTTTCCAACATGGAACAATGTCACCCACAGTACTCTTCTTGAATATCCTGTGTGAGGAACCAATTTAATTTTGATTCTGTCTCAACACTAGTTGTCAGAGGCATGGGGGGGAGGGGTTGCACATGTGCCACTTGCAGGAGACAACCAGGAGAAGATGGGAGACAGCTTTGTCTTTGGGGAGACCTTGCCTGGCAACCATTTCATATCTCACATGGGACAGGCATCAGCAGGGGAACACCAAGGACCCTGTAGCAGCCAGAGAGGTTCTCCAATCAGATGGCAAAAGGTCTCCACCAATGTACTGCAGTGGAGCGTTGGACTGGGTCAATGGTCTCCTGTCAGCAGGTGGACTTTGGGAGGAGCTGGGGGTATAAAAGTAACTGCGTCACCAGCTCTGGGATCGTCTTGCTGCTTTCCCTGACTCTAGCCTGTTTTTGTCCTTTTTGCTCTGGCTGTAACCTGCTTTCTGGCTCTTCTGGCCTTGCTGGCCCTTGCTTGCCCTGGCTCACTTGTCCTCCCTCTCACTGTGCACTTGGCTGGACACCGGCTGACCTCTGAGCCTCCCATCACCTGTACTGCCTCCCTGTGTTCCTGTCCGATGCCCTGCCTGCTTCATCCCTGTGTTCCTTCCCACCTCTAACCTTGCTTTGCCGATCCAGCTGGATGCCGCGATCCCCGCCATGACCCTGTCCAGGATTCTGCACCGAATGCCCAAGTGCCCACTGATGTCTATGTAACTTGGGTCAAAGTTACTAAGTGCTTATATAGCTTGAGTTATAAGATATCTATGTAACCTAATATCAATATAACCTAAATCATGACTTTTAATCAATATAACCCGAAGCATAACTTTCTGTACTTATAGCCTGAATCATAACTTTCTATACCTATATAACCTGATATGAATAGCTTTTTATACAATGTAATGGCTAGAATATAGTTAATTAGTTGCTTAAATGCTGAATAGACAAAAAGAGAGAAAAGACTCACCAGGTGTATAGTTTCAGAGATAGGTAAGTGTAATACTAATGAGAAATTGGCAAGTGCAAAGCCAATTAGCCACAAAACAAAGAATTTAGGCCAGTTAAGACCAGAGAAACCAAGGAGCACCGTAACTATGTGTGTCCCAAAGACAAAGTTGAAAAGTTCGAGTGCGAAGAAGACTTTAGAAGCCTTCATTGAAGACCCCCGAAGACCCCCGAATTTGGGAGGTGCGAGCGCAGTACAAAAAAAATTATCTAGTAACCATGAGATCATGCTATGCAAATTAGTTCCGGCACATATGTGATGATGTTGTAATGACATGGCAACTTTATGTAAAATTTACTGTATAAATATAGCATGGTACTTAACAAAGGTGGGTGAGTTAGGAGGAGAAATCCCCCTCACCGCCAGCACTGCAATAAACAAATACCTGCTCTATAGACATCAGTCTATGGGGATTTATTTCCAGCCTATCTTTCGGGCATCACCACTCACGTCACGTCCGGCCACCTGTCAATGCAGGACCTGTGCCTGTGGTGCTGCACCCCGCTGAGAGCTGTGCAGGTTCCCCCCAGCAGGCAGCGTGCACACACCCCCTGCTGCTTGGATGTCATCGGCACACTCCAACCTTCTGGTGGTAACGCCTGCTTCTTCTCTCTCTCTCCCCGCCCTTTTTCATTTTCCTTCCTCCTTTTCTGTCTTTTCTACTCTTCTTTAGTAGGGCAACACCCCTTTTGTTACCAATAAATGGTTCTCAGATATAATATTTGTCTTGTTTGCCCTAATTTCGTCCTAGACCATCCATTTTAAAAGAACTCTTCACAGTTCCCCATAGTGGAACACGACATCCTGTCCTATCCTGATGCCTTGTATAAAGAAACTCTGCCAAGAGAGTGAGCATCTTAAGTACATGAATCTAATTTTAGATTTGTGCAATGCAGACATCTGCAGCTAAATTGGTCCCTTCATGTTTTTTTCATAGACATTTAGACATGTTTATGATGCAAAGTATTTCTAGATCCCACTGACTTTTTTACAGAATCACAGAATATGCTGAGTTGGAAGGGACCCACAAGGATCTTCAAGTCCAACTCCTGGTCCTGCACAGCACCATCACAGTCACACCATGTGCCCAAGAGCATTGTCCAGAGGCTTCTTGAACTGTGTCAGTTTTAGTGCCATGACCACTTCCCTGGGGAGCCTATTTCAGTGCCCAACCACCCTCTGGGTGGAGAACCTTTTTCTAATATCCAACCTAAACCTCCCCTGACACAGCTTCAGGCCATTCCCTCGGGTCCTGTCACTGGCCACTACAGATAAGAGATCAGTGCCTGCCCTTCTCTTCCCCTCACAAGGAAGTTGTAGACTGCAGGTCAGCAACTGTAGAATGAGGTCTCCCCTCAGTATCCTCTTCTCCAGGCTGAACAGACCAAGAGACCTCAGCCACCCTTCAGATAGCTTCCCCTCAAGGCCCTTCACCATCCTCATTGCCCTCCTTTGGATGCTAACAGTTTAATGTTTTTCTTATGTTGCAGTGACCAAAACCGTAAACAGTACTCAAGGTGAGGTCTCCCCATTACAGAGCAGAGTGGGACAATCCCCTCCCTTGCCTGGCTGGTGATGCTGTGCCTGATGCCCCCCAGGACATGGTTGGCCCTCCTGGCTGCCAGGGCACTGCTGACTCATATTAAAATTTCTGTCAGCCAGGACCTCCAGGTCCCTTTCCACAGCACTGCTTTCCAGCATCTCATTGCTCAGTCCATCCGTGCGTCCAGGGCTGCCCCATCCCAGGTGCAGAATCTGGCACTTTCCCTTGTCATATGGTTGGTGATTGCCCATCTCTCTAACTTGTTGAGGTCTCTGCAGGGCCTCCCAGCCTTCAAGGAGTCAACAACTCCTCCCAGTTTTGTATCATCTGCAAACTTGTTTGGTATCCCTTCCAGTCCTGTGTCCAAGTCATTTATGAGAATGTTGAAGAGCATGGGGTCTAAGATGGAGCCCTGTGGAACCTCACTAGTGACAGGACACCATTCTGATGTCACCCCCCCCTTCACTATAACCCTTTGTGCCTGATGCTTGATCCAGTTGCTCCCCTACCACATGCTGTGTTTATCCAGCTATGGGCTGGACATTTTGTTCAGGAGTATACTGTGAGAGACAGTATGGAAAGCTTTACTGAAATCCAAAAAGACTACATCTACTGCCTTCTCTTGACCACCCAGGTGGGTTACCTTGCCATAAAAGGAAATCATTTACTTCTACCTCAGCAGGTAACGAATGGGCTCTAGATGCTGCAAAGATGAAGTCTACTCTTAGTGTCTCACTGCATTCCTCAAAGACATCTCTATCCTACTTTACCATCCAAAGCAGTTAGAAGTCTAATTACCAGTTAACTAGTATTAGCTAAGTAATACTTTACTTGGAAGAAAAAGCAGAGTAGAAGACTAATAAAATGTCAGTTCCCGACTAAGTTTCTCATGCCATCATTCTCAGGCACAAAAGCAAATTGCAAATAATTATAAAATCCTCTCACATTTATATTGGATGCTGGTAATTAGTGGGCTCCTTGACACAAATATATATCCTTTGTTGCATTGTTTTCATGCCTGAATGTAAGCTCATATGGCACAAAAGCTCCTATTAAACATTATCAAAACTTTATTTTTAAAATGTAATACTTCTAATAGCAAAAGCTATTACAATGCATTATTTTCAGGGCACAACTTCAAAAAGGAAATTTGAAAATTATTACAATATTGACACGAGCACTAAAATAATCCAAACTAACAGAAAACCCAATGTTCTCATAATTTAGACCTTCAGTCTCATTCCAACAAAGTGTAAACTCAAAGGAAAACAATATAAACAGCATCAGAAAAATTACATACATACAGTTAAAACATATTCCAAAAGTAAACTGTATCTCCTTTATCTCTCCAAACACTCTCATCACAATCAGTATTCAGATTCCAAGCCCAATCAGTACGCATTAAATGCTTCTCATGCATCTCACCATGCAACCATACACTGCTAGATCCCTTTTTAAGCAGAAGAATTAATTTCATAAAGACTTCTTAAAATTGCACATGACATCTCAAGTGTATGGTTCTCAAGAGAAGAGCATAAGAAGAGGAAAAGGGGGTTGTAGGAGATGGAACTAAATACTTCACAAATATACAGTGCCTCAGATGTCTATCATTTCATTTTAAATCAGTATCATTATAGAAAGGCTCACAGTTCTGCTGTCACTAAAATTGAGATACAGCAATGCCAAGAACTAGATTCTAGATTAGAAATTGCTTCACTTGGCTCAAGAAGACAGATTCAACTTTATGCATCTAACTGAAACTCCTGTTTTAAGCAGGGTTGTCATCATCACCTGCAATAGTACAATGGTGGGCAGAATTGCTGTTGCATATGCAGATATACTTTAATCACAGTACACCTAGTGTGATAAATACAATTGAAATAAATCTACTCCTTGGCTATTTTCCATTCCTATAAAATATGTAAATTACAGTTCTATACCACAAAGTGATAAGGAACAGTAACAACCCACCCCACCCATCTGCTGATCATGACATTAATCACAAGCCCAAACAATTGTTTGTCAGACTTTGTCTTTTTATTAGTAAGTATCTAATCACCGTAGAAAATTTAGCTATAAGAATATATCTGTATGAAACTTCTATTTTTCTCTATTCCTTATGACTAAAGGAATCCTTATCCTCAATCCAGGATCTTAAAAAATTAATAAATATTGTTATAATCCAATGCATTCATATACATTTTCTCACAGACAATTTAATCTTTACTTTGTTGGCAACAAAGTTACTTACACTTGCTTCCAGGTCAGTCCAATTAATAAATGCAGTTATAATGTTTGGTGGTGTTATTTGAAGGGGATTCTACATCAGAAGGTTATAGATTTGTTAGAAGACTGTCTGAAGTGACTACAAAGGCCATCTAAAAAGAAGCAGGGGGTCGAGGGGAGAGAGAGAGAGAGTGAAGGAGACAGAGAAAGAGGTTGGAGTGGAACAAAAAAGTAAGTAGGGAATAAAGGAGAGAAAGTAGTAAAAGTCCTGAGAAAAAAACTGCTGTGCCCCAGAATCTGTCAATGTACTTTTAAACGTGACATTATCATTCCTTCTCCATAGAATGATACTTCTTTCTAACTGACAGATCTGAGATGATCAAACACATAGGTTTCTAGGGCACATCAGTCTGCATTTACCAGAATAAAGTATGAAACTTTTATCTCAAATATTTACCTGGAATCCTTTTTGTAAGACTGTCTTATCTCTACTCATTACTCAGAAGGCACAAATGGACTGAAAAATCTTCAAGAAAATATTGTAGAACTGTAGAATCTCTGTGACAAATTTAAGATTTAGCAGAACAGTACATTTCTTAAGAACTTTGGCAAATGTACTGCCAGAGGACTTATATATACAGGCAAAAAAAAATTGCATCTCTAAATGTTTTTACCCAGAAATTCTGGTAATCATGTTTTACAATTAAAAAGAATCCATGGAATCTTTTTCAAAAATTTTTTTGTGGGAGTTTTGTGGTTTACTCTCCTGGAAGAAGATATAGCAGTTTAAAGAATCTGTGTTTTATAAAGATCTTAGCGAATATGGAGGATGAAAAAAAATGAGACAAAAGAAACACCAGACTTGCCAAATGAATTCTTACAGGTCACTGATAAATGGAAAATTCAACATGAAGTGTTCTCATTTTATTTAATAATAATATTGAACATTAATAAAAAAAGCTGGATCCACTTTCTTGATCAGCAAGCTGAAAAAAATACTCAGTGTATTTCATTATGTTAAAATGTATATTGGAATTACTTGGTTTACAAAAGGTTTTGTTAGTCTTTTCATGCTATGAATTTCACGGCTAGGTTCTAGAAGTATGAACAAAACTGTCAACTCAGATTCAGCAGGGACTTACTGCTCCCCACTTCCCCACCCACTTTACATGAATGTACTGGGTTTGGAGGCTGAGGCTCATGCAACAGTAAGTGAAGAAGGAGCTGCTT
The DNA here is from genome assembly GCA_013397115.1 of Edolisoma coerulescens. Lineage (NCBI taxonomy): Eukaryota > Metazoa > Chordata > Aves > Passeriformes > Campephagidae > Edolisoma > Edolisoma coerulescens. Next base: position 70,234 of record VWZW01004035.1, read on the forward strand.
GCCAGTCTCTGTGTCAATGACATGACTTTAGAAAGGAGACACACCAGTGAATTCAAAGCATGGAGGCAGCACAGCTCTCAGGAATAAAAAGGCATAAGCAGCAGCAAACATGCTGGAGACAGGCTGTGACAGCAGATTAGGAACAGGATGCAAAATGTTTTCAGCACAAATCCAAGGTATATTAATATTATACAGGTGGAAAGATTGTATTCCATAGTGAAGTTATACTCATTACACAGGTGGACACTAATGAACTGTTAACATACAAAGAACTGCATAAGCTGCACTACAAGTGCTGTTTGATAAAAAGTAACATCAATTTTTAATGTTAATTGTAATTATTAATTGACAAAATCATAATCACTGGTTAATTAACAGCATCAAAAACTGTATTTCAAACCATGATGATCAGTGATCAATTTGCCCTTCAAACTGAGAGTGAAAACTTTTGACTTGTCAGTGCTTGACTTCACCTACCACAGCAGCTGTTACTCTATAAAGTGGAATATCAATCAGACACAGATCAAACAGAAAAAAGGAGAAATATTATGTGAACCTGGGCTGTTTCTTCCCTTTCTATCTATTTCTCCATCTGTACGATTAGGAAAATACTTGCTGGTAGGCTATAAAAATTTCAGAAATTCTTATGGATTCTTTGATACAACCTAAAACCTAAAAGAAGTCCTATGATTTTGTCTTTGGAATGAGACAAGTCTCAAAAGTATATATATAGTTATTGCCTCTTGTCATTAGAATGAGCTCATGTAAAAATTCATCCCTCAAACAATTCCCATTAATATGTGTTTTCTTGATTAAAATAGAAATGGGAACTATACAACAATATTTTTTGCAAGACCAGACTAGACAAGCATAGGATTTGTGACAATGAGAACCATTTGTATTTCTCACTGAAGGTAATTTAACTGTCAAAGCAAACACCGATTTTTAGAAAATGAAGACTTAGCAGAGTTTAGTCTACACATGTCCAAGAAACTCAAAATACAACAGATGTGGGAAATTAATTCTTTCGTTTATCACTGAAATGGAACATGAGGACAACAAACACCATGCAGATATATGCATTAAGAAGCAATCAGTGTGTAACTGAAAATAAGTAGTCCCTACTTTGCAAGAGAAGGAAAATATTTGTCAAATTTCAGTATTAATTTTGTGAAGTCTTTAAGTCGTTGTGGTCAATTGATTAGCTGAATTACTAACGTGTGGATACTCAGCAAGCACTTAGTCCAGTGACCTGGCTGACAATGAAACCTCATAGCTTGTACATTGTTTACTGCCCAAGACTGGGATGGAGAAATTTTTAAAGACAAAAGAGCATTATGAAATTGAAATGGCTGGTAATAAACAACACTAATAACAAGATATAGATATATAAACTTTCCCATTCATAGACATTGATAGAAATCTCTCATTAATCTACAGCCTATGCAATTTCCAGCTGTGACACTCTTGCATCAACCAGCTCACTCAGTGAACCCATATTTAAAACAGCTTCTTGCTTCTTAGACCTGCAAACACAATAGTGACAATATTGACCTAAAATTTATTTTATTGGAATAAAATCCACTGCACCCTATAGCTACTTGTTCAAACTGTGTGATTCCTTTAGGAAAGACATCAGTCTGTGATTTGTCTTTACAGACAAGCAGTTCAAAAGTATTAGATTCCTTTGTTGTCTTCAGAATTCCTCCCCTATTCCTTAAGAAATACCAGGTTTCCATTTTTATATAGGTGAAATATTAATTCTTCAGTACAAAGTATTAGACTTGTTCAAAGTTAGCCAATACAGCAAACTCATGGTGCCTAGAAAGGATACCTCAAAATAAGAGATTAGCTCAGAGGCAGAGAGTGCTATGCAGACTTAAATTTGTTCTGATGTTTTGCAGTAAAAATACTATCCCTATACGTTGTGTTCACTGCAGGGAATTTTATACTTTTAAAAAAAAAAGGGATTAATAATAACAACCCTTATTTAAAGTCCATATTTATGTTCTATTTGCATCACATAAAAGCATGGCAAAAAACAACAACAAAACAAGAATTCAAACTAGCTTAACTTTAGGCAGGTTAATTATGCTTTCATCTAAATAAGGTTTCTGTAATACTGCATTTATCTGTTGTGGATTTACAGTGTCTTAGAGGAAGGACAAAGGCATCCAAGCTGATTGAAATACAGAAGGCATGTTAGTATAACCTGCATGCGATAGTGGAAAAATGAGTAGCACTACATAAAATAAATCATGATTCCTTAAGGGACATCATGCCTACTTTATCAATAAGTGAGAAGTAACTAAAGTTCTAGTCTGAATTTTCAATTTAACAATGAATTTACCAAGTTTCACCTACTTAGCAAAAGTTGCTGTTGTTTTTGATTTTCATTTAATCTCAGTATGCAGAATTAATCCAAACAACTCCCACAAAAATTCTGGTTCTTTCTCCAACTTAACTCATTATAGCATCTAAAACTTGTTGAATGTCATCAGTAGCTCAAATCAAAATAAGCCTATTACATCTAATATTACTTAGTACTTTTTCAGTCAGACATATTTGCAGGAAATACAAATTTAGAATCAATGTCAGTGGAACTTTCTATAAAACTTCAAACTCACAGCATTTTTTAAAGTTTAAAATTAAAAAAAAAAAAAAAAGAATAAAAAAAAGAAAAAAAGATGCAACTCTCCCACACCAGTTTTTTTGAAGACCACGTTTGGTAGTATACTTGGCACGAGAATACTTGGCAACAGTTTTATGTATACATGTTTACTATACCTTTCTTCCTCTGTCTCATGACAGAGCCTGATCTTAGAGCCTGATCATCTCTAGAATGTTTTAAAAAAAGGAAATCTGTCTCTGCCATGAAAAGTCAAAAGGTGGATGAACTGAATCAGAAAATAACTGACTTGTTTTTCCCAAATACGTATGATAAACTCTGTTCTGTGGGATCTTTGCAAAAATGTATTTAAAGTGTGCCAAGGAATCAACCAGCAAACTTTCTTCTCCTTTACATAAAATCTGTGTGCTATAACGATTTGTGCAGTTAAGTCTCTTTTGATCTCTAACTATTGAGCAGACTGGAGCACTAGAAATTCACAATACTCACTGTCAGTCTGAAGGAGCTTAACATTATCTTGAAATCATGTCTTCCACTGAGGCTGGAGATTTGGAAGTTACCACCTATGGAAAGCGGAGTATCTCTCCATCTCTTCTTTAGTTTCCTTTAAAATAGGCTTCTACTGTCTTTGAGAGAGAGAAGGGTCAGGAGAGAAAAACAAGGCAATTCCCTCTATCATAATTTATTGTCAATTAAGAATAGCTATATGTGAGGGGCAGGAAAGACTTTCTGGCTTTCTGAACACTCAAAAAAACATCCATTTTATTTATATTGGAAAGGATGCAACAGCACCCTGAATACTGGATATTCAATGAGCAGATGCAAAAGCTGCTCTCTCAGGGCTGCTCCACCTGCCAGAGTTCAACTCATGGGCATGCAGACTCTAGTTTACATAGAACCTTCATGTGCACTGCTGTTTGATTCAGTTAATATTCAGGTATATTTTTTGTTTTACTAAAAGATTTCAGGATCCCAATCAAGTTTATATGTACATATGATTGCAATCCCTCACTTAAACTCTTGGTTTGACGTGATGCAAACAGAAATTACTCACTTTCATCTTCAGTGCTCCTATCTGATCAATTAATATAATTATACAGTGACATTTTCTCCAGCCCCTAGACACCACTGCATATTTTTGAGTCCAGGCAGGTAAAGAAAGATGACAAATTTGCAACTCAAATTGAATGGAGATGTTAATCTGCTCTGTGATAATCTGTTAATCTTAGCAGCCATCCATGACACTGAAGGTTCTCGAATTTATGAGCTCCCTATATAAACTTATGTTACCTTCTATTCATTACTACTAAATATTAAAAAACGCTATCCCAATGTTAGCTTATTTCATATGAAGCAACACGCCTCTTCTTCCAAATATGCTGTATTTAAGAATACTTCTTCTTGAGTGTATTTTGAGAGTAACTGAAATGGAAAACACATATGCACAGTGAGCGCATATCTTGACAAACGTGCGCTCGTTGTTAAAAAATTAGAATAGTTTTTTGAAGTCAGAAGTTATATTTTGCTGCAGTTCTAGTCATAAAGATTAACAGGAAGAATTTGGAGGTTCAGTTAGACAAACTACCCACCATTCTGTTATTTATCCATTTTTTGCCGAATCAACAAAACTGTACTGGAGATCTGAACAGCACAGTCAATCTCACAGTAGTTTCAGTATTTCTATCCCACCCTAAAAAGTTTAAATATTATAGAAGTGTCAAAAATGAGAAACAGCTAATTGTTTTTTCATTTTGAAAAATCTAGAGTTGACTAGTCTTGTTTCAAAGACTGGTCAAAACCCAAATGTTGACAAACATGAAATAACACACATCTTCCTAGCTTTAAGAAAGAAGTAAGCTAGAAGATACATATTAAGTATCCCCATGAGACCTTAGAATAAAATTAGGTACTATTTCTAAAATTGATTGTATAATTTATGAATTGTGGTGGCCTGAGAAAATGGATGCTACCTCTTATTTTTTCTTTGGAATCTGCAGTTCTGTCTACACTGAGAAGCTGAAGGGGGAGATGGACCCCACCTGTCATCCTCATGGTCTGGCATTTTTGCTATGTTCTCACTGCAGATAGTGAAAAAAGTCTTGCTTTCATACAAAAACCAGGAATCTGGGCTCTAGTAGGCCGCTCCTGTTGGTCTATTAGACCAACATATGTGGGTCATGGGCTACATAAGTCTGAAAAACAATACATGAGTACTGTACTGTTTATTCCTTCTGTGGCTCTTAGCTTGTTGAGTTTATAGTGCTTCTGAGCATTCTTCATGCTGTAAATGGGATCAGACACTTGAAAGATCTGCCTTAGCACACTGACTCTAATTAAATGCATTTTCCAAAGGCCTACCTAGAAAAAATTTGGTCTCTTTTTAACATATCACCTCACATGCTGCATTCTAGAAATGTGTTTTTGTTGGGTATTTGGGTAAAAATTCAACCTTGGTTATTTACAATATACAAAAGAGCAGGCTAGAAGAGATAATGCATCTGAATTAAAACTCTACAGAAAGATGAACCATTTAGGTTACTTCTTACCTAAGCCTGCCTGCCTCCTTCCCTCCTGGAAAAGCAAAATTCATGTTAGGACAGCTTAAAGAAAGAAAAAAGAAACATAAAACAATTCCCCAGAGCCATTCACAGGGACAATAGCTATCATGCAATTCCTTGTAAGTTTTTGGGGGGCTAACAGGGAAGGCTAGTATTGCTTTTTAAGGCGAGTTAAGTACAATCCCAAGAGCATTACACTTTGTATTTATTTGTTCTGTAGGGTCACTGCTTTGTACTTTGTACATATTTTCATATAGTGCTGCATCCAAATATCTGGAAGTTAATTCAGATTTTCTAGAAAAGAAAAGCCTTAATAATGACCTAATCAAACTGTTTTAAGAAAAGCCAATGCGTCTAGAAAAAAAAAAATCCTTGGAGACAAAATACCCTTTTATTTTTTAAGTTGGCTCCTGGTAAGAGGTTTAAACAATCTCTTAATAATGATTACATTTAAACTGCCTTAACGATTCTCACAAAACAATGGTGAACCTGTCTTTTCATTATCTTGAGGAGTGTGGCCAGAATGCTACTGATGTCATCCTTCTTCTAAACTAGTACTATTTCTTCTATTTACTTCTACTACTTCTACTCTCTTAAATTTTCTGAGTATTTTTTTCTGTACTTCCCACCTCTGCATACCAGCAGATGCGAATTCGGTTTCACAGCTGTCATCCTCCAAAGAGACAATGCAAAACCTGCAATGTTATTTCATCCATAATCAATTACATGCTTACACTTTTGATGTACCACATGTGTAAGAGTCTGATGTTACAAGTCCTTTCTTGTTTCTACACTTTTGCAAAGGGATGAAAAATTGTTTTGAATATATGACAGACTTCCTTTATAGACTTAATAATAATTTTTAAATCCAGTATGATATTGAACAAACTCACACAGAACAGATAAAATTCAAAATACCTGAAATAAAATCCTAGAATAAAAGAAAACAAAGCACTACTTTTCTGTGAAAAAACAAACAAATTAACAACACCAGCAAAACTCAAGTATTTTATTTTGATTGTTAACTTATTTCCATAGTTTAAAAAAAGTGTTTTGGCTGGAGAAGAACAACTAAAACTGGGAAAACTTAATAATCACAATGTATGTGTAGATGACACAAAATGCCCAAATTTAGATAGATGTTACTCAACTTTGCATGTTGATACACTGTATCACCTCCATTCGTAACCATTTCATGCAGCCTGCCAGATATTTACTGAGAAAAATTACATCTATATATTTTTATAATACTAATATAATACTATTTTTACTATCAAGTAAGCATATAAAAAGCTTGCGATAAAAAAACCTCAAACAACAGGCAAACCAGAGGCAAGAACAGTCTGCACAGTCTCTCTGTGCTGACTAATACACAAAATATGCAACCAAGCCAAAACATACTCATATTACTTCCCTCTTCTGCCTTTATTTGCAAATAAAGTTCCCTGTCCATGACCTTCTGGTACACTGGCACATCACCAAGGACTTTGCATGTCTTTTTGTCAACCCAGCATGCTCACATATCAAAATACCAGAACTGAATGTTCTTCAAGATTTTTTGAATTTATTTGTTTAGCCCCTTGTCTGAGTTAAAAGGAATAATCACTTCCCTAGATTTATGGAGTACGTTGAACCTCATAAAATGCAGGAAGTTGTTTGTCTTCATTGCTGCCAAAATGCATGGCTAAGTTGGTTTGGCCTACTGTACGTCAGCTCATTATTTAAGTGCATGCTGATAGTTCTGATCAAGTATTTTGCATTTTTATGCTATTGCAGCACAGTGTTTAATGAATTTCAATTTCAAATAAAAGAACAACCCCAAAGAAATGGACAAATGCTTATAAGACAAGGTGTCTCTATCATATGATTCATCATATGTTGGTCATATTGGCAGTGAATTCATATGCACATTTTAAGATGAGATACAAGGCATAAAAACAATATACAAAGAGAAAAAAATCCACATTAATATTAGAAAAAGGTGGTTATTTTAGGTCAATTTATATCTCAGTAGTGTTGGGGGTTAGGATTTTTCCTTTTTTTTCTTTTCCTCTTAGGGAATTTTCTCCCATTTGCTGCTAAGTGATGAAACTACTGATACTTAAGACAAAAGAAATGGCCAAGGTGGGGGAAGGGCACAGCTGGCTACTCTCTTACCTGGGGGGTTTTCTCTTTGGAAGGGCAGAGATATCACGAGGTTTTGGCTGGAGGGTGAGGGACTGGGCTCAGTTCCTCTTGCTCCCTCGCTGTCAGAATCGGAGGAGAATGGTCTCCCTGCCCAGCCCTGTACTGCTTCTTCCATACTGTGGGTGAGCCTTTCCTCGTAAGAGCAGGCGTTGGACTGGGACCTTTTTAACACCCTATCTCACTGGAAAGGACTCTCACCTTCTGCTGGGGGATCCCTCTCCAAGGGAGGATCTCCCATCTGCATTTGGGAGCCAGGCTGCCGCTGCCCAGCCGGGCTGTTTCCCTGCCACTGCTCCAGGCTTTTTGCTACACTGTAACCCCACACCCCCTGCCTGCCGGGACACCCCACGGCTCCTGCTACAGCTGCAGAGTTTCTCGTACATATCGTCTGCCACTCTGGAGTCTGCTCACCTCTACTGTTCCAACTTGCAGCTCCGAGGTTCCTGCTACAGCCCATTTCGCCATCCGGAGGGGCACCAAGACTCGCTGCCCCCAGTGAGTTTGCAAAGGAAGCCCCTTTCCTATACTTTCCCCCGGCTGCGCCCGCCATTACCACGTGAAGAAGCGACCAAGCTCGCGCCACAGCGCCCCTTGCAGGAGCGGGGGAATCAGCGCACCTGCCTGGCCGGGAGCCAACAGCGTCTCCTGCCGGCTGTGGCCGTAACTACAGCAAAGGGGGAAGTGCCTGCGGCCGAGAGAAAGCTGTCACTGGGTTTCTGGGGTTTTTTGTTTGTTGTGCTGCATTTGCCTTGTTATACACATACATACTAGTGAAGCACTGTTATTCCTTTTCCTGTATCTTTGCCTGAAAGCCCCTTAATTTCAAAGTTACAATAATTCAGAGGGAAAGGGGTCATATTTTTTCCATTCCAAGGAAGGTTCCTGCCTTCCTTGGCAGACACCTGTCTTTCAAACCAAGACAAGTAGTTGCTGAAAGAAACTGGAAATCATGTTACATGCTGATTTTTGCTAATATATTTAGCAAGCTTTATAGTCTCAGAACAGCAAAAAATTCTGCAGTAACTTAGAATGTTTCTCACCAGCATCTTAGTTTAAGACATATGCAAGTAATATTTAGTGGGTTATAATTACAATTAATCTCTGGCTTGCAACACTAGGTAGAAAATCATCATCATATATATATATCTAAGTGGATACATGAAGAATTTCTTAATTATATTACAAAAATATCCTTCCATTTCTGAGTGAAAGTCAGATGGCAATAAAACTTCACAGCAGATTTGCTAATAATTTTACATACTTGAGGCAAATTTAGGTGAGAATTAATGATGTTTTCTGTCAGTATGAGTGCATCGTAACAAGTATTGTAGAGAATGGAAGAAACTGAGAGACATTAAAAAACCAAATCTTATAAAAGACACTCACCGTTTTGCCTCATAATATGTTTGCAAAGAGTTTGAAGCACTAGATCCTTTTTAAATTACATCTCAGGATACACCTATGCCCTGTAACAACCTAAAAGCTTTTAAAGCTTTTCCATATAGGACTTGCACTCCTTAGTAATTAGCCTCCTTTCTCTGTGTAGATTCTCCATATCTGACTCTATTAATCTAAATTTCAATACTCAGAAGTTTACATTTACTTCAGAATCTTGTTAGCTTACCAAATTTCTTGTGCAGCTTAATGTGGTATCTTTCACCACAGTTTGAAGGTCCTATCTGTGCAATTATTGTTGTTTAGCACTGCCTCTTTATAGTGGAGGAAACTGAGGCAGGGTGTTTTATAGCTGGGACAGGCTGAGGAGTGATAGGCATCTTGGCATCCACCTATCTTTTGGTTTTTTATGTTAAAATAATTTATGATTCAAGTCTTCTGAAAATTAGGCCAGAATTCTAGGGAAAACAAAGGACACAAAATTAAAGTCAAAATTCAAAAGAAATGAAGATGAACTGGCAAACTAGGTTAATTTTTCATCAGCTAACTCATTTCTTAATTTCTTTTTTGCAAACCACTGAAATAATGACAACAAAATTTTCAGTAAAAACAATATTAAAGAAAAGCCATTTGACTTTCAGAGCAAGTAATACCAGTCCTAAGAAGGTAGTTTGATTGATAAGTTCATATTTATTTTTAGTACAACAAATAGTAAACATTTTCAATGTAGAAATGGCAGTTTATTGCTTTGCATCTTAAATGCATGCCACTATTAAATATACCACTTGCAATCAAAATAGCCCAGCCAAATTCTCAAAGTTTACAAATTCTGCAGCCATAGTATACTATCCCTCAAATTATCTACCAGCTATATACTAACAGCTGTTAACTCAGCTCTGAAGTATAATCCCATGTGCTTTTCTGACAGACTGATAGACTAAAACAAGCATACCTGAAATGTGTCTTTTGTTTGCAGAAGTTCCAAGACATAGATTTTTGTGAAAAGTCACTCTGTGAATTCAAGTAATAATTTGTTTGGGTTTTCTTAATGATAAATTCGGCCATGAAACTACCTAACAATCCTGTTCTACCTTGGGAGGCACCAGAATAGATGCTGGAGGCAGAGATTCCCTGTGCAGAAGAGAAGCTGATGGTGCAAACGTGTGATGAAAAAATGTAATAAAAAGTGGGATTCACTTTACCTATGTCAATGAACCTAATCAAAGATAGACATCTAAAGTGTGCTAGCCAAATCACAAAATAATATGATAACAAAATTTTGCAGTGTAATGATGAAGATTTTTTTATTTTTTCAGGGATTCTTATTTTAAAAAACTGTGTCATTCTATAGCAACAGGGTTAGTCTATCCTTTTGTCATCTGATACATAAATGCTTTGACAGATGATATAAAATTCCATAGTCTGTTCTCCCAGGATTGTGCCTAAAATAATATCTTTTACAAAGACAAGCACTGAATACCCTTTTCGCTGGTTTTAGTCACAGCCAGATATTAACACAGACATAGCCCAGCAAGAGGAAAGAAGAATTATAGAGAAAGCAATGAAAAAAAATCTTTGAAGAAAGTTTAAAAATTTAGAATGCTGCAATGAACGAAGTTCCTCCTCTCCCCTAATTTTGTTCCAACACAATGTAATAAATTCCTTATCAGACTTAAGGGCATTATGTGTGTTTCAATTTGCTCTCAGTGCTCAGAGGGATGTAAGTTGAATGGAAATTCTAAGTGTGTACTACTTCATTCAGCTATGTGTAGGAACCTAAAATCTTGAACTCAGCATATTTCTCTTTTAAAACTTTGAAAAATAAATAACTAAAGGGGTTTTTTCTTCATAAGTAAAGCAAGTACACAGAGAAAGACTTTGAGTAAGAATAAGTTTTAAGAAAAAATAAAATATCCTTTGTTCAATGGTTGTTAATGTGAAATATAAATTATTTACAAAACACAAGTGCCAAAAGACACTGTGACTGGGGACAGCCTGGAAGTATTCATGTCTGTCCTCTCTCTCCTAGCTAGACTCTTAGGGTTCTATGGGTTAGGTGAATGCTTTTGCACAAGAGGAGTAGCACCCAGTATCTGAGTATTGTGCACCTCACCAAACTGAACGGAAACCTCAAATTTAATCCGAAAGTGATAAACTATCAAATCAATCCCTTCAGAAGATGAAAAAATGAATCCAGGTTATATTTCTGGTGAAAGAAGTGCAATATCCATAGGGAAATCCCTTTTCACTCTTCTGGCTAGTATCTTGTCCAAAATAACCAAGCAATTGTAGTCAGGCCTTAAAAACACTTGTTGAAGATTCTTAAAGTCTTAGGTAGTATAGATCTAGAAAGCTAAGCAACAGTTGAGCAACTGTCACAAGAAAGCAACAGCTGATATATCAAGATTTTCTAAAACTTTCCTTGAAACTATTATCTATACAATAAGATTATAATATATTTATAGAAATTGAGGAAGCTGATTATTTTGTACAATATGGCAAAACAATGCTTTCTGTAATAATGCTTCTTGTGATGAAACAGTTAATAAAATTAGATCATCACCATTTAGTTATTAAAATTTATTATCTAGGAATTTATAGATAAGTATACTAGAATCCGCCCTAGAATACACTTCTTAGTGCAGACAGACCTTAGCTGCAAGCACCTACTTTGGAACATTGATTATATAAACTATTTCAGAAATTCTTCAACATCAAATGGAAGAGAAGTGAAAAGAATAGAGAAAGATTTTACTTCATTAAGATTTTACTGTATACATACACATTATTTAAAACAGAAATAATTCTATAGCAAGGAAGACTTATCAGGATTCTGCATTTGAAGACGTGTTTGGTGAAGAAAAGTCATTGAAGTATTTAGGTAAGACTGACATTCCCTGAAGCTCTTTGGCTCAGTGCACTATACAGGCACTTTCTGCACAAGCATAGACATTAGGCTGGGAAAAGCACAAAATTCGTGTACTTTTAAAGGCATATGTGGGTTTTGTTTTGCTTTATTATTCACTTGATTTTTAAAGTGTTGAGCCAAATCCAACTTCTACAAAAACCATTTCAAAGATATCCAGATACATATTGGCATGTCCAATACACAACATTCCTTTTGATAAAATGTCATCAAGAGATCCCAAAGATCAAATCAAATAAAATTGGTTGTTTATATGCTGTATATTCAGTAATAACTTCTGGAAATCAAACAGTGCACATATATATTATAGAACCACATCTGTATCAATAATTCTTCAGTCTTCCAAGAAATGTGTATTAAATTTCATGGGTTTCCTTTAGTTTACTTCAGTAGTTCTCTCTTGTCTCTGAATGTTTAAAAATCTCATTTTGATCAATGAGATCAAATAAGGTTTATCTGTATAAAACTCACTGTTTAAGTAATCAGAACTACTAATTGTAGCTGTAGTCTGATTAAAGAAAAAGTATTCACAAATATTTGACCTAAAAAATTTATTTAGGCTTATTGAATAACTGCAGCAAACAAACAACAGACTGCAGTATGAAACAGGCCACGCTCTAAAACAAGAAAAAGTCTTGGTCAAAGTTATATTATTTTACTTTTTGAACATTCATCAAAAGACTGAGATCAACAAAAAAAAAATTTTTATAATCATAGAATCATCAGGGTTGGAAGAGACCTTTAAGATCATCAAGTCCAACTGTCAATCTAGCACTACCACTGTAACACATAAACCACTAAATCATAAAATGCAAGTCTTAAGAACTTAAAAAATATGCAGTTAAAAATAAATGCTAAAAAATTTATTCCAAAAGCATTCATTATCTCAGGAACCAGTTTCTCAAGAAAACCCAGTCAATTTTTACAGCCATGAGATGAGAAAAACAGAACACGGAAAGTAGTTTTCTAAATTTTTCTGGCTTAAAGAGAGTGAGGAAAATTTACAGTCTCACCAAAAGCTCCACAGCAGTGGCAAAAAAAGAAAAAAATATCCTGGATTTCCAGACATTTCTAAATCTCAGTCCCTAATTACAGAAACAAGATGGTCTAGGTCTGCAATATGTAAAAGGTTACCTGCTTCTCCAAAATTAAGATCAAGTATACTCAGAAATTATGATCCCCTAGACAAATTGTGCATCAGATTAATGTGAGAGAAATTTTCCTGCCCTGCTTCCTAGCAGAACTTCTGTTTCCTGTGTTGAGTACTGCAAGAATCTATGGAACTGAAAGAATAAACCCACGTAGTGTGTCCTGTGTGTCTTTCAAGTCTCACAAGGAAGATGCAGGTATTTGAGTTACACACATATTCAAAAACTGAATATGTAAAACATTATTGGCCCATTCAAAATTGATATTTTGAGAGTCAATTTTCTGAGCACAGCTGCATTTAAAGTAGAAGGAGTTAATCAGTTTTGTTCATGGGCTCTTTCGTGTACTCATTTGTACTACAGGCAGCAGTTATGGCTATTGGGCCATACTGTCCCTAGTTGTTCATGCTGATGAAGTTTATTTCAGCACACAGGCTCCCCACAAGTACACATACACAATGTAAAACTTTAGTTTATGGTTTAGCAGGGTGAGAGAGAGCCTTTGTGAGCCCAATGCAAGGTGATGAATTTCATCCTAGTTGATAAACACATTTTTTACAGAAAGTATCTGCCTTTTATGTCACTGAACTAGTGAGAGGGTTTCTGCTAACTGCTTGGAAGTAGAACTGGCATTGTCAGGCAAAATTTGGAAGCCATAACAAAAAATGGGTATATTGGCAAAAAGACAGAATTAATTCCAAAATTTACTAATGTTGATACATGCATTGTCAATTGTTTAGCCTGAGGTGCTTAATTAAAATCTCCTTATCAGCTCTTCTTAGAAAAATTTGTTCCAAAACAGACTTTTAAGAAAGTGCTATGTTTTATGCATATAAAGACTTTAGTTCATTATATCAATATTCTATTTTCCAGAGAAAATGAAACAGTTTAAAATTTAAATTCAGAACTGCATTCACTAAAGTTGGAAGTAAGACCTTGACACACAGTAAAGATCAATCACAAATTTCAGATTCTATCACTCCTCTTTCAATACTGGTGTGTTTGACTCTTTTGCATTAGAATTCAATTGGAATTATCTGATAATTGTGGTGTTGTTCAAGCAGCTGTTATTGCTGTTACTGGCAAAATTCTATCTTTTTTGTAATTATTATAACATCAAAAGTTATTGTAGTTTGGGTATTTTAACACCTATATTTCATACAGTTAGGTCTTTTATATGTAAGACTGTAAAATTCTTTGAGCCACACACATGCTTTTTGTGTTTCTGGAAGTTGTTAGGACACATTTTTAAGCAAAAGAGCAATATTTTGTGTTTTACTTCAAGCATTGCATTGTAATAGCATGATGAATACTCTAATGATTTTGTGCATTCTGTTATTTAAAAATAACCTCTTCCATACCTATAGTAAAATGAACTCCACATATTTCACATATATTCATTCAATATACAAGAAGAAACACATCTGTCTGAAACTGAAACACAAAATAAAGAAAAGAACAATCTTTCAGGTCAAGTAAACCACTCAGAAATGCTTTTTTCTTCTCTTTTCATCACACTTTGTACTAAACTTCATGAGGCTTGGTTCTTTTGCTGAAATTTTATTATTTGTTTCTCTGCTTTTTTGACACAATGTTATTTATGAAATATTCAGTAGCTGGGAACACAACTAATGAGGAAGTTTCAACGCAAGTCCTGACCTGAGACGCAAAGTCAGTATAAAAATGGTATAATAATACCATGTGTTTTTAAAAGAATAAAATTATGTTTGACATGATGTTTCTGTGAAAATGGATACAAGTTTATTATGTAACTAAGAATAGTGACCTTTGAAGAATTAGAATATTTATAATCTTGGGAGCAGAAGTGCGAGAAAATTACAGATTTGTAGGGTTAAGAAGCTTCCACTTTGCAGTTTTCTTTTTTGTTGTTGTTGTTGAAAAGCATTGTATTTTTTATTATTGTTTAATTGCAGTTTCTGTTTCAAATTAGTTGAATCACAATAAACCTTAAAAATTAGGCATTAGGATCACAGCAGAGAAGGTGATAAAATTTTGGCTTAGCAGCTTGTTTATTCTAAAGTCAAACCTATTAACCCAAAATTGTGTGATGAGACACAAGAGAAAGCTGCAGCAGTAAGTTGGACCTGAAATTTTTATCCTTCTACAGTTTTTGGTTTTTTTAAAGAAAATTTTCAGACTACCTTTTCTATATTAATCTTTCATCTAATGTCCTGAGGAAGTGTATTCATCCTATAGTTTACACACTGGTATATGTGCTTCCATACTTTTCCCATGTCTATTAATATGCTTTTTACTTTCACAGCTGTGGACGCTGAAAGCTGAGTTGCAGAGAAATTTTCCAGCTTTCTGCCTCTGTCTATGAGAAAGTCTTTACTTTCTCACAGACACTGGCTGAAAGACAGTTAGGAGTTTCTGTAAACTATCCTCCTTATCTTGCAGGTGCAAGTTGTTGTCATACTGACCAGAGAAATGTTTTGAAATGAGTCTTGTGAGATCTAACCAATCATTCTAAAGAGCTAGATAGTCAAAGACCAATGGCCTTGTGCCACTCTAGAGAACTAACATATAAACCAGTTTGTAAAATTAAATAAAGATACCTTTTCTTCTGGAACTAGAATCAGTGTCATTTCTCACCAATCCTGCTACAAGCAGCAACACACAGCTTCAAAGAACTCATTCCTATGTTAATATTTAGACTGTAAACTGCCACACCAAGCCCATCAAGATATAAACAGGCAAACTGTATTGTCCACATTACTCATAGATTGAAAACTATTGGTGAGAGTGTTGAGGTAATATTTGAAGCCACAGTAAGGTGTTTACATAGATGTGTCATCCTTTACTCTGTGGAGTTAGAACACATTTAGATTCTAAGTCAACTGTCTAGAGTCTTCCAGTGGATGAAAGAAAGATGCTCAACAGCGGGGAAAAATATAACCTAAATTCAGACTGTCCGAATATCTTTACTCCCTGGAAAACAAGGAGTTCAATGTGCACTGGGTGCAAATTACTCTTCTTTACAATAAAATGTTAGACTCAAGTGTTAATTCATTTTTATGAATACCCTTCACTAAGCTCTACGTTTTTCCTTTGTAATTCCTAGCTGTTCAATGAGCACTGAAATATTTTAAGAGTGAAAGAAGAGTGGGTATTTTGACAAATAAAAGTATTGCAAGTATTTTCCTTCTTTTTTATGTTTGTATATGTTTTACTTGAATTATTTGCAGTAGTGGATGCACTAACCCAAAATGCGTATATATGTACCCACATACAATTTTTTGTGTTCACGCAACTCATTTTCAAGTTACATTATCATTTTGCTATGAAAAAATCTGTTTGCAAAGGGGAGCAGAAGATCGTAGGTATACAGGAATGTGAAAGAAGAAGTATCAGACATGGCCTGAAGTTGTGTCAGGGGAGGTTTAGGTTAGATATTAAAAAAAGGTACCTGCCCAGAGGGGGGCTGACCACTGGAACAGAATCCCTAGGGAAGTGGTCAGAGAACCAAGCCTGACGGAACTGAAGAAGTGTTTGTTCTTAGGCACACAGTGTGACTCCTTGTGTTGAACAGGGCCAGAAGTTGGACCTGATGATCCTTGTGGATCCCTTCCAACTCGGTATGTTCTGTGATTCTGTGAAATTTTAAATTTTTTTTAATAACGGATGTGATGTTTCTCATTTTCCAGTCACAGGAGACTGACCCAACTGCCATGACTTTTCAAATAACATAGAGAAAATCTTGACAACTATGTCAGCCAACTTCCTCAGGACCATGTGATGCACGTTGTCAGATCCCAGGAACTTCTGTATGTTCAGATTCCTCAGGTGGTCTCAATCCTAATGGTCTCCTGGGATGAGGGGAAGGACTTCATTCCTTAAATTCCTGTCTTAAGCTTTGGGAATCTGAAAAATGTGGGAAGAGAGATTATTATTGAATGCTGTGACAAAAAAAAGTACTTCAGCCTTCTGTAACTAACGTGTTTTTACCAGTTTTCTGGACTTATTTACCTGAGTGGGTACATTTTTCTTTAATCATCCTTTTCTGGGCAACATGCCTGTAGAAGTCTTTCATTATATTCTTCACATCCCCAAATTCAGCTCCAACTGAACTCCAACTGTGCCTTATCTTTCCTGATCTTATCTTTACACATCTAGGCAACATCCCTGTATTCTCCATACAACACATGTCTCTGGTTCCATTTCCTGTGCATTTCCTTCTTACATCTGCATTTGATCAAGGTGCCCTTACTTAGCCATACTGGTCTCCTGCCTTCCTTACACATAGTAATCAAGAGTTCTTGAGTTCTAAAACAACAATCCTTAAATATCTGACATCTCTGTTCACCTTCTTTATTGCTGAGGACAGTTTTCCTTAATTCCTGAAAAAACTGAAAGTTTGTTTTCCTACAAATTTGGTCTTCCATTGAATACTATTTTTTATTGGTAAACATGTTGATATTTCTCACTTTGAATTTGAAAGAATTTGAAATTCTTGAATTTGAAAGAATTTGAAGGAATTTGAAAGAATTTTAAAGAATTCGAAAGAATTTGAAAGAATTTGAAATTCTTTTTGAAGAGCGTGAGAATAAAAAATGTTTTTTAAACAGCTTATGCCTATTTTGCTTTCTTGAAAGTATGTTTATCAACAGCATCTAGTACTGTTCCTCTGCCATAATAGAATAATACTTTAACTTTTGTTTTTAATATGCATTGCAGTTAATAAGAATTTCTCAATAAAAGTGTCAGTATCAGCCCAGAACTATTAACTATTAATCTTACATAAATTAATGGGACACATTAACCTGAAATCAATTATGTTATAGAAGCAGCTAATTTTCATAGCTGAATTTACAAAATAGATGAAGACTCCATAAAATGTTTCCTTTTTCCCAAACCCATAGAAAAAAACTATGATCGCTATTGTTGAACACTAATTTAGATGTGTGTTCTGCTAAGCTCATGTATTAACTTTTTCCCTCATCATTTAAGTATAGGTTGAAGGAAATGCAGAGTCCTTTTACTCAGACCTTAGTTATAGGAGTGGTTTTCTCTACAGCTTAGCTGTTCTCTCTTTCTCTGCTTACTCCTTTTCAAAGCTGCTTAGTGAGATTGTAGGCTGGTTGTAGGAGTTTATCCACTACTGAAAGTTTCATTTGTATTTCTCTGACATTCCATTTCCTGCTTCTTAGAACGATTTTTTAACACTATCTAAATTGAGAGTTCTTTCACTATTTTCAGAAGGCCTTTCTTTAGCCTCTCTGTAATTCAGCACAAGGTTACTACTAATCATTCCCAAAATTTCCATATAGGTGGTTATTTTATTGTACAATATTTCTTCAGCACGATTGCCTAACCACTTGAGAATATATTTAAGGGACAGTAACGTGAAACCCTGCAATGTGACCCCCAGACCTGCCTGTAATCAGAAAACTAAAGCTATTCCTTGTCTCTGATTACAAAATGAAGTTAGAGAAGTAAGCAAAGTATTGAAGTGACCTTTCTCTTCCCTGGCTACTTACTAATTAGATATGAGCAAAAGTTTATCTAAGTCATATTGAAAATGCTTGCAAATCTCTAGTTACCAGAAATATAAAAAATTCTGAAACTAGATGTGGCAGTTAGAAATACTTTATACAAAGAAAACCACCTGTGTGTTTCCAAATTAAAGTCATATATAACTAAGAGACATCAAGAAAGGTTGAGAAAATATTGCAAGTAACATTACAGTGCCATGACATTTCTGTAGTATGTGATTACTGTATTTTTTCCTGGTTACAGTGCCTTATAAAATAATGTAAAGTCAGAGAAAAATAATTCGTATTTTGTTTCTAATGCAAAGACATTAACAAACATAAAGTAACAAACATTACCAACAAGGTCATTGATTCCAAGTATTTATTCTTGTTGTAATAAAAACAGATCTAATAATTCTTGCTAAGAAGAAAAGTCACCCATTTGTCCTGCGTAACTTATGAGCACAATTCATCAGAAGTGCTACAAATGGAGCAGAATGCAAAACAGAAAAGAGAATTAGGAAACTCTTAAAAATGACCTAAATAATATACAGGTAAATAAAACACAGGGATGCTTTTTCTGTCCAACTTCTCTGTCTTCAAGCATAAGGAAAGTTCATTGCCTTTGGTAGTAGATAAACAGCTTCAATAGAATTGAAAAAAGGAGCTATCAGAACACCTACATAACTTGTCTGTTAATTGCAGTTAAAAATGTTATTTCAAGTGCTGATTTATTTTTGAGTCTCATTTATTGGCTTCAAGACATTAAATCAGGGAGAAATGGAAGCCTTTTTCATTTCTGCATAAAATGGTGGGTTGCATTACAGGTCAAGTTGGTTTTTTAAAACACAGTAATTTTTCCACATCAAAATAAAAGGCAGAATAAAAGGCACGAGTATGAAGCAGTACAATATTTTTGCAGAGATTTTTTCTAGGGAGTGAATTTGCATGATTCCTGACTTCTTAAAAGCAACCATTCATTCTATGTTGCATCATGACAGAGAAAGTAAACAAACCCATTTTCAAAGACAAAAAGCAGAAAACATCCTACTGCTGACAATAGTTTGGGTTGGGTTTTTTTAATATCATGTGAAAATACTGCTGTCAGTAAACACCAAATGATCCTGTTATGCTTGGCTTCACATATTGGTATTAACACATGAAATAAATGTTTCAGTATTGCAGTGTAATTTTTTTTTAAGGATAGACAGACTGAAACTTTTTGTTTGCTTTTGTCTTCATATTGAAAGGTCTGAAGCCTCAAATCAAAACAGTTCTTTCTAAAAAAAGAAGGAAGTCATTCTCTCCCTGCTCTTTATCAACAATAATGTTCAAAGTTTAGTGAGTGCAACACAAAATAAATAAAAAGAAAGAGCGAAAGTGAGAGAGAGTGAAAGAGAAAGAAAGAAAGAAAGAAAGAAAGAAAGAAAGAAAGAAAGAAAGAAAGAAAGAAAGAAAGAAAGAAAGAAAGAAAGAAAGAAAGAAAGAAAGAGAAAGAAAACTTGTTTCCCCAGCCTATCTCTCTTTCTTATTAGGGAGATAATCTGGATGACTCAGTAAATTGCCATCATTTCAAAAATGGTAACAATTCAGAAACCAATGAGATGTGATGCCCATTCTTTAAACCTCTAAAGAATAGGAGACATTAAGAAGGGAATTGCAGCATATTTAAAGCACACATTTTATGTAAATGGTTTTTGTATAATCAAGTGCTGAGGTTAGGATAGAGATCCATAAAAATATCTAAAATGGTCTGCATTCTCAAGTGAGTACCCTTAAGGTAAACAGCCCTTACAGTAAGATACTGGAACATGGATCCTTTCTCCCCTTGTGAAGTAGAGGAGTTAAGAAAAAAAATGCTCAAGCGGCTCAGAACTTTGGCATGTATAATAAGGAATAAGGACCCTACTTTATAATAAAACCAGAGACAGAATTTGTAATTACTAGCAGATTTAAAAGGGAAGAACATAAGACCCCTTTTTTACCTTACGTTGGAATGAGCTGGATCGAGAAAAGGAGCCCTGAGCATTTTTACCCATGGTTCTAATTTATAGCTCCAATATCTGAAGCTCCTGCAAAGGCAAAAGTTAAGCCTAGTCAGCATGTTATTCATACATGGAATGAAGCTGATGTACTGTAAAACTCCTCTGCTAGTTCTTGCTCCTGTGTTCTGCAACCTCATGTGAAAGATTGCCCTATTGCAGCAGCATCATTTTTATGTTCTATACTTGGGCCATTTTCCAGTGAGTACTGCAACAAAGAGTTTTTTATTGCTACTCCCAAGAGGAGAAATATCCCTTTGGATAAAACAAGCTTTACATCCATTTGTTCTTCTCTGCTGTTCTTATATTTCTCAAATTACTCTAAGCCCACTTTGAACTAAGTACTTTAAACTTCTTCTAACTTCTGAAATTATATACCTGGAAAAACAAGATAGCCAACTAATGTATTAACAAACATGCAAAATCTGCAAAAGGTTTCCTGTGAAACCAAGAGATTTAGAATAGTCAACAGTAAGCAATGCTGATAAAATACTTCTAAATTTATAGTGGCCCAAATGCAAGACTCATCTTAGAAAAAAATCCTAGACTGAAGGCAAAAGACAAATCTATACAGCAACATTAAACTTCCCCCAAAATTTCAGAGAAGTTATTTTTTTTCTAAAGAAATTTTTCTGTCACCTAGTGTCTCAACTTTTATTTTGATGTTGTAATTTTTAAAAACTGAAGTTGAAGGACAGAAACATTTATGTGAAACGGGATATCTTGAAATTATAACAAATGCTTCTAACTGAAAATAAGCAGTATTTGAAAGAGAGACACATTTCTCATAACCTAAGGATGAAATAAGAGATGTTCTTTGATGAAATGTTTTTTCCTTTATTCTCAGAATGGCTTTCATAATGATGCAGAATTTCAAAATTGGGGTGGTTTTTGCTAAAAGGGTGATTTTTGCTTCAGTAGCACATTAGCATGTCATCTGCCACTTAATGCTGATCACTTACAGCTTTACCTTTATGGGAACACAGCATAACCATCACACTTTCCTCTGTCTTTCACCTTCTCTGAGAAAATTGGTGCCCTATTAAGGCATTTAATAGTGTAATTTTTAGGATGTCTGTAAGTTTTACATAGTGTAAAGAAGTGTCTTTAAGCTAATACCAGAAAAAATTTGACAGGTCTACCTTGCCAGCCTCCTGCTGACTTCAGTTTCCTGAATCAACTGAGATTCCATTGGCCTTACTTACACTTCTCTCAGAGAGATGAACTGCTGTGAGGTTGGCACTTGATCAAAAAGTTCTTAATACAAGATGAGTACATACTGTTTAAAATGCTTTATGTCTGTTAGTAGAGGTCACTAGCATTAGCATGCAGTGTTTCAGTACTAGCTTCCACTTGCATCTGAGTTAAAAAAAAAAAAAAAATCTGTTGCATTTGGCTACTTCGGGTAATAGAAGTTCTACAACCCTGTGGTGGGCTGCAAACCCTCTAAACATACCTTCTTGGTATTTTGCAGGGCCAGACATTCGTGCACACAATCAGTAGTCACTTACTGAGGGTATAGCAGAGAAATTCTGCCAGCAGCTCCATACAGCAATTGAGCAGACAAAAATAGAAGGCTCCAACGGCAGATGATAAGCTCTTGCCTGGCTCACAGGCATAAAAAAGACTTTATATACCATAAAATATCTTCAAATCTATCGCAAGTTTCATTGGCTAAGCTCCAGACTTAGTAGGGAAGAAATCCAGGTTTGTATTCTACATATTGAAAACATAAAAGAACATTTTTACTGTAATCTGCCTGAACATTGAATATTTTCTGTCTCTTTTCTAAGAAAATTTTTGATGTCTGAAATTTCAGAAGTGTGATTTATAACAAAAAAAAATCAATATTAAAAAAAAATGAAGCAGAAGCACAAGAGTTTTGTATACAAATTTGTGGTTTTTACATGGAAAATCTGAGTTAAATTCTCAGGAACTATTGTTCTTTAATGTCTTAAATCCCAGACATCTTCACTTACTTTCACGGAAGGTATGAAAATCTGTAATTTTTCATTGATTTTTTGCCAGAGGTTTTTGTTTTTAGGCTTAAAACTCCCTTAACTTCTGTGCTAAGTCTGTGTACTTTGAAATATCTGGCATCCTTAGGATTATTCTCTATGTGAATCATAGCTAGTGTGCACAAACAAATAGTATTTTTAAAAAATACAGTATTCATTGAAATTTCCAGTCTCACAGATAGAATATAGGACTTAGAAAGCTCATCAGTTAAAAATTACAGGATGAGAGACAGTCCACACTGCACAAGACACCTAGACAATGCAGTAATTCTGTTTCAAAAGAGTTCAATATGCCCAAGAGTCTTATTGACCAGTTCCACATTTCTTGAGTTCAGTTCTTGAAGTTGTAACACTTAAAAGAAAATTACATTGTCGTTTCAGTAAGAGGCTTATATCTTTAAACTAACCGGATGTCAACAATAATAAAATTGTTCTTGGGTAAAAAGCTGTATTTATCATTAAGTAGGTATTAGCCAGTGATTTCAAATCAGGTACTTGCCTAATTGTTGAAACAGGTTGGAAGTTATGGACATGCATTTTTTCACTTCTAGTTCCGTGTAATTTGATTTTACTCTTCTACAGTTCTGTTTAACTTTTGTTTTAAAATCTGAATACTAGTGGTAGTTGAAATGACCCCTTGATTTCATGTCAAGGGAGTGTTTTCATAACACTCAATTCGTAATGAATTTTTTCAGCCTTTGATAAACAGCCTAGGACACCAGTGGAGTATTTCATTTGTACATATAAATGCATGCAAATCCCCCTTTCATTCTTTTAATAGCAACTTACTGTCTAGCATTCATGGAGAAACTCAGGAGGACTAGAAATTCTAGGCCTATTGAATCCTCCAAAGAGACTATCAAAACCTCCAAAGTGGTCTTAAATAATGTAAGATAAATCTTCCTAGACATTTTCAAGGCTTAGTAGTTGTCTCTATATCATATTATGTGGTGTTAGCTCACTATCAGTCAGTGAAGAGTGATGTAGAACAAACCTTATTATACCAACTATGCTCTCACTAATGTCAGGAAATGGAATAAATATCAGACCTTTACATTTAAATAAAAATTTACAATATTCAAAAAATAAAAGAGGAGATGGTTTAGTGTGGGGTGGTTCTGTAAGAAATATAGACTTTCTTTAAATCGCAGCCTCTGACTTGGAAAATCATCCAACTCATAGTCCACTAAAAGCTGAGAGAATATACACCTCTCATTGCCTTTCTCCTGTTCTTTAACTCAAAATCTGTTGTTAGCCATTGATGAAGGGAGAACACTGAGCTAAAGGACCCTCATCCTACCATGACTTTCTTTAATCTGGTATCTTACTTGAGAAAATATGTTGCAACATATGATTTGAAGTTTTAGACATTTAGTTTGGGGGAATTGAGACCGGAGGTCTCTGTGGTTTATGTTCATTGCTTTAGTCAGCTTGCCTTTCCTATCATCTTACAGTAGAATTTAAGGATGGAAGTTTCCACAATACTAAGAAGTGTTTTAGAGGAAGAGCTTACTGAATTTGTAGTGAAAGTCCCTAGGTGAACCTGAGTCATAATCATGTCAACCCACAGTACTGGCAAAAGTACATACAAATGTTGTGCCAGTATCAGGTTTTACTGTATTGACTGATGACACACATGGTGATAGTGCTGATTTTGGTAAAGAAATGTTTACCTTGAGTGATTGCACAGTGAATCTGCATTGTATTGAAAAACGCTGGCTTACCAAGTGAGGATGGACCTACAGAGGTTAATGACCTTCCTGAGATATTCTGATCTTCTGATCTTAGGAAGAGCATTAAAAGCTTCAGAAGAGACAGCAAGGGATGAGGCTGTGCATTCTTGTAGAATTTTTAGTAAAAAAAATTTGATAGTATCTTGCTTCTTGGGCAAAGATGGGTATCTGTTGGGGGTTTTGTGGGTTAGGGTGTTTTTTAGTCCCTTGTAATATATAGGATCAGAGAGTTACCTCTTAGCCATATACAGTGGTTCCCACTGTGCAAGATTACTTACAGTAGTTGTTTAGATGTCAGTCAGCAGACAGCTTTTTTGCAAGAGAAAACAGTTCAGTGATTCTTCTCACAGTTCTATCAATTCTTATCCTAAAAATGATTAGATGTATTGTAAGTTGTCTAGTCTGACAGTTGGTTTATTTTGACGTTGCCATGGGGGACAGGATCATTATGAACAATTTGTTGGATAGAACCAATCAAAACATTCTTCTAACTTTAGATAATAACACATGAAAATACAGTGCATAGTTCCTTTGGGCAGAAGCTTGACATTTGGGGAAGAAAAATAGCACGCACTGGGCCAGCTGTAGTTTAGGTACTCATCCCATTGAAACAGTGAGCTTAGAATAAACCACATGCAAAAACATGCAAAAAGAACATGCTTGCCACTATTCACTCAATGGTGAAACTATGTATATGAAATCATGTCACCACCACCCGAATTATCGCAATTTATTATGAAGAGGAACACATTTTTCAATACAGTATTTTCATTTCTGTTTCAGTTCTAATGCTTGAAGGGAAAAAGAATTCCATATATGCTAATAATTACGGGCACAATAAAAATATGCTAAAAGACCTGATGAAAGTTGATTTAAATAAAGATATTACACCCAACCTACAAAACTTACTCTCTCTCAAATTGACAACTCTATTTTGGACGCAGCTACAACATTATTGCTACTTTAAGTAGTGAAGCCACAGATTTGACTCCTGTAAAGCATACAGCGAAAAAGGACTGTTCAAACTAGTTAATTTCACTGACTAATGAAGAGTGGATTGCAGGGCCACTAAGTTTGAGTTATCTTGGCCTTTTCAACAGTCCATCTCCCTGATCATTTTAGTTAACTTTGCTCTCTGATTGCTGACTTCTTTGCCTTCATGAGTCTGGTGAGGTGGGAAAATAAGATGCAGCCCTGTCCCTTTCTCTCTTTTTCATGGAATGAATAAAAAAGTGTGTGTTTGTGGCAACTGGATTACAGAATAATTCCTCCTTTTCTCATTTCATAGAATCATAGAATCATAGAATGCTTTGGGTTGAAAAGGACTTGAAGATCAAGTACTTCCACACCCCCTGCCATGGGCAGGGATGCCACCCACGAGACCAGCTTGCTCAATCCCCATCCCCCCTGATTTTGAACGCTTCTTGGAATGGGGCATCCACAGCTTCTCTGGGCAACCTGTTCCAGTGCTTCACCATCCTCAAAGTAAAGAATTTCTCACTAATATCTAATCAAATCTACCCTCTTTCAGCTTAAAGCCTTTCCTACTTGTCCTATCACTCACTTTGTGTCCTTGCAAACAGTCCCTGTCCAGCCTTCTTGTCGGCCTCCTTTAGGTACCGGAAGGCTGTTTTACATTCTCCCCAAAGCTGTCTCCTCTGCAGGATGAAAAACCCCAAGTCTCCTAGCCTTTCTTCACAGTGGAGGTATTTCAGCCCTCTGATCATCTTCATAGCCTCCTCTGGACTCACTTCAAAAGATTTACATCTTTCTTGGGTTGGGAGGCCCTGGAACAGGGCCCAGTATTCCAGATGGGGTCTCACAAGAGCAGAGTAGAGGGTAAGAATCCCCTCTTTCGACTTGCTGATGACTCTTCTTTTGATGCAGCCCAGGATATGGTTGGCTTTCTGGGCTCTAGGCACACATTGTTAAGACATGTTGAGCTTCTCATCCACCAACACTCCCAAGTCCTTCTCCCAGGGCTGCTCTCAGTCCATTATCCATCCAGCTTGTACTTGTGCTTGAGATTTCCCCGACCCAGGCACAGGACCTTGGATTTGGCCTTGTTGAACTCCATGAGGTTCACACAGGCCAATCTCTCATGCCTTCCCAGCTCTCATCCAGGTCCCTCTGGATGGCATCTCTTTCATCCAGTGTGTCGACTGCACCACAGTTTGGTGTCCTTGACAAATCTGCTGAGCGTGCACTCGATCCCACTGTCCATGTCACTGAAAATGATGTTAAACACCTCCAGTCCCAATACAGACCACTGAGGAATGCTACTTGTCACTGGTCTCCACTTGGACATCCAGTCATAGAGCACACCTCTTTGAGTGTGACCATCCAGCCAATTATTTACCCACCAAATGATCCATCCATCAAATCCACGTCTCTTCAGTTTAGAGACAAGGATGTTGTGAGGGATAGTGTCAAATGCCTTGCACAAGTCCAGGTAGATTATGTCAATCTCTCTTTCCTTCTCCACCACAGCTGCAACCACAGCAGAAGGCCACCATGTTTATTAGACACTATTTACCTTTAGTCAAGCCATGTTGGCTGTTGTAAATCAGCTCCTTTCCCATGTGCCTTAGCATAGTTTCCAGGAGGATCTGCTCCATTATTTTGCCAGTTGAGTTGAGACTGACTGCTCTGTAGTTCCCTGGGTTTCCCTTATTTTCCTTTTTAAAAATGGGGGTTATGTTTCCTTTTTTCCAGTCAGTGGGAACTTCAATGGAATGCTACAGCTTCTCAAATGTGATGGATAGTGGCGTAGCCACATCCTTGGACCTTTCCCTCAGGAACCATGGATGAATCTCATCAGGTTCAATGGACTTGTGCACCTTCAGGTTCCCTAGATGTTTTTGAACCTGATCTTCTCCTAGAGTGGGAGGCCCTTCCTTCTCCCAATTTCTCTCTTTTCCTTCTGCAGTGTGACTGGAGCACTTGCTGCTGAAGACTGATGCAAAAAATTCATTGAGTACCTCAGTCTTCTCCATGTCCTGGATAACCAGGTCTCCCATATCCTTTCTGAGAGGACCCACATTTTCCTTAGCCTCTTTTGTTATTGCCAACACACCTATAGAAGCTTTTTTCATTACCCTTGATGTCCTTGGACAGATGTACTTCAGCCTTTAATGTCTAATAGCCAAAGATCATGCCCACATAATGCCCTTATCCAAATTTCCTAATGTACTAATCCCATTTTCAGAGAACTGCATAGAATAAAAAGGAATATTTCCCACTCTTGCTACAAACACAGTGGAAGCTTTCAACATCTCGCTGATTCTAAGATCATAACCTTTTCAGAGAGTTTTAAGATATGTACAGGAAAAAGATTGATAGAGCTGAGAATCTGCTGAGAATCAGAAAAAGAGAACTATATAAAAAAGAAATGATGCTGAAAAGACTGTAAAATTATGTTAATGGATAAAAGCTTTCTTTGAGAGCAATTCATAGGCCAGAAAAGAGAATAAGGGTTTTCCTAACTTTCACGTTTACTCAGAAGATTCAAACCATTTTCATTGCCACTTCAAAAGATTTGTTTTTCTGGTTAAGCTCTGAGTTTGTATTTTGGTCCTCGGTTGGTATAGGTGTCCTGGGTTACAATATGGAGTGCAACAAAAGTATGTATTCTACCACCATCTACACTATCTTCTGATTAACTGTTAAGATGGGTGGAGCAGTGTTTATTTATCTTTGCCATGACTCAACTACGATAACTCCCTCTGGGGAAGCAGCTGTATCTTGGGGTGATTTTTTGATGATCATCTGCTCTATGCCCAGAAATGGTTGATGTAGCTTTAAGGTGGGTCCAGGGGAGGGGCGAGCCTTGGGGCTCTTGTGCGGGCTTTTTCAAAGCCTCACTCTCAAGCGTCTGTGGTGCCATGGAGACTGCTTTACTTTTGCTTAGCTAGCTTGGTTTTTTGTTAGCTTAGGCAAGAAGTTTTTTCCTTTCCCTGGCCTTGGAGACTGTTGTTAGCATAGGGTTAAAATGTTCTAGAATTGTAGTAGCTTACATAGGCTCTGAATAAGCATTGTTTCCGTTAAATCTTGTGACTCTGCACCTGTGTGTGTGTGTACCTATAGCACAGGTAGTACTGTTACACTGTGTTATAGGTATGCAACGGTTATTTAGAAACCATGGGGATGGTTGTGAGAGGGGGACTTGTAGGGGCTTGCAGTGTATGCTTGAATGATTACAATGAACCTGAAACTCATGCTCGATCGCTCACAATAATACAATGGGTAATTAATGATTGACATATGATTCTATAGTGATTGTATAAGGTAGAGTATAAAATGTGTTCACTTCAAACTCATGTTGGAATCAGATTTGGGTTTGTACCCCGATTCCCAGAGCTCTGCCATAAAAGCACCTGCATATAATCATTCCGTGATTATGTGTTTCTATGCTAACACTATGACAGCAATCCTTCAGTNGTGGGGGGGGTGGGGGGGGGGGGGCGTGTAAAAGGTTCTGACAATTCAATATCAAACATTAGTCATTTTTTTTCTGTGCCATGCGGGCATTCTGTTTGTCAATAAACTGGTGGGTTTTTTCACTTTCATCCACTAATATTCATTTCTTATCAGCAGGAAGGGATTGCTGAAACCCTTTGCTTNTTGACAGGAGACAAATCAGCTGGGGACCAGCAGGGAGCCAAGGGGCTGCTCCGTCCCAGCCCTAGACCTTGGAAAGGCCAAACCAGCAAGAGAAAGGGCACCAAAATCCACCAGCTTCATCAACCCTTTGCTTTAGAGGAAATACTCATTCTAGAGTGGTTTTCTGCTAAACTTGTCTCCAAACAAGACAAGCAGCACCATCCACCCTGAGGGGATCATTTCTGCTAATGGGCCATCAAGGACTACCAAGAATGACTCATAGAATTATATCATCCCATTGTGAAATTCCCTGCCCTGGGGGAGGTACTGAACAGTCCTGCCTGTAGTTAATCTGGGGCTGGGGACACCATGAAACAACCACTGGACCTCCCAAGAAGGACCAGACCTTTCTACAGGACCACTGTTTTTGACAAGACCACATCAATCACTCCAACTGGACTGCAACCACCATTTAATTGGACTGCTAGCACCACCCTGACCAACAGGGTGTCAGGTTGTACCCCAACTTTGTCGGTTTAAGGCAGTGTTTCTGTACTATTGCCTTCATTGTAATTTTCCTATTAAACTGTTTCTCTGACTTGAAATCTCTCACAAGGTATTTGTGTGTAGTTAATTTCTCCCTCTGGTTTATCTTCAAACCAGCACAATAGGGAAGAATTGACAAAGATTTCCACCTGTGCAGAAGCTAGAGATACGATTGTCTGACACAGAGATATATCCAATTCCACTTCAGTTTCACTATCTTGGGTAGCATCAACAATCAAGCCATGAATATGAGAGGCTCAGGATAACAGAAAAAGCCTTGTTGCAGAGCCAAAATGCTTTCAGTTCTGACTAAGTTACATCAAAATCCTTGGCAAAACATCTTTTTTGGCTGTGTTGCTAGGCTTACCCAGATGAAAGCTTCTAAGGATATGTTTACCTATAACTCTCTGTTGTCTTGAATGATGTTCATTTCCAAAATATTCTATGTATCTGAAATAAAAATAAATAAGGCATCTTGTTTTTCCCCTTCTCCTATAATAATATATTTTTACAAATATTGACAAGCTGAAAGAAACAAGTTTTTGTTTCACTTTGATCTTTGCTCACCAAGAGGTCCACAACTGCCAAGAAAGATTTAACCATTAACCAGGCTTGTAGAATCATAGAATGGTTTGGGTTTCATGGGATCTTTAGATGATCTGATCCAAACTCTCACCATGGACATGGAAATCCTTCAATAGATCAGTTTGCTCAAAGCACCATCCAACCTGACCTTGAACATTTCCAGTAATGGAGTGGGCTTTCACAGGAATAGAGTACAGGTGAACAATCACCTCCCTTGATCTATGGGCTACACTTTTTTTATGGATGCAATTTGCTTTCTGGGCTGCAAGCTCATGTAAAATTTTTCATCTACCGCTACCCCCAAGTCCTCTTCTGCAGGGATACTTTAAATTCATTCATCACCCTGTCTGTGTTGATATTGGAGATTGTCCCAAGGTGCAAGGCTCTGTGCTTGGACTTGTTGATGTTTATGAGGTTCACATGTCCCCATTCCTCAAGTCTTAAAGGTCCCTCTTGGTGGCATCCCTTCTCAGAAGCACATCAACCACATCATTCAGCGTGACATGGTCCAAAACTTACTGAGTGTATACTCAATCCCATTGCCCGTGTCATTGATGAAGATATTAAGTAGTGCTGATCCAAGGACAGGCTCTTGATTACTGGTTTCTCCTTGGACATTGAGTCATTGAATGTAACTCTTTGGATACAATCATTCACCCAATTCCTTATCCATCTGACAGTCCATCCATCAAACCTATATCTCTCCAATTTAGAGGTAAGAATAAATAAATTCCATCTTCCTCTTCTAAGACATGTGTTACACAACAGAAAATCAGAAGGAAAAAATTCCTTGAATTCGTTGCCTTCATTCTTCAAATCACCGAAAATTTTAATAATTTACATGAGGCTGTATTTGAATATTTATATTAATTAGAACCCATGTGGGAGAAACTGATTTGTGCAATACAATTCATAAATCATAAATCAGTTCTATATGGCAGTCTATAGCCAAAATGAAAATTGGATTGGTTTTTACTACAGAAAAAGGCAAAAATACAAATCTTCTTTTGCCATCCTGTGGTTCATAAACATATTTTGCAGTAAAATGGGGCATAGCACTAATTCAGATGCAAAATCAGGCTAAATCATACCACTTTAAGAAAGGAGACTTGGTCAGTCCCAGAAGTCCTGGTTATGACTATCTGAATGTATCATCACATTGTCAAGCACTGAGTGACACCTGTAAGCTAACAAGTAATCCCTCATGACTTTATTCACAGAGTGACTAACCTGCCTAAATGAAGGAAAGAAACAAGTCAGTCTTTCATCAGTCATTGACATCTTCTTTCCTTTGTAAACTAGCTGAGTCTCCCTATTTAATTTCCCCCCCACCCCTTTTAAAGGAAAGGAAGAAGGAGGAGAGCTTAGGGAAAAGGCCAAGGCAGAGGATTAAATCATTGCTTGCTGCCATGTTCTTGTTTTAAGTGCCTCACTGCTGTACCCAGCAAAATGGAGTTAAGTGTTCTGGTATGACAGGCTATTGCTCTGTTCCCCTTTTTATATTTCCCCAAGCTGCTGCCATCACATTTTGATGTAACGACTAAGGCACAGACTCAGACCAGCAGGGAATCTGAGATGTTTATTCAGAGAAACGAGCTGGTTTTATACACTGCTTCAAGACCCNGTTGCTAGGCTTACCCAGATGAAAGCTTCTAAGGATATGTTTACCTATAACTCTCTGTTGTCTTGAATGATGTTCATTTCCAAAATATTCTATGTATCTGAAATAAAAATAAATAAGGCATCTTGTTTTTCCCCTTCTCCTATAATAATATATTTTTACAAATATTGACAAGCTGAAAGAAACAAGTTTTTGTTTCACTTTGATCTTTGCTCACCAAGAGGTCCACAACTGCCAAGAAAGATTTAACCATTAACCAGGCTTGTAGAATCATAGAATGGTTTGGGTTTCATGGGATCTTTAGATGATCTGATCCAAACTCTCACCATGGACATGGAAATCCTTCAATAGATCAGTTTGCTCAAAGCACCATCCAACCTGACCTTGAACATTTCCAGTAATGGAGTGGGCTTTCACAGGAATAGAGTACAGGTGAACAATCACCTCCCTTGATCTATGGGCTACACTTTTTTTATGGATGCAATTTGCTTTCTGGGCTGCAAGCTCATGTAAAATTTTTCATCTACCGCTACCCCCAAGTCCTCTTCTGCAGGGATACTTTAAATTCATTCATCACCCTGTCTGTGTTGATATTGGAGATTGTCCCAAGGTGCAAGGCTCTGTGCTTGGACTTGTTGATGTTTATGAGGTTCACATGTCCCCATTCCTCAAGTCTTAAAGGTCCCTCTTGGTGGCATCCCTTCTCAGAAGCACATCAACCACATCATTCAGCGTGACATGGTCCAAAACTTACTGAGTGTATACTCAATCCCATTGCCCGTGTCATTGATGAAGATATTAAGTAGTGCTGATCCAAGGACAGGCTCTTGATTACTGGTTTCTCCTTGGACATTGAGTCATTGAATGTAACTCTTTGGATACAATCATTCACCCAATTCCTTATCCATCTGACAGTCCATCCATCAAACCTATATCTCTCCAATTTAGAGGTAAGAATAAATAAATTCCATCTTCCTCTTCTAAGACATGTGTTACACAACAGAAAATCAGAAGGAAAAAATTCCTTGAATTCGTTGCCTTCATTCTTCAAATCACCGAAAATTTTAATAATTTACATGAGGCTGTATTTGAATATTTATATTAATTAGAACCCATGTGGGAGAAACTGATTTGTGCAATACAATTCATAAATCATAAATCAGTTCTATATGGCAGTCTATAGCCAAAATGAAAATTGGATTGGTTTTTACTACAGAAAAAGGCAAAAATACAAATCTTCTTTTGCCATCCTGTGGTTCATAAACATATTTTGCAGTAAAATGGGGCATAGCACTAATTCAGATGCAAAATCAGGCTAAATCATACCAC
The DNA here is from genome assembly GCA_013397115.1 of Edolisoma coerulescens. Classification (NCBI taxonomy): domain Eukaryota; kingdom Metazoa; phylum Chordata; class Aves; order Passeriformes; family Campephagidae; genus Edolisoma; species Edolisoma coerulescens. The sequence continues at coordinate 103,048 of VWZW01004035.1, forward strand.
TTTAAGAAAGGAGACTTGGTCAGTCCCAGAAGTCCTGGTTATGACTATCTGAATGTATCATCACATTGTCAAGCACTGAGTGACACCTGTAAGCTAACAAGTAATCCCTCATGACTTTATTCACAGAGTGACTAACCTGCCTAAATGAAGGAAAGAAACAAGTCAGTCTTTCATCAGTCATTGACATCTTCTTTCCTTTGTAAACTAGCTGAGTCTCCCTATTTAATTTCCCCCCCACCCCTTTTAAAGGAAAGGAAGAAGGAGGAGAGCTTAGGGAAAAGGCCAAGGCAGAGGATTAAATCATTGCTTGCTGCCATGTTCTTGTTTTAAGTGCCTCACTGCTGTACCCAGCAAAATGGAGTTAAGTGTTCTGGTATGACAGGCTATTGCTCTGTTCCCCTTTTTATATTTCCCCAAGCTGCTGCCATCACATTTTGATGTAACGACTAAGGCACAGACTCAGACCAGCAGGGAATCTGAGATGTTTATTCAGAGAAACGAGCTGGTTTTATACACTGCTTCAAGACCCACTATTTCCTTACATGGTATTTTTCACTAAGCAACCTATCACACATTGCCGTGTCAGTAACACACTTTCTTAATGTACCTTTATGGGGGTGATCACATGCTGTCCACCCATCCAGCAGCTTCCAGCAGGCTCTTCTCCACAGGCCTCTGTTGTGTGGCATCTCCTCCCCCCAAGGTCAGGGGGAGACAAGCTTCTTTGTGCTATCATGGCGTTCTGCAGGCACATCCCACAGCCCACAGTTCAATTCCATCCTATCTCATCCCACAACATCTTCTATATCCCATTGCTCTGGACCTACAGATCTCTCTTTTGTGTGACACTAACACCTGCTAACTTGACATTCTCACATTTCTCTTCAGTTTCATATTCTGCTGGGTGGACAACCGGCACCATGTTTTATCCCTGTGTTTGGGAGATACTTGAATCAGTCCTGTCTAGCACTTAAGTAATAAATGGTATTGATCCCAAAAAACTTTAAGTAGGTGAATGCCATTAAACTACACTTAATAAAACCACTAACAAATCATCTTTTTCACACAGAGTTTAAATTGCTTTAAGGACAATTTTGTGAAGGTGAGTTTCTTTGCAAACAGGTCAGAAACAAAAATGTATATTCCCTGGGACTGGTCTTCCTTGATGTAAAATAGGCAGGGCAGGGGGAGGATCACCATAACCCTTCCTAAGCCTGGCTTCTTATATGGCTTCTTCCCGAGGACTTTGATAATCACACTCTAATTATTCAGAGAGGCAGTTTTCCAGTCATTCTGATTGGTTTGCAGGATCAAACACATGATTTGTATCTCTTTTCCATCAGATTAAGATCTGATGATTGAAATACATCATTACATTTGTGAGATAGCCTAAAGCAAAAAGATTGTGGTTTTACAAGAGGGTAAAAGCATTAATATGCTGTTGCTGAGAAGAGAGGTATGAATACGCTTTGAAAGTATGTCTATTCATTATGAAATATTCTTCCCTTCATTGCTTCCACTTTCCTCACAATGTCTGTGCTTTCATGCTCTATGAAAATAATGGTCCATAGAAAACCAGATGAATAATAAAACCAGAAAGGGGCATACATTACATTGTGATAACATAGAAAAAAGTTTGGTCTTCAAGCAGAGACAGAACAAGATGAAAAATGTTTACCAAATTGCTTCTTCAAATAAAATTTGATCAAGAGAAGCCTACAGAAGAAATACAGGCTTAAACTAAGGCAGCAGATTGAGGTGTGTCTTTCATATACTCCCGACAAACTTCTGGTTTTATTGTTTTTTTCATTTTTTCATGGTATTTTTATAGTATTTTGAAAATGCAAGCAATGGCTATTCTCTCAATTGACCTTTGAATAACTTGTCTACAACTCTTACTCTTAGTACCTCTATGTCCAACTACAGTAGAGGCATATACTGATTTGGCTCCCAGGCAAGATGTGTATTATTGATATAGGTATCAATTTTGCAATACGCTACTTACTGTAGAAAGCACTTAACTAAATATACAGGAAATAGATGTTCAAAATTAACCATCAGATTATTCAAGTATTCTTATTAAATCAATAAGACCATATAAATCAACATAATGAAATAAAAAAAATAAAAGTAACTTGCTAGTAATTTGCATCGTATTCAGTTAAGACCGAAGGAACAATGAGCATTGGGAGTTCTTTGCTTTATCTTTATTGACTAAAGAGATCTAGCATTGATTTTGGAATACAAATTTACTGACATATGCACAAGTGTCCAACTAAAGTCTTCCTCAAACCAAGTGGTAGTTTATCCCACCAGAAAACAATCAAATATTGAAAAATTGTAGTGTAATCACTAGGTTTGTTTTTTTTTTCTTGTAGCCATGAATGTTAATGATAAAATTTTAATTTGCTTATATGTACTAAAGGAGGCTCATGAAATACAGCATTTGTTTCCTTTTTAATAACAGGATCACAGAAGAAGAATATCTTAAAATCTGTGCACTAACAGTCTCTTGTCCTGGGGTGAGGTGGTGGTGGAATTATCTATGGTGCTAGTAAACACGATAAAGTGTCACGTTAAAAACTAGTGTCCTATGTAAATAATTATGAAAATACTATAGTGCGATAAACACTATAATTAGTGAAATCTAGAATTTCACTCTAGAAGTCCAAAGTTTTTCAACTTCATTTGTTCCACAATGTACATAAGCCAAACAAAATAAATTGGTTCATTCAGTCATAAGGGGGAAATACTAAGCGTCTAATGAAACAGAAACTTTAAGAAAGCTGAAATGGTTTTTGTGTGTACAAACTCCAGAAAAAACTCACACTGTCAGAATGTGCATTTAGGAAACGTTGGAAATTTCGAGGTAGAACATGGAGACTTCAAACAAGTCAGTCTGGGTACAAAAACCAGATTTTAATACTTCACATATCATAATGCTCTGTCCAGATCTGTCAGCTCTTCTAGGAATGTAGCATTCCAGACTAAGATGGTTTGAGGCTTCTCTTTTTGCAGAATGCTACCTGATTCATATAAAGAACATGAATTGAGAACCACAATAGAAATATCTTTCATTAGACTAGGGGTAAATTATAACATTACATACTTGCTGGAAGTACAAGAGTTCCAGTCCTGTAATCATCTTTCTGGCCATTCACTGGATGCTCCTCAATATGTCCGTGTCTCTCTTGCACTGGTGAGCCCAGAACAGGAAAAAGTACTCCAGGCTGTGGCCTCACCAGTGCTGAGTAGAGGGGAAGGAACACCTCCCTCAAACTGCTGGCAGTACCTGGTCTAACAGAGCACAGGATACCATTAGGCTTCTTTGTGTTAGTTTTTTTTGCTAAGCTGCTTTGCAGCTAAGCTGCTTTCCAGCACACACTGGTGCAGGGGTTGTTCCTCCCCAGGATGAAGGGCAATCCTCTTCCCCTTGTTGCAGTTCTGGCATTTCTTACCTTTTTCATTGTGGTAGTCCCAGATCCTTAATTTTTTCATATATATGTTTCTATTTCAGAATTGTTTTATTCTGTGAAAACTGAGTAAAAGCTGAACTAAAGTCTGAAACTGTTGAGTTTGCTAGGCAGTAAACTAGCCTCCTTCATAGAAACTCAGGAGGTTTCTCTGTGTAATGTAGGATACTTGACTCACAGGATACATGGTTTTTTCTTTAAATGGGATTTTGTCATGCTTACATTCCCTGGATATTTTATCCCTAAAACTGGCACATATACAGCTGTCAAGATATTGACCCATTGTTGGATTTATGGACAGCCAATAAATTTCTTTGATAAATTGATATATGGGGGGTTTTCCCCATTTCTGTTTTTTAGCATGCAAGATATCTTCTTCTATTAATAAAAATCGTGTTTTCCACTTTTACTGAGAGACTTTTAAAGACAAGAAAAATGGAAAATAATGCTTTTCTCTATTTATTCATGTATTTATATAAAATAAAATCATGACCTTAATCTGAAATGACCTTGCAATGGAGGTTGAGGTTAAAAGAGCGAAATTAACTTCACAACTTACTAACAGCGTGCTTAAGCCAGATTTCCAGCTGGAGCAAATGATAACTATTCACTAGTCTTGAATTAAACAAAGATGTGAAGTTTTATCTTAGAGTGTTATGGTAGATTTTGGCTTGCCATTTAACTGTAATATGAGTGTTTTGAAAGTTCATTTTACAAATGGATTTAATTGTTTCAAAAGTTCATTTTACAAATGGATTTAATTGTTAACAATGGTAGCTGTTAAAAGGTTGGTTCTTGTAGACTCATGCATCTTGTAGACATTATTGAAAATAGCACTTACTAGGAAGCTCTGACCCTTGCAATAACATTTAGTAGCACTCAGGCTGTCTTATTCTTCAAAGAATTCTGAATAGATACAGAGGGTGTCAAAGCAGTCTTTTGCTGTAGTCAGTATTCATGTAGAAAAAAAAATTCAGGCCTTCCAAACCCTTCTTTAGATGAGATGCCATGAGCTGGCCAGCTACAATCTGTTTATTTGCTACAAAAAAAAAAAAAAAAGCATACAGAAAGTGAGGATGTTCTTGGAATTTCCCTGTGATGATTTTTCTTATCTTTGCAAGCTAGGATGCTCTTTTTGCCATAGCATAAAACTATTGATTCAGGCTAGCTTCCCATAACTTTTCTAAAGAACTGTAGTTCATATATTTGGGCAGTGGTTAATTGCTGTTTAAATTCAGGACTTGCAATTGTCTTTAGTGATCAGCATCCTGTTCCTTCCTTTCCAGACAAATACTGCTGATTAATAGCTCCTGAAATCATCAGCAAAAATTGCAGTGGTCTGTGAAAACTATCTTTTTTTTTTAGCTGAATACTTAAAACAAATGCATTACTTTCTTCCTTCCTCTAGTAGCATTTCTTTCTCTTTCCAGGGGCATAAAGAGGGGATAAATTAATAATTATTTTTATTATAAAAAAAATAAAATTCAAGATGCTAAATTTTTTTCCAAAATTTAGGTTTAGCTGAGATCCTATCCTGTAAATTTCCCATCTTTCTCAAGGGAAAGATTTTCTTGTTTTCAACTTCTTAGTCTACATATCAAACAAGCTGTCTGCTTTTCACAGATTTTTGTTTGATCTCTTTCTGGTTCATCTTCCCAGCAGGGACAGCATTTCCTCTTATTTTCTTTTCACACAAACAGTTTTGAAGCTTGCCTTGTAGCATGCAAAAGAAGCATAAATAAACAGGTATGTAGCGTAGTCGTATAAAAAAGTGATGCAACTAACCTTATGGGCAGCCAAGGGAAGGGAGTTTTCCTGTGCACAGTGTCTGCACTTTTTTTAGTTGTTGTAATTGCTAAATGTATTGCTTGAGCAAAAAAATTTAAATATTAATGAATGACTCAAAGAATTAACCTCAAAACTGAAGTACTGTACTGGGAAGAAAACTATCAAGTTTATGAGTTAAAGAAATGTATCTGTTTGGCTTCTAAAATCAGCTGCATTGGAATAATTTTTGCTGGAAGTAATCTCATGAGGTCAGCTAGTTCAACCTCATGCTCACAGCAGGTTTAATTAAATCAGAACATTCCAGTATCTAGTCCAGACTTGAACTTTGCCAGGGCTGGAAATCCCATGTGCTCTCTAGGCAATCTGTAACAGTATTGAACCGCTCTCATTTGTTTCCTCACAACTAGTCAGAATTTCCTATATTCCAACTTGTTTCCATTACTTCTTGTCCAAATTGAACATGCTGAATATACTTATAAATATTTTTTCCAATTAGATTTTAAGATGATTGTGGTGGCTTCTGCTCGCTTGCCGTAGTGGGATCTATATGGCACCTACAGCCACAAATTCTTAAATGAATTAATATTTCTTGATTGACTTTCAATTTCCTACAGATGCGGAACAAGGTAACAAAAAACATAAAACAGAAATAAAGATACAAATAAACATTCCTAGTATGCTCTAACGCAATTGTATGTACATGACAACTGCTGCCAAAGGCAGTCTTAAAATTTCTCTCCTTCTCACTAAAAAAACACCTAAGAATGTCATCTAATAAATTGCAGAAAATGTTCTAAAAGAATGGTCCAGATGAGACACTATTTATGCAGGATACCATAAAGTTATATAAAAAAAGAAAATTCTTGTAAAATGTGGAGGGCTGTGGGCCCTCAAGACAAGAGCCTCTTGCACTCCCCTGGAGGAGAGACGCCTGAGGGCCAAACCTCCTTAGATAAGCAACCTACTTCTTGGTTATGGTGAGGAAAAGAGCCATTCCCAACGTGCTTTGCTTCTCTATGGAGATAACCTGTGTCCCGCTGGCTGATTGATTCCCACCCCACCCCTTGCCTTCCCCATATAAACCCCCTGCATTTACCCCTGAACTCAGGGGAGCCTTGCCTCTGGCCCCCTCCACAGGGACTGCTACCCGTGGAATTTGCCAAGCAAGTCTCCCTCGTCTCTCTGTCCCCGAGTCCTGCCTGGGCGGTTTCATATGAGCTGATTTCACAAAGAGCTGAATCACAAAGAGATGAAATCGCTTGCAGCTGAAGTAGCTACACTTGCTGAAACCGCCCATCACTACGGAGAAGTTGCAAAGGCCCCTGGAGAGGCCCTTCCTCTGGCAGGATGCTTTCTCTAGGAAGGTCGCAGCCCCCAGGTTGTCCAGCCCTGGACATCCAAAAGCGACAATAAGAAGGTGCTCTATTACTCTGACATGGGAAAATTCTCCATGCTATCACATAATGTAGTGAAAGAGATTATATTCAATTTTCTCCTTCTTAAATCAAGCAAGGTGTCATCACAAAATCAGAAGTGCTGTGTTTCTTCTACACAAACCTGAACACCTATTTGCAATAGGTTAGCAAGAATAAGATTGACTTTTCCTGTTCCTGTTAGTCAGCTGAAAAGGTCTCAGAAATGGACTATAACCAAAGCAGAGAAACAGTTGGCCATCTTAATGAAGGGCATTTGACAAGTAGAAAGCTTTGTTGGTATGGTAAAGCAGTGTTATAAGCTAGCTTTCCTTTTCAAAATCAGTTTTTTAATAGGGGAATAACTTCCAGGCACACATTTCTACCCATTTAAACTACGTTAGTCATTCAAAACACTGTACAAAATATAAACCCTGTTATCTCTTAATTTTAAGGATAAAGGATATTAAGGATAAAGTGGAAAAATAAAAGGCAGCCATGTCTGAATTTAACTTCAAAAAGTTCATATACTCACATCAGTACTCTGTTGAAAAAAAACCAAACCCACCGCCAAAGCTGAAGAAACGACACGTAACAGATCTAACTGTGGAGATTTCCAATGCTGAGTCTGAGTGAGTGCCTTCACAACGACAATATTAGAAAATGGAATAAAAAAAAATATTCAGACTGATTAGTCAAGGCAAAATCTTGTGTCTTAGAAAAGCCCACCGTGCACGTGTGTTTCACAACTAGAAGGAGGCTGCAATCTAAGATGTGATTCTGGAATTAATGTAGTAAAGAAACACTTCCACAGGAGCCCTAAAGGGGCATTAGAAAATTTGGAGGAACAAGTTTAATAAATGAAAATAACTATTGACAATGGTTTGTATGTGAAAAATACATAGGAAAGAAATTTTGAAAAACACGTGATTAGGTGAAAGTGAAAGACAAGATGTTAACCATCAGTATAAATTCATCTATGAAACTAAGTGGCACAAACTAGAATATAACCAGCATATGAAAGACATGAAAAGTACAGCCCACTGTGTGAACAGTGTACCAGTAGGTACTCCCAGAGGCAGTCACACAAGCATGATTATATACTTGAAGCTGTAATCTTTCTCTGCCTCATCTATGTAGTTTATTATTTATTTTTCTAGGCTTTTGTAATCTTGTTCTCCTTTCAAGTTTTTCCCACTTATTCTGGGTATTTTTGCCAACAGTAATTCCAGGTTTATAAAAACAAAAATAGGAAAGTGGTGATGCATATGCAAAAAACTTCTAATATTAATTCTTGTATATGTTAACTGAATCTTTATTCTGATTCTGAAAATACACAAACTATCAGAGAACTGAAATTGATAAAACATCCTGTCCCCCAAGAACTTTAGCCTATGATTCATCTCCTGATGTAGTAATCAGTTTTCATTCAATTACTGTATTGTTCCTATGAAAACAACAAAGTAAATACGGCATCAGGGTATCTCATTAATTGCCTAGGGAAGACATAGCAATCCAAGTTGTTCAGCTTACAAACAAAATAGTGTTTCTCCAAAAGATGATGTGCCTACTCAAGCACTGAGTTTAATGGCAAATTACAAAGTGAGAGGTTGGGTTTGCTTGGGTTTTAGCTTGTACACTATCATCAAGAACACAAATACTGTCACAAAACTTGTAGACCATGGACTCCTACTTCATATAACAGGGCTATATGAGACCTGATGACAAGGCAAAGGAAAATTTGAGGTGTTTTCATATGATACCACAGAATCAAAGAAGAGTTTGGGTTGGAAAGGATCTTTAGAGTCCGAGGCCCTGAAATGGCAGGGACAGCTACCACTATCCCAGGTTGCCCTGTCCAGCCTGACTTCAAATGTCCAGGGATGGAACATCTATTACCTCTCTGAGGCACCTGTTCAAGTGTTTCACCACTCTCATAAAATAATTGCTTGCTCTTATGTATTTTGAAACTACCCTCTTTTAGTTTAAAACCATTACCATTTTCCTATCACAGTATTACCCTAGTCCTACTCCTACTAAAAACTCTTTCCTGATCTCTTTAATACCTTGCTTTATATATCAATGCACTAGGTTTGTTAAACAGGTTTATCAGGATGGGGAAAGTTGAGACTTCTCTTTCCAAAATGCCTAACATGAAATCTTCCCTTTTTACGTCACTGGTCCATCCCTCCCTCAGGAACCAAAAAAAAAAAAAAAAAAAAAAAAGAGAGAGAGACAGAGAAAGAATCAATGAGTTTACCAAAGATAGATACTGAGATCTATTCACAGAGACATGAATTTTTTTTTTCTTGGTTCATAATTAAATTGCCCTATGAACTGTTTTAAATTACTTTACTTTTGTGGAAGCTCATTGGCTTCTTTAACAGAATATGCCTGCACTTGAACAATATTGCTTGCAGAATTTCTTTCTCATATTTCTGTGACAATCAAAATTATACTTAAAAGTATAAGAACCTCAATTCACACTGATAAGAAACACTCAGAATGTCCCACTGTGGTATTTCACACCCTAAACAAATAAGAAAGTACAGAGTGCACACAGAACCTTACTATGAACTTAACATTACCTACAGATTTACAGAAACACTGCTATAGTGATAATGAACATAAGCATAAAAATGTTTTAAGCACTTCTCTGTCCAATGTTTCCCATGTAAAAACCAGAAGGAAGATAGATCCAGGCCACAGATCTTTGTTGATAATTTTGTAGCAATAGAGCAGAACAAAGATCATTGGTTAAGAAAATAAGAATAAAAAAAGAAGATATCCAGATTTATAAAAAAAGCAGGAAGAAATTTCAGAATGCTAACCTTGTAATAATATACCATATATATAGCACACTTTGGATTAGTACTGAGTAATTGGTAACTTTTACTCATTTATGTGTAAACAGTTAGAAAATCAACATTTTACTATTAAAAACCCCAAACAAAACAAACTCCAACAAACCAACAGGGCTTTCAGAAGTTACTACTGCTTTTGGGCACAGTTATTTAAGCACAACGACCTGATTTTCAGAGAGCAGGTGCCTCCTGCAGGAAAAAGGAGAAAAGGGGAGGAAAAGATAAGCAATCTTAATATATCCACGTGAATTCCCAAAAGTTAAAGTGCCTTAATACTTTGTCATTTTCTAAGTTAAGGAGAGTTTCCTGGAATTCTCATTTTTCTGAAAGGTTGCTGAAAGAAACTTCGTCAAATTTAGTTTTGGATAGGAAATTAACACAGAACTAGAAGTTCTCAGGAGAGAAATATTCAGATTCTGTAGGTCCATACTAATACAAATCTTTTTATGAGACTATTCCTAAATGGTAATGAAGAAAAAATAACTAATTTAATAGTATAGCTTTCCATCTACAAAGTTAGGGACCTTGTTCTACACCAGGCAAATATCAATCTCTTACCAACAGGACAACCTTAGACTAGGAATAAAGTGGTTGTGAGATGTGGGCTTAAGGACCACTTTGATCAAGTTTGCTAGGTTTTACTCTGCTGTATTGCAATCCAAAGGAATAGGAATATAAATCATTCCTGATGTCAGTGTAACTACCAATACTCTCAATTAACAAAGCTTAGAGAATCTGGAAAACATATAAAGTAGTGCATGTACATACATAAATACTACTTAATTTCAGTTTACAAAGCTGTGCCCTACAAAGATGAGGATGCTCTGCTTTCCTGAAATTTTTGTCTCACTTAGATCAGTACCCAACAGCTGATGTCAGAGAAAAGGTTTGTTTGAAAAGTGTATCAGTAGAAAGGATTGTCATCTGAATACACCTATTTTTAACAGCTGAGCATGTTGAAATAATATTTTTGAAACACAGTAATTCTACAGATGATATCACACTATTAATTGCTACACTTCAATTGAAATAGTCATTTTCTGTCTAGCAATACAATTGTACCTTAAATGGTATCAAGCTGGGAATGCTGGAAGGTTTCCTTTTGTTAATGATAATTATAAAAAAAGAAAGAAAATGAGTTAACTTAACCAATGATTGCAGACGAGAATTATTCTCAGAATCACACGTAGGATCAAGATACATATTTTAGTCCATGAATATTGTGAAATCCTTGGATGTAGAGTAACTAGCTGAGTCTTATGGCAGCAAAAGTTCCTAGAAAAATTATGATTACAGAAGGGAAACCAGCTTAGACAACTGCAAGAATCCATCCTTTTTCTTATTAATGTAATTCTGTATTCTCAAAAAAGTTTCATAGGTCCAAATACCTACTGAATAGAAACTGAGTACCCAACTGCCATATGCTGTGGATCCTTAAAAAAAATTTTTTTGAAAATGTCATTAATTTAGCCCCTTCCTCCCCTTGTGCTCAAGACTGACTCAGGAATAAGTCTTCTGAATCCCAGACACTTGATCCCTCATCCCTGTAGGAACCACAAATGAAGTTGGCCTATATTGAAGAAGGCCAAGCAAAGTTGGCCCTGAGTGTCTGAACAGTGTTTCTCTGGCAAAGGCACTCAGTACTATTATTATATTTAGTACCACAGATTGATCAAAATAACTCAGGGAATTCCTGGTCATGCACTCAACTCCTTCAGACTCCAGAAGGGAGAATTAAAACTCCGTGCCATATTGCTGCATTTTCATGTTGGTTGTGAAACATTGCTAAACTTTGTAAGTGGTCCAAATAAATAGTTCTTCCTGATTTTCTCACTAAAATCCCAACAGTGTGTCTCTGGGGTGCCCTGTGTTTTCAGTAACCTGTCATAATTGAAAAACAGAGATCATTTGTGTGAAATTTAATATAGTTCATCTCTGCCTACCCCTCTTCAGGTAAAGTGTGAAACTTGGTTGTCATGACAAGAAAATGCTCTTCTGATCAAATCAATGTTTATCTGTCCAGTGCTAGAAAGTGAAGGCACACATTCAGAGGCAAAATTCTAAAGCTAGTGAGAACCATAGAAAAAAAAGCCTTACAGAAGTATAAAGTCTAACCAATAGCATTTTAGAAAATACTTATTATTAATTACACTGCAAATCTTCCATGTAGTTTTTTCAACTGAAGTACACAATATTTAATACACATAATGCATATTTTCTGTTACAGACAAGTTAATTATGCTGTATTTAATGTCACAGCTGCTTTATTAATTTATATATAAATACAGGGAGTAAGTAACTGCTCCCTAAGCAAAAAAAAAAAAAAGAAAAAAAAAAGAAAGAAAAGGAAGTTCTTAATATCTACAAGGTTTGTATAAAATACTAAAATACTTAATGTTTTTCTAAGGCATTTTGTTAATATAAGAGAGCAGTCACACTTCCAATGCTATTTCAGAGCATATTTATAAAACATATTATTGTTGCTATTGCACAACAGTAGTAGTTACAAGTTCCACCTTGCTATATAGTGACTTGTTGCTGCAAGAAACCTCCTTCATGGAAACTCATTCAAATCACATGTAGAATATACTTGTACAAATGAATATATTTGCCCCTATAATTGTAACGTATTTGAATTGCAAGAAGAAATGCACCAAAAACACTGCGAGTTCTTTTTCTCCATGGGCCACTTGGACAACTATGTTGCCAACCCTGAATGAATCTGAATGTCAATAGTTTTGGTCTGAAATGTTTAAAAGAAAAATACACAGCATGAAGTAAATGGGCATCAAGAAGATATAATAACCCATTATGATTTTAGTATCTATGCAAGAAAGATAAATAAGAAGCTTCCTTACAGACTCTTGTGGAAAAGTTCTTTGTTTTAAAAACTGTATACAATTTTTCAGCTGGACCTTTTGTTGGCAGCTTGTAACAAACCTCTAAAATCTAGTCTTCATCATACGAATAAAGACATGGAAAAATCATGTAAACAAAAACACTGACATTTTTTAACATTTGATTTGTGCTTGTACTGAATTAATATTGAAAATTCATGAGATCAGCACTTCTGTAGTCTAACCTCCATGCTTTATTTTTCAAAATTTGGACAATTATGGATGAAATATATAGAGATATATTGCAAAATTAAACCTTTTGGAGTAATTCTAGTCTCCAATATATATTTATTGCTATCTTGATGATGTGGATGATGATTACAGAATTTTGGTGAATTTTCTAATCGGAAGAAATTCACTGTCCATCAACACAGAAGTCAGTAGTATATATTCCCTTGACCTCAGAGACAGGTCTTTATGTAGAGAACGTTAGAGCAACTAGCCCACTTATATTTGTTACAGGAAAAAAAATCAATTTGAAATTATAAAATTAAAGAAAGATTTTTTTGCTACTAAGGAAAAACCAAATATTTTCTTGAACGAGCTTAAAAACAACTAGTGCAAGTCTAGCTCTGCCTCTTCTTTGGAGAAGAATCACATGCATGGAGTGGTGGGAAGAACTGGGATACATGAGTACTGGAAAAAACTAAATCCCTGGAACACTGTACAAACTTGTACAATCATCAGCCATCCTTTTAAGCATGAAAATAAAGCATCATTTAGCAAATGAAAAAAATATAAATGTTAGGGGGTTTTTGAAATATATTTCTTATGGAACCAATTCAGCTTTTTTGAAAAAAATGGTTACCATTCTGGACATAGACACCCAATCTTGCCAAAGAATATAACTACATATATTTATACTTAATACCAGCAAGACACAGCCTAGTGCTCTGAGGATATCTACACCCAGGTACAGAGATATTTTTCCACTCCAAGGTACATTTCTTAAAAGAAGAATTATGGGGTTTTCTTCCAATACTTTTTCAATACATTTGTCCTAGTCTTGCCTTCACCATTAAGACCTCTAAGTGGCTTTGATGCCTATGAACTTTCAATGGCATCTTTTCTGGAAAGGGTAGTAGAAACCATATTTTATAGACAGTTTTCAAAACCACCATTACAAAACATACTCACACAAAAACCCACATGTAAGTCACTATTATTTCTGTTATTATGAAGTCTGGAAGAATGAAAATCCATTGATCTTGATGCATTACACAGCAGTTTATATCCTGGAGGAAGAAAGAAATATAGTGACCTCTTAGAGATGTGGAATACTGGTAGAGATTCATTCTCAGGCTGAATTTTCAGGAACTTCTTTTTTTAAAAAAATGTGATGTCATTCTCTTTGGCCCCCTGCCATTCCTCCCTCGAGCAGAAAAAAAGTTTTCATGTTTGTTATATTAACCACATTGAAATAACAAATGGCGGGAAAGAATGTGCAAAACCAAACCAAAACTAAATTTTAAAAGGAGCAAATGTGGAAGGGCTAATAGAAAGATTTCGTCAGTCAATTTTCAAAAGACCTCAAGGCAATAACTCGAATTAAGGAGTAGATTTCCATTTTTCATGACAGTTTTTTAATCTTTAAATATAGTTTTCCTTTTAACAACTTCAACCACAAACTAGGAAATATTTCTGTGCAAAATATTTAGCTAAAATGCTGATTAAAATCCTGGGTTTTTTCTACTCATTCAAAAGAGAGAGAATCCTAAAGTGGGGATTATGAAAAACAAAGAAAAAACATTGGTTTCTATTTCGGGATGGGAAAAGGTACTCTATAATCTACAGTACTCTATAATCTTAGCAAAGTGTTAGCAGTCTAGTGTCAAGTCTAAGTAGTTTATAGATTTTTTTGAACTCTGATCTTATAAACTGATTCAGAAACTAAGATTTCTTTAATTTTTCTTTCCAAGGCTTGTATTGTACATTGACAAATATCAAAGCATACATTCTTCTAATATAGCTAAGACACATTTTGAGGAGTAACTGGTGATATCTTTGTGAATATAGATTCTAGACCTCATCAGTACCTTTTGGTTTTTTTCCTTTTGTGTTTCCTTTTTATGGAGGCGGAAAAGTATTACAACACTGTCTAAAAGCAAAAATGATCATTCATAAAGTAAATAATTGAAACTAAGATATTTCAGTTAGACATGAGAGCAGTGTAAAATAAGAGGCCAGAATACTGTTCTTTTTATTCGTGGTTGTTACACTCTATTACTATGCTGTGTTCTGGATACTGTACTTCAAGCAGTGAATTTGGCATGAGATACAGAAAAAAAACAGTTCTAATACAGAATTATATTGCTATCTTGCTCTGAAATATTACAGCCTTGATCACTGTAGGCCAAACTCTAGCTGAAATACAAATCCACCTGTGATTGAAATCAGCCTATATGAAAACGGATTTTAGATGTCTTTAATAAAAGTGGTTTGATATACAAAGCTAATTTTATGTGAGTGACATTTCCACATTCCTTTTGCTTAGATGCACAAATTGTGTTAGAATTGATAATACTAGGAAGACATTTGCTAAATATGCGGCAATGACATGCAAGGATCATGACAGGATGATCTGAAGAAATATCTTATGAGCCCTGAAGCAGCCACTTCTTCTTGCAAGAAATCATAAGTTTCCAGATAATGCATGCTAGACTTTTTCTGCATTCATTTAAGCGTGCTGTAATATGCCAGCTGAAATTGCATTTTGTCATGGTTTTTTTAGGAAAGAGGGACAAATAAATTATTACCATGTCTCCTCAGTCTTAACATTCTGATTACCCAACCGAAAAAGCCAGCATGTCTGGCTTACATTCAAAAAAAAAGGAGAATTATATCTACTGGAGAAAATCCATTGTTTTGCTGAGCTGAATCTGCAATAAATCTTTACACTGTTTGTTGATGTTCTGCATGGAGACCACACTTAAAAGGAAGCTAATCTGCAAAGGAAACCATTGTAACCACATTAAAGTGAAGGACTTTTTTGTTGTTGTACTTTATTATTTTTTTATAGTAGACCACAACAGAAAACATGACTGTAAAGAACTACAAAATTGAAGAAAGACACAGCTACAATTCTCACAGTCTTGGTTCTGCAACTAGTGCAAAAGAAGAGAAAGCATGCTCAGCTTCCTTGTGAAATATATTTCTTTTTCATGTGAAAGAAAACAAGAATCATGTTGCGAATGAAAGCTCCTAAGGCATTCTCCCAGCAGACCCTTCTTCTAATTTTAACAAGTATTTAGCAAGACCCATCCTCTGGGAAATAGTGGGCTTTCTCTTGAAAAATATTTTTTAGATACAAGAAGAGGTTTCAGGTTTAAGACTAAGGGAGATGGGCAACACACACAAAAAATGCTGAATGCATGCTTGCTCTCATACTCATGTGTAATAGTGTAGCAATCAGACTTGAACACAGCAGTTTCACATCCCTGAGATATAGCTTGCCCACTGTCCTAAAGAGAAAACTCTTCTGCATGCTGAATAAACAGCTGTCCGAAGTGAAACAACTGAAAATATATTATAAAGGTTTATTCAAATGCAATCGATATCCCTGATTTGTGCTAAATATGGGAGGAAAAAGCAAAGTTTCAAGTCTCTGCTCCCAGTCAAAGTGTTTGCACTTTTTCCTTAGTAAATACAAGTGCAAATCTTATAGACTAGACAGATCTTTATCAGCAAGGGATTCAAATATTCTGAGACAATGAATGGATAATCCCTAAGTGTTATAGTAAAATGTGCCTATTATAGCCCTGAAGGGTTATAATAATGTAACTTCTTACAGTTCAAGGCTTGTCAAAGGCCTTCCTACAAACCTCCCATCTGAAATATAACATCTTTAAGTGGACACTTGAGGCTATCTCTACCATGCTGATATCTATCAAGATGCAAGTTTTCACAGAAAAATAACAGAAAACTTTTCTTAAATAAAAACACACTCAGATTGATTACTTAGAATTATCAAAGAAAAATTTCTGAGAGAGAAGATAAACAGGAACTGGCTTAATCCTGATATCAAAGGCTTTAAAAATATAATTGCAAACAGAGTTGCTGATCTGTCTTTGTTTTCTTAGAAGAGAAGAACAGGGGGACTGTCAATCAAACTACAAAGAAAAATACATATAAATAAAGTTGCTTCTTCCCTACAAAAAGAATATTTCACTTATGAATGGCAAATTTTGTAAAAGAAATGGTTTGCTTTTGTTTTCAACAGCATTGTAACTTTACTAGTTAGACAATATACTTAATGAATTAATTAAGCCTGAAGCACAATGTCAGTGATTAATTTTAAAGGGCAAAGTGGGTATTTTCTCTTCCACTTCATCAGCAAAAACCAGGGCTGGCATTTATGAATGTTGGCTATGACACTTCCCCAGTGTTTTCCCTATTGATGGCTCAACACTGGTATTTCTCCATCTCAATATTGGCCTATTACTACTGTACATTTTGCTTTCTACCTACTAAGAAAGTAGCAAATTTCGTTTACCATGTCTCACAATAGCTGCCTCCACTATTGCCTCAGAGGAAGCACAGAATAAAGCAGAGGTAATGCCACCATCTAGCAAAGGCCACCAAACCTTTAGAATTATAGAATCCTAGAACAGTTTGGGTTGGAGAGGACTTTAGAGATCATCTAGTTCCAACCCCTCTGCTGTGGGCACCTGCCAATAGACCAGGCTGGCCAAAGCCCTATCCAGCCCTATCCTAACCTGGCCTTGAACATTGCCAGGGATGGGGCATCCACAGCTTCTCTGGGCAACACGCTATAGTGCCTCACTCCTCTATTCCTTACCAGAATGCCATTGTAGTCATTGAGAAAATGAAGCATCACACAAAAAATACAAGAAGAAAACAAATTAACATGACTTTCAGAAGCTCATCACAGCCTGGCTGGACACTATTCTGTATTTCAGTGGATATACCATGCAGCTAATAATCCTGAAGGGAGAAGCATCAAAACCTCAAGACCACATAACTGAACACTATATAACTGTAGTTATCTGCTCTAGAATCACTTATATTAATTAACAGTTCAATAATGTAATTTTCTTTTCCAATATTGTGGAAACAAATTCTCCACTACCATTACCTAAGAATAACTACAAAGCCCCAGATTCCTGTAGTTAAATAGTTGTAAATAGTGTGGTTAGTTAGGTATATGAAAATTATCCTATTGAGTTCATTGGTAAATGCCATCTTCTTTTGTCTCAGGGCTCATCAGACTACACAATTAAATACTCTGATGCCAATGTTTATGATTGGTATTTTTTACAAGATGGCCTTCAACAGTTTCTTCCTATTTTTTCCTTTTTTTTTTTTTATTCTTCCTTGCCTAGAAGAAAAATGCCACCACTTCAACTAGAAGTTGATGTTCACAAACTGGCAAAACAGGCTCCCCAAGAGCACGTGTGTAGGTTGATAATTGACACTAAGATAACAAGAAACACACTGATTTCAAAGGCCCTGGATTTATAAGTGCAAATAATAAATGGCCAGTTATAGAGCAATGAATGGATGCAACTTAGACAGCTGACTGTAAGCGGTTACCAAGAAACAAAAAAATGTATCCAACATGTGCAAAATCCTGAATCAAGTGAAAATATAAAGTAATTACAAGAAGAAAATGTCCATTGCTCCAAGAATAAGAGTAAACAAAGAACAGATGACTACTCCAGTATCTCCTCCCCAGCTAAGGATGGTTTGTCTTAGCAGTGCTGCCACTAATATGCAGCAGGTTCTCCCTTACCTTGGACAAAGAGAAAACACAGGATTTTTTTCATTTTGCCCTTCACCACATTTTGCTAGTGATGACTTTAAAATCATATGTAAGACTTTATTTTCTACCACAAAACTGTTTAAGCAAATCAAAACTTTATAGAGCACTGATATTGCAACACAGCTAGAGTAAACACAGATGAAACAGGAAGAAGTATAGGGAGAAATGTCCCCTAGATGGAGCACTAAACTATTTGAGATTAATTTTTTATTCGTATTTGTTTAGTTCCCCGCTTCTCTAGTTCCCCGCTTCTCAAACTCTTCCTTAAAAGCATAATGTTTCCTAAGAAACCAGTAAACACATGTTTTAATGCAAATGCACATTTCTGTCCAGCCACAGACATTCCAAAACCCCCAAAATGTGTAGGTTGTTCCTATTTTAATGTTTAGAAGCAAAATTCCTATTCTAAGAAAAAAGTCAAAACTCTTTGCTGATGCAAACTGACAGTTTGCTTAAGTTCAAATGTTGATGTGTAGCAATGGAGAAAAAAAGCCAGCAGACCCCCTTGTATGTCCAAAGAAGATCCGTTTATTGTCAGAAATCATCCCCTCTCTGTACCCTTAATTTCCACCGGACACAACTGAAACCAAACCAAAGCCTAGCAGAACTTAACAGCAGAACTTATCCATTGGCTGGCTCAGCTGCAGTGCTGCTGTCCACGCATCCTATCACCCAATCAGCTTCCCATTCATCTGCTGTCCACACGTTTCTCCAGCCAATCACAATCTCACTTCCAACTGTCACTCAACTGACTCTCTCCTCACTCGTAACTGCCTCTCGCCCCTCAACCAACTTCCAACCTTTCCGCCTGCAGTTGTGCCTTTACCACAGGGCCTTCTGGTGAGCATAAACCTTGACCATTTTAACAGATATAACCCCATATTCCACATTGATGTACCAGTTTACATGAACTGGTTGTTATATTTTTATCTTCTAAATGAAGAAAAAAATTGCTACTACAATACTAGTTACCTTATTGGTAGCTTAGGCCAAGAGAAAATTTGGACATTTTATCATATTCATAATTTTTGGATATTCATTAGGTTTTTTCAACGGCACAAATATACAGCTCAATTCCCTCAATGTTCAAGCACCTAAGTGATCTAAAATAAACAGATCACAGTTGACACTTACTTTTAACCTCAAAGTGAATTATTCTTTACTTCTGAATTATTTACACATTTTATTGTGGTGTGAGTGACAGATTTGTCAGGAGGATTCACTAGAAGGATTCTAGTGACATGCCTCATCACTGAGTGCCTTAAGGAGCTAGTTTTAGCTTTCTTTAAGATCTTTTTTTTCACCTGCTTTTCTCCACCCTTTGTCCAGGAACTAAAGTCATATTTAGCTTGCTATTTGTTTCAAGTCCAAATAGTAAGTCCTTTATGACTTTCAGAAGTGAGGTAATCTCAGAGGAGAAAGACCTCAAAGGTAATAACCTGTCTAAGTATTTTAAAATCTTGGGTTTGTTGGAGTGAATTGTGGCATTTACAAAACAAAAAGAGCAGATCACAACTTCTCAAACATGAACTGCCGACAGTGTGAACTGTAACACCCAGTCACCTATCACACAAATGCTACATGAACACCCAGGTTTCAACCTATAAACTTTAAGTGCATCATGCGAACATCACAGGAGCACCCAGGTCTTTGTGGTGAGCATGCCATTGCCATGGTCCCTGGGCTTGGAAAAGCACATAACAATATATAAAAACATGCTTGGCAAGCCCTGACAGAGTGCCCACCACCACTGACAGATGAAAGACGAAGGATCTTCACAGGACACTGCAGATTCTTGGTGGTGTTATTCGCCCCATACCGGGCCAAGAGACAGTTCTGAGACAAAGTCCAAGAAGCAGGTATTTGCTTTATTCAGTGCACTGGGTGCATGGGGGATCGCTCCTCCTAACACACACACACAAGGCATACAACAGTTTACAATATACGGTCGCAATTTATGCATATTCATTGTTTTCCCTACAAAAGGTGTGGTTATGCAAACTATTTCTTAGAACTCGTTATTATCATTAGCGTATGCGGAGCGCAGGCACAGTCTCCCTGGTGGTCGCGCTGAGGAGGGTTCAGTGGTAGTTTAATGAAGGCTGTGTCTTCCTCACTTTGCGCTTTTCACCTTTCTTTCCTAGGCATGTGCAGTCTCTTAATAGCTGCTTCAGCAATTTCTCTACTGGTTTTAGCAAGCTTTGTCCTTTATTTCTGCAAGCTTTGTTCCCTATCTCTTACCAAGTTATTCAGCTAGCTTCTACATTGGTTACAATGTATCTTATTCTAGTCTGAGTATACCCAAGCATGCTCAAGTACAATGATTTTAACCCTTTCAGGTGATTACCATTTTTGCTTTCTGTAGTTCTTCGCTTTTTCCTACTTTGCTGTGTTTTTCCTTGCTCTCTACTATGATAGTGAAGAAAAGTGAATTACTGTTTTGATTACCAATATTTGAACTTCTTCATGTCTTCATCTTGCTCTGGGTATATTCAACCCCTCCACCCCCTTCCATGTTCACAGCTGAAGATGCATTCCCAGACTGGGACAAGAGCCAGGGGAACTTTTCTGCACATACTACAGGAGGAGAAGAGCCAAGTTGATTAGTAGCCATAGCAGCAAGTGTTAGCAAAGAAACTTTTCTTAAAACCACAATTAATCGAGCTGTTATGCCTTTTAAACATTTAGTGAAGCACTAGATATTGACATTTGCACATTACACAAAGTTGGCCAATGTCAGTGGACATAAATGTGCTCACTAATTATGCTAAATTTACCCTTCATATTGTCATTTTGTTCTCTGCAAAATTTGAATTCAAACAAATAAGCAAGTGTAACAACGATTACAGCTTTTTCCATCCAGTGAGGTTTTCTTTCCTCTAATCATGAATATGACGATTAGCGATCTGCATACACAAACACATACACATACAAAACCTAACAGTTCCTCAGACTAGCAAGGATTAGCAGTAGAAGTTCAACGAAGAGTGTTTTGGGTCATCATACCTAGAGCTGACCAACATTATAGAGCAGTACTAGCTGAGTACTACATGGAAAAGGGCTTTCTATCCCTTTTATCCTGTCCTTGAGCCATACCGTTCAGCCTGGTCTCAATTTCTTTAATGGACTCAGATCAAAATTCAGAATTTGGCAAAAAAATTCGCTTCTTATATCCATTCAGGATAAAAAAATCCCCCAAACCAAACAACGAACAACTTTACAAGACTACTACTAGGTTCTATGTGAGTGCTCACTAAAATACAATAATGTGGGACTACAGAAATCTTCCCTGTGCAAAATACTTCTGAAAGTTTATCTTCAGTGTCTCATCTTTATTTTTCTAATACACTTTAACATTAAAATTCATTTACCTGAATGCTAATTGAGGTCGTGGTTCTTATTAAGCAATAAAAACACACATTTTTAATAATACCTCTTCAAAAATAAGTCTATCCAACATTCAGTGGGATGGACAATATTTCACACTTGTTGATAAATGAGAATAGGTAAAAATATAGAAATTTAATAAGAGTAATGAAACCTGTGTGGAGCACGAGAAGATGTATGCAATCACTAGTTGAAGGAGTCAAAAGTGCCTCAGGCAGAGTTCTCAAACTCATGAAAGTGCCTCAGGCAGAGTTCTCAAACCCATAAAATTTCCTCAGATGACTTTAGGACACAGGATTTGTGGTGCCTGCAACTGCTGACATTATGTGATGTTATTAGATGCGGTGTTTTAAACATTTTTGTTTTGAGGAACACAGATTATCAGTTTAATGAGAAGAGCAGAAAAGTGGCTCAAAGTAGGGAAAAGAGCTAAGAATAATAGGAAGTTACTGTCTCTGAATCAAAAATCTTAAAGTAATCTGAAAATAGAAACACAGAAGGACTCCCTTCCATTCCTTCTGTTTCTTAGACATACTTGATCTATAATTTCTTCCAGTGTAAAAAGACATTTTTTGATTGAAGCATGCTGGTGTTCTAAAAATGTGATAAATATTGTGTATGAAATATACAGCAGAAAAATTGTTCCTGACAACAGCATCTGAATTACTTTGAATTGAAAAATGTATTGTTCAGGCATAAAAAAAAAAAAGTGTGACACTAATTTTTGCAAAAACAAGGTGAAACATAGACAATTACTAGCTTTTAACAGGCATATGTTAGGAGCTCATCTGACC
This sequence comes from Edolisoma coerulescens, assembly GCA_013397115.1. Classification (NCBI taxonomy): domain Eukaryota; kingdom Metazoa; phylum Chordata; class Aves; order Passeriformes; family Campephagidae; genus Edolisoma; species Edolisoma coerulescens. The sequence continues at coordinate 125,445 of VWZW01004035.1, forward strand.
TAATTCCTGAAAGATGTTATTGAGGAATTTGCACCTTGGTATTGAAGCTGTCTTGGAGCCACTTGTGCTGGCTTTGTCTAGAGTAGAGTTACTTTTCTTCACAGTGGCTAGCACGGGGCTGTGTTTTGGATTTGTGCTGAACACAGGGTTGATAATATCGAGATGTTTTTGTTATTGCTGAGCAGGGCTTACATGGAGCCAAGGCCTTTTCTGCTTTTCATACTGCCATGCTGGTGAGGCGGCTGGGGTTGCATGGGAGGTTAGGAGGAAACACAGCGAGGACAGGTGACCCAAACTGACCAAAGGGATATTCCAGACCACATGACATCACATTCAGTGTGTAAATTAGGGGGAAGAAGAAGGAAGGGGGCGGGACATTTGGAGTGATGTCATTTGTCTTCCCAAGTCACTGTTACGTGTGATGGGACCCTGGTCTCCTGGGGATGACTGAACACCTGCCTGCCCATGGGAAGCAGTGAATTAATTCCTTGCTTTTCTTTACTTGTGTACATGGCTTTTGCTTTACCTGTTAAACTGTCTTTATCTCAAATCACAAGTTTTCCAGCTTTTATCCTTCCCATTCTCTCCCCAGTCCCGCTGGTTGGGGAATGAGCGAGTGGCTGCATGAGGTTTGGCTGCTGGCTGGGGTTAAACCATGACGCTAATGAAGAAAGACTGACATCTACTCCATGCATGAAAATAAGAGAGTCAGCTTACTCAGTGGGCTAACATGAAGTGAGCTTGCCACAAAGGAAACTTAAGGGGAGATTTTGGAATGCAAAAAGTGTAGTAGGTAGAAAAAGGAGACAGTGTCTGACAAAGGAAAGTTCAAGCTGTCTGTGCAATCATGTAGCATAAGGCCAGCTGTTAACATGCTTTTTAAATTAGTAATTTTCCAGCTTTTTTCCCTAACTACCAGGCAACTGCTAAGGATAACAAAAGTCACCTGAGTCTGATTAAGGGTGTGACTACATGACTGTGACACCAAAAAAATTTTAAAAACCAACCAAACAAAAAAACCCCACGAAAACAAAAACAAAACAAAACTTCAAACTCAGTCTGGAAGAACTGCCAGGAGAGAGAATTCAGTATATGGCATAGCTCCAAGCCAAAAGAAGAACAAGCCCTACTTCAATGGATAGGGGCAGTTTAGACTACACAAGAAGGGGAAAATTTGATTTAACAATTTCTTAATGCTTAAAAAAAGAAGAAAAAATTAGATAGGTACCATGTCTTTTCAAGCTGCAAGTCTTTTGTTATGCCACTTAGAGGCAGGAGCTGGTGCTAATCCTAGCTGAGAATTAATGACTCAACACAAATTCAAGAAATACCATGTTAAGATAGATTTTTCTTTGAAAGAACCATGAGAAAGTGGGGTCTTTCAGTTGGTTTGTTGAATGGTTGGGTTTTTGGGGTTTTGTTGTTTGGGGTTTTTTAAATCTAGGTTTAGTGACACTATTTAATGCAGTTGTCTCATATTAGTATTGCTATTGATTCAATTCTGTAGTGATTCTTGGAAAAAAAGAGTGAAAAAACTATGTATGTTGATGAAGAGAAAATTTCCTACAGCTGTTGTCACATTCCACTGTGGGGAACTGCAAGGAGTTCTTTTAAAAACGGATGGTCGGGAACGAAATGAAGCCAAGCAAGGCAAATGTTGTATCTGAGAACCATTTATTTATAACAAAAGGAGAAGGAAAAGGAGTTGCCCAAAAGACGGCTAGAAGAGACAGAAAAGAAGAAAGGAAAATGGAAAAGAACTGAGGGAGAGGAGAGAGAGGGGACAGAGAGGGGACAGAGAGAAAAAGAGGGCATTACCACCAGCGAGTCAGGGCAGTGCTGTCGGCGTCCAGGTGGCGGGTATGTGCATGCTGCCTGCCTGTGGATGGGATGGGTCTTAAGAGAGCCTGCACAGCTCCTGGAGGGGTGCAGCTCCACAGGCGCAGCTCCCGTGGCGACAGCACCGGACACGCAGTGAGTGGGCGCTCCAGGACCCTGGTCAGGGTTGCAGCGACCAGCTGGATCGGGGTGGCCGGGCAGGCAGTGACGGCTGGATCGGCGCGGCAGGGTTGGATGCAGGCAGCCCAGGCAGGAACGAGGGGCAAAGTGGCAAGGTGGCAGTCAGGGGCACAGAAAGGCAGGAGAGGTGCGAGTGCNACCGTTGGTCCAGTCCAACCTTTCTGTGCTGCCCATTGGTGAAGGGCTCTTCACAACCTGATTGGAGAAGCCCCTCCGCAGTGTCTCCTGCTGCCTGCCTCATGGGAGGTGCTGCCAGGCTTCTAGTTGCCTCCTGCGTGTGGCGCGTGTACATCTCTCCTCCACATGCCTCTGACAACCATTGTTGAGGCATAAGAGAACTGAATTGGCTCCTCACAGCTGTACAGCAAGTTTTGCCTAAAATTGATTGTATTTTCCCAAAACTATTTGCAGTATGCTTGGTAAAAGTATTTCGCTCAAGTATAACTAGTAACAGGTATATCCAGGCATAGGATGATGTGAAATGATTAGTTCAAAGAGTAAAACACTACATATCCTAAGAAACTGTCTAAATTCTCTACTTAATACAAAATTTTATGAATGTGACCTTTCATCAAATATTTATGAATTGCAAGAAATAATAATTGATGAATACCAATAAAACAAAAGTCAGACCGAGGATCTGGGTCCATAAATATTTGTAGAAACGTGAGGTTAAAGCTACCTTCTTTTTAAAAGCAAGTAAAGAAATTACATACTTCTTATTCACTATGCAAGTTTTGTTTCAATGCTGGGAGTTTTTAAACTCTGAATTCTGGTCAGGTCCAACTACACAAGTCAGAATGCACTGAACACTGCAGAACAAGGGTCAAGAACACAGTAAGAAGGATGGAGTCTCATTTTCTATATGATACCTGAATAATGTCCCATATAACATCAGAGAATTCAGGATATGTGTATTAATGTGCATTCTTCTGCCACTGTCACTTCCTTTTTGTCACAAAAAAAAAATCTTGTTGAAGAATAGTGTCAGAAAGGAAACATTCTTTTCTATACTGGTTTAATACTTTTTCAGGGGTTTTTTTTCAGCTGTATTATCAGAACAATAACAAGCACATTTTTTTAACATTCTGCAACCTATTGCTCAATACTTTTTAAAATATTCTCTTTCTTTTAAGTGCTTTTATTTTAAGAATACTATATCAATGTAATTATTTCTCTTGATTACTCAGTTTGGCAACAACTGAGCAAATTCAAGACAAAAAAATCTACTAAATTTTAAGCCTATCAGTATGTGATTATTCAAGAAATTATTAATCTTCACTTGCTCATCAGTCATCCTTATTCAGTTAGGAGTCAAAATTCATAGATTTTTCATGTATTATATATTCACTGCTTTCTTTAGCATATTAGACACTTAAATACCAACTAAAAAAATAAATTATGAACTTTTTAAAAGCACCACTGAATGTAGTGTATTAAAAACCAATTTAAAAAATTATGTGACATATTTTATTTTTTAATGTCTGGGGGAAGAAGGAGGAAAAACTAAATGAAGTGAATTGTCCAGACCAAGAACTAGGCTTAACTATTGCCAAGGTATATGACCCAAGATCTTATGCAATATATGGACAAGAACAGGGCATTCCTAGAATAAGATTCATTACAGCTATCATCCTGAGTAGTCAATATAAAATTCAGAAAAACAATGTAAATCTTAAGTCCTAATGTTCTTTCTCAGATTCAAGGTAAATCCACTCTGTATCTCCTTGGAGGCAGTTAAAGCTATGAAGTAGCCATCTACATCCAGTCTTACAAAGGAGTGACAGACATGTTATAACTGAGGATACCCAACTCACTCTCCTCACTCATGCAGGCACTCACTTGCTCACACTCACATGCTCTTAGTCTCTGTCTTCCCCAAATGCCGCAAAACACAAATTGCATGAGCAATCTTGGAAACATGGACCAGAATCTATTTCCCAGTATATAAAGGGTGTCTTGGGTCACCAAAGTATGCGTTCTATCACCACCTACATCACTTTCTGATGAGCTGTTAATGGTTGGTCATTTGCAACTGCTGCCCAATGCACACTCAGCCTAAAGGGGGGCCATCTCTGCTAATGGGCTATCAAGGATTCCTAAGAATGACTCATAGAATTATATCATCCTATTGTGAAATGCCCCACCCTGGGGGAGGTACTGAACATTCCTACCTGCATATAATCTGGGGCTTGGGACATCTCGATAACCACCACTAGATTCCCACAGGACAAGAGCTCCCAATAATCACCGCTGGACCTCCAGAGAAGGACCAGACCTTTCTACAGGATCACCACTTCGACAACACCACATCCATCATTGCAGCGGGACTGCAGTCACAGTGTAATCAGACTGCTACCACCACCCTGACCAACAGGGTATCAGGTCGTATTCTGACTTTGTCAGTTTAAGCCAGTGTTTCTGTACTATTGCCTTTGTTGTAATTTCCCTATTAAATTGTAGTTCTCCCTTGGAGTCTCTTGCATGATATTTGTGTGGAGTTAATTCCTCTGCTGATTTGCTTTCAAACTAGCACAAAAGGGAAAGACAGGAAAAGGCTTATACCAAGGCCTGTAGTGACAGGAGACAGCACAACAATTTTAAACTGAAAGGGAGTAGATAGGACATAAAGGGTAATTTTTTTATTATACAGTTTGCGAGACACTGAAACAGGCTGTCCAGAGAAACTGTGGATAGATCACCACTGGAAGTGTTCAGAGTCAGGTTTGATGGGGCTTTGAGCAACCTGGTCTAGTGAAAGATGCCCCTGCTGCCTAGTAAGGGGGTTGAGCTGGATGCTCTTTGAACCTCCCTTTCCAACCCAACCCATTCTATGGTTCTTTAGCAGCTGAATGACCTACCTGTGGGACTCCAAGATGTCATCTTTCGTGTGACAACTGTTAGTTGACAAAGAAAACATGAACTCTAATATTTATGGTATTTCTTTAAAGGAGTGGAAAAATTTAACTGGTGCTTAGGAAAAGTTTTCTGGAAAATAATTTCTTTTTTTCTTTCCGTTTGTTTACTCTAACCAAACCTATTATCAAAAATGCTTGCAGTACTAATCCCCTGCAACTGTATTTTTAAAGCATAGTGAATAAAGCTGTCATGTTTAATGATTCCAGAGTTAATGACTTAGGAGACTGAGAACACTGTTGCCTTATTGGGCCTTCAGAAAATCTAAGTGGAAAGCTCTGTGTCTCCACTGAGGTCTTAAAAACTATGTGTGTGCTCCTTCCTGCCCAGAGGGCAGTCCTGCATACATCCAGAGATAGGACTGTGGGCCATCCAAGCACTAGGAAAATCTTACATGCATCGATGCACAGTATGGACATCAAAGTGCCTAGGTTCTTCAAGTGGTTTAAATAGAAAATTAAACAACCAATGTTAAACTATGAACATGAACACCGACATTAAAATACAACTCAGATCTATATTATGAGCATGTTCCTTTAGAGATCTGAACATAAGGAACCAGATTTTTCTTATTGTCCAGTTGTTACTTTATTTCTAAGACTCATGGATAAAACAACATCCTCTTTTTCTTCTTAGCAGACTATTTATTTCATTCTGTGTGTTTCTTTCATCTCCTGAATGTAGTCCTGCTTTCCTCTCTCTAAATAAAAATAAATAGTACATTTCCTAACTCTCTTCTAAAAATATTGTCAGGCAAAATTTTAACCTTTGGACTTTTTAAGAAATGACAAGAACTCTTCACAAAGATTGCATTAACTTACTTTTAATTAGCTGTTAAACTTTAAAAATTATTTATAAGTCCTGTGACTTGACTTATGAAATAAAAAAGAAACAGGAACCGCTCCAAATTTATAAAGACAATTTTCAAAGTTCTGTAATTTTATCACATAATGTACTTATATGTACATCAGCTATACAACTAATATGGTCAGCAAATAGAACAAACAGTGTAAATTTAACTCTTCATTGTCTTGAAGACCAAAAATTTTTTAACTAAAAAGTATGCAATTTACAGATTAAAACTGTAACAAAAGAAAAGTATGTTAATGTGCCTTAAGTTTGTCTCAGATAGCCATCCCTTCCACCTAGATCAACCTGTCAACTGAATCCTTCCTTTACCCACGCTTAGTTGCTCCTCTAAACATCCTATAAAATGTCCCATGCAATCTGAAGATGTTCATCCCCTGCATGCCATAATGTGCCCCATACCTGCAAGTCTGCAATTTGGGGTTTACACCTGCCTTTGTGCCTCTGTGTTTCTATGGACTTGGGCCTGGGAGCTGTGGGGACAGGGTATTATTCAGGTGCCCGTCTGCTTGGCAATGTCCTTCTTTGCTCCTTTGAGGTATGCAGATATGCTTCTACTGCATAATTCGTCTCCTGTTGTGAGATTCTGCACCCAGACTCATAACCAAAGACAATCTTGACCTTTAGTGTTATTGTTTCCACAATCTCTATGAGCTCATTTCTTTTGGATTAGTGAAACTATTTTACTTCCCTTTATAACAAAATTTCTTACAAACCAAAAACCTTCTCTACCAGTGCCTCAGTGATCATTCAGTACCACCTTGGAAAAGAATTAGTTACTTCTTAGTTTACATATATGAATTCTATTATCACTCTATTTATGCACCTCTCTCCCAGATTTTTCTGTTATGAAATTATTTTCAAATGTCAGGGCTATCAGTGTTTGGTTTGAAATACTACCTGCAGAAACATCTGACTTGCAGGCAATAATATTTTTACAGCCTTTCATCACCACTAAGCATGTTTATTTCTCCTGAATGCTCACATTAATTGTTTTCCTCTCTCAGGGGACATCAAGACAAGACATGCTTTACTGTGAGGTTTTTGCCCTTGGCAGAGCTCCAGCTTCCACCACAGAGATTCTCTGTTGTTACTGGCTGTACATGTCCATTTATATAAAAATTCAGCACTAGCAACCTTTACTGGGCTTCCTGGGTGATACAACATTCATGTGTAAGCTTGTTTGGGCTAAATATGTGCCAGACTCAACACAGGATGACAGAGCAGCTTGTGCCCTATGCTACCTGTACCTTGTATACTGACAAGAATCTGTAATTAATAATATTTTTACTCTTCCTGTTTGCATATCCATGCACAGGCAACTGTGCTTAATTTGCTGTATATACAGGAGGTTAGTGAAAAGCAAAGATGCTCGCTCAGTAGAACAGAAGATTTTGTTTCCTCTTTTAAGCTTAAAATTATATTAAATGAACTAAACATTTGTTAGTGTGTAAATCTCAAACCTCTTTAACCTTTGAAGCTCTGTGATGTTATTTTTTCTACCATTGCCTCCAGTCAATTTTCTAAAAGTTGTTTAATAGGAACCACTATTCAACAAGCCTATTGAAACAACCTGAACAATTAAGTCCTTTCCATGCATTACAAAGCAAACTTTGCAAGTACTGTTGCAAGTACTCACCATATGTATAGTAACAATACCATCCAACAAAGCTGAGCTGAGGTAAAGCAGAATGACATCACTGAGACAGAAAGCAGTGAGGGATAAGTAAAATAGACATGTTCCTAAAGGCTGATTGCCCACTAAAGGGCTTGAGAAAATATAGCTAGGAAGAAGTGCTGAGCAGTCAGGTTTATGAATCCAGTTTCTTTTCACCATCCTTTCTACAAAAGAGAAAAAAATATGAACTACTGAAGGAGGAGGGGTTGCATTTGATTTTAGATTTGTTAAAAGCTATGAGTTACCATTGACTAAGGCTTAACCACAGAAGAAGATGCGGGGAATAGAGTGAGGCATTGTCTTCAGTGATTATAAACTTCTAGAGACATTGAGCAGGAAGAAGAACTGTAGAAACATTCTGTGAGCTTGTATTATATGGCTTATGGTTCTATCTTCCTTGCAGCAAGGCCCAAGAAGATACTTTAAGGGTGCTTCCAATTAGTAGAAACTGGCAGAAAACAGAGACTTGTGAATACTTTCAAAAAAAGTAAAGAAGCTGTAAAAGGCCCAATTTTAACCAAGAAAATGTCACTGCTTTTGAATAACTCTAGCTATTCTATAGCTTAAGCTGTAATTTTCTTTGCTTGTTTCTCTCCTTCCACTCTTGAAGAGCAGGCTTTCAGCAGATCGATGTGGTCTGTAGCAGGACCTTTAGAAATTTTCACGAAATCTGCAAAACCCTAATTCTTCTAAGCGTGCATCACATCTAACACCACGGTCAAATTTGTTTTCAAATACAATATATTTTTTCAACAATGGGAGATGAGGGGGTTTTGTCCATTTCATAAGGTACAACAGACTGAAGCCCTTATAGTGAAGTTTTGTGACGTTTATGTATACGTGAAAGAAGTTATGAAAAATGAAAACCACAGGGTGAGGCACATAAAGTGGTCTGGGAATGAACAATTAAAAAAAAACGCTGTAGAGGGGAGAGTTGAGAAACAAGCACTTTGGCCATCTGCAGCAAATCAAAATGGTGTATCAAAAATGGGACTAAATTAACCTACACTGAAAGGAAAAAAGAGCCTTCTGAAAATACTAACAGAGAGATTAAAGGAGGTTAAAATTAATCTTGGAGGGAGGGCATTATTTTTAATATCTAATAATGCATTAAATTCCTTGAATAGTCATTTAATCATTATGGGTATAATTAAGAAATCAGACAAAAATATAGAAAGACAGACAACTCAAGACACTGATGAGCTGCAGTTTATTCTCAGCATAGCACTACATTGCAGTGCATTCATTAGCTTGATAAAAAATCCGCAAACCTACCTGTCATCATCTTACTGCCGGTTTTGAGTCTGTTATTCTTGGTGTCTTCACATCTCAGACTGATGTGTGATGTCCACATATTTGCAGGCCCATTCTCCAAGAAAAGTCCAACGGGAGTTAAGGGGAGGCAAACTCCGCACTCAGATATATTCCAGCCACAGTTCTGCAGAGTATTGATACTGGCAGCTTTAGTGGTGGCTGCACCAGGGGCTATGACAGCATCTGTGTGCTACAACAAATGTTGTGTATAACAAATATCCTATGTACCTTGTACTACTAGAAGTAATAGTATTTTTGACAGACTGTGAGTCTTAGAGCTGCATTTCAAAATTTAAAAAAAAATATGAAGAAACAGACAACTCATATTATTTAATTTATGTGAAACAGAAGAGTACCATAAAGTCCTCAGAAGTTTTTGTGGACAGATTTAGTATATATCTTTTCATGAATGTGAAAAGATGAGGGTCAGGATTGCAAATAGTAGAACTTACTCAGGTTATGCTCCAATAGTTTTACCCATGGTGTTCAAGGAACCTACAATTGGATTAGTTGCAAATTATTAAGTCTGTACGATTAACATGTTTGTCCCAGAAAAGTGGTCCCCTACCTCCATAGGACCACTTCTCCAGACACATCCTGTTCTTTCTCACAGTATGTTACCTACAATCCCTGGCTGTTATTGCCAACAATCCGTAACAATCATAGATATCTGGCTATCACTGTTTGAGACATACACATTAGCCCTTGTAAAAGCCTTCTGGGCTTTTACAATGTGTGTGTATATGCCCACATCCACGTGTATTTTACAGTCATTTATATTTCAGGAACTTGGAGATGACAGCTTAGTCAATATATGTAAAAAGTCTAACAAAGCAGCAGTACAGAGGAATCACTAAAAGGCTCTTCAAAAAGATTCCTCTACTAGAATTAATATCCTGGCTATGGTAAAGAAGCAAAGTACACTTTGAAAGGTTTATTCTCTACCAATGAAGTTAACATGTACACAGCAGAATTTCTAAGTAAAAATAAATGCAGGTATATAGGTGAGTGTATACACAGATACACACATGCAAACACGTTCTGGCTTGCATCTGTTCCAAGTCAACACTGCTAGTAGTCGTGACTGTATCCAATTGCACTGTTCCTGTCTGTAGAGTTAGAAATGGGGAAAATAGTCTGAAGAGACCAAGCTTCTTGTTCCCATGTATTCCTTCTCCCTACCTACACTCACATTTTCCTGTTACTCTCTTAGCCTCTGTATTCAGAATTGAGCATTCTCAGACCAGAATGGGTAGCATTGTGCCCAGTTTTGTCCAATTTGGCTGCTAAATAACCACTACAACTGACAGCAAAAACCATTCCAAGACCCCTGACTCAGCCAAGGCCAGAGCATTCATGCCAGTACAGAGGAAATTTTGTGAGGACTTATCCGAAGTATTCTGTTAAGGTTCCAAGGATGAGCAAAGTCAGTAATTTCCAACAAAAATACAAAATTCATATAGAAACTTCTATCTAAACAAATTTACCCAAATTTAATGCAGGAGTGTTTCACTCTTACAATGCGTTTTTAAACCTGTAGGTGGTTTGATAGAAGGCACTGAATAAAAATAATTTGCAGTGCCTTTGAGCATTACTGCAGCTAAAAGGAAGAAGCTTACCCAGGGAAGACAATTTTTTACCAAGCAGAAGAAAAAATTTCATCACACTGAGATACCCTGGCAAGGCCTGAAAGCAATCCTGAATATGTACCTATATGTTATTACCAATTTTACAGGCGAGTCATTGACTTCAGCCTGAAATTCTGTCAATACTTTATCCTCGCTACCAGTAAAAAAATTTCTCCATTTCCCATAGCTTTATTATATCACCCAGAAGATGTCCCACTTATAAACAAACATTTTTGCATCTATCTGAAGCACAGAAACCATCCTGATATGTTTTTTCTACTACAAAAGAAGGTTAACCTTGATGTTTGGGTTAAATGTGTGAATTATTGTTGGTTTGTTGGGGTTTTTTTCAGTAAAAGTACCATTGTAATTCAGGAGACAGTTCTGAAAAAAAACCAAAATAAAAGCAAAACAGGGAATATCAAATCATTACGTCACAAGTTGGATTTCCTTTATGAGTGATTCACTGAGGAACCAAAGCCAATATGGCAAGAAGCCATGGGTTCTTCTGGGAAACGGTTTAAAATACAAGCCGTAACTGGTTTATGAAATTTGCACTGGTAACACAATAGATCCGTCCTCAGACATTTTCTTAGTTATTTAATGAGAAGCATCTAGATAGCACCGAGAATAATAATCATAATGGAATAACCTTTGTTTAAACACACAGTAACACTTTGAACCAAAATTAATGTTAAAACCAGTAAATTTCAGAAACAGATGCTTCAAATTGTGAGGATTAGGAAACCTCAGGGACACGGATTTTTAAGTTTTCTTTTCATTCTACTACTAAAATAAGATTGCATCCAGAAAAAAAAAAAAAAAAATGGAAGAAAGAGATTCGTTCTGAAATTTTAAATCTGATTTTACAAGTTCTTGTTATAGTGGAGACTACACACAGGATGTTTCATCCAGTTGGCCACTATACAAGGCCACTATTTAAAACTCTTGTTTGAAGAACTTGCTTAATATAAAAAGGTTCCTTCTGGTATAAAGTATTATGATCGATGTTTTTCTTTCTGTTACTTTTGAACTTTTTAAATCACTCAATTAAGATACACACCCGAAACTTTCCAGAATTTTTTGACTACCTGCCATTGGTTTAACAGTATTTTTGCTCCCTCCACTTGCTCAAAATATCCTCAAGGTTGACCAAAGAGGATCCAGTACCAATTGCAATCATCTTGCACTTTTAACAGTTGTGATCAAAAAATTTCTGAAAATGTGAAACAAAGGCTAAAAAATGTTCTGGGCTGAATGCACATGCCACTTCCCAGAGTTTATAAGATGAGCTAAATAACCGGTTTATTGACTTGTCATTCATCTCAAACACTATGGTTTGCACTAATCTGAGGAGATATCTTTGGTTTTTAAGAATTCCACTCTTTAGAACAAGCTAAATAAGATTCAGTATACATTTGTTTCTATCTGACCTGATCTGAAAAGTACTAATGCTAATAATTCCTATCAACATTTTGACACACAAATTATCAAGAAATGACAGTGTCACATGTGATGAGGTCTCATTATGTGGATCAGTAATGAAGTATACTGAAGGACTAGTTGTGGTAGACTTAGTAGAAAAACAAAAGGGAGATGGCACAAGCAGGTGAATGTGTCAGTAACAACATGTTTGTGTGAAGGAAAAGACCATCTGGTTGGATTAGTCATAATAATTTCTGTGCTGTCTGCTCACATGACCCAATCCCCAAATAGATTAATCCCTTTCATAACATTTTTTCTATAATAAAACATTTTGTTCCTGTAAATACAAGAAATGTACTACCATCTATGAAGACTTCCAAATTCTCTAACTTCTAAATTTATTTTATAGGAACATGTAACTCTTTGAAGAAAATATGTGAAAGAAGTTCAGAGGAAAAATAAATATTTGAAATATACTCATCACATGATTCAAGAACTAAAAAGGTAGAAAGAAAAAAACCAAAGAGAACTAATAATAATGTATATTCTGTAGTGGTTATAGCCCATTCAATTCAGAATCTCTTTCAATGGTCTACTGCTGGAAATTCAGCCCTACTTTCATTTAAGTCCATGATTAATCTTTAACTGTCTTCAGATGCAAACAAGCCCACGCTTACAGTAAAAAGTGAATTTAAGAGGAAATAAAGAGATGAAAAATCTGTTTCCACAGAGTATCTCCCACCAAAGAAGGCCTTTCCTCTTAGCGGATACAGCCACTGTTTTTAAAAGAGACATATGGTCATCTCAAACAAACATTCTAAATATAGTGTTAAAGGGCAAAAGAAACAGGAATGTATGACCATTACATATTTGTGCTATTTTGTTTTGTATTCTTTTCCTCTTTGTGGAGAATATTCTAAGAAAAAGAACAATGTTTCCTGTAATTTCTCTGCCCATGATATGTGTTGTCTTCAGCTGCACTTAACTTTGATATCTGCAGCTGCAGTGTTAAGGAAAAGGCAACAGTCACCCAGGCAAACACACATTTGTTGCCTTGCAAGTAACATCTACTTAAATCAGCTGTCTTATAAACAATGCTAACTTCAAAAATTTAGTTTCTCACTTCAAGAAAAAAGTATGACTAAACACAGTGCAACCTTTATTTCTTCCCAAAGACTTCAGTGCTGTGTGCCATATCAATGCTAGCATTGTGCAGAGCATCAGCCTCCTGACATGAGTTTTGCTCCTTTCTTTCTCTTTCCAATAAAGAAGGCCTCATGTGACTTATGCATATATAACTGGTGGGAATGCAAATATTTTGAAAGGCTGCAGTTAGATGCAAGCCTGGCTCACATCATCTGGACATTAATGTTCTCTTAAGCTCTGAGAAGTAAGAGAAATTGCATCCAAGGCTTTGGTTTTGGTCTATTAAAAATTACATTCAGATTAGGGATAAATTTCCTCATACCTGAGGTGTGAAGACATTAAGGACTTTGGTTTACTTAAGAACAGTGTCCAGGGTAACCCAAAATGTTATTGTATTCCATATCTATCTGTTCCATGCCAAAAATTGTTACTGTCTCTTTAAGATCTGGTGTCCAGAAATGGAACTGCAGAGGTTGGCTGATGCCAGGATCTTTTTAAGGTCAGGAGCACTCAGGCAGAAGCTCTATTGCCTTTCTCTTTCATTCTTGCGAGGAAGCTGGGATGGCACAAGGCAGAAGCCTTTTTTGTCTCTCTCCGGGCTCCTGAGGAGGTTGCTTCAGGCAGGTCTGCGAGTAGCAACTGGGTCGCCGTTCTTTGGTACTCGACAGGTCCGCTTCTCCCCACTCCTCCTCTTTGGGACAGCAACCCGTGACAGCAGCCCTGACACCGGCTGAGTGCAGCAGGTCGCAGGAGGAGGCAGCGAGCAGCTGCACTGACCTCACACGCACA
>VWZW01004038.1:0-44949 GCA_013397115.1 Edolisoma coerulescens
GGGACACGGGGAGGCAGGACAGGTGGCGACTGGGATGGGCAAGAGGGTAGGGCAGGACACAGGCTGCACACGAAGCTTGGAGGTCTGCTGGTGTTCCGCAAAGCGCCCAGCAAGAGGGCGAGTGAGGAGTGAGCGAAGGCCAGCAAGGGCCAGCAAGGAGAGAAGAGTCAAAAAGCATGCTAGAGCCAGCAAAAAGGACAAGAAACAGGCTAGGGCCAGGGCAAGAAGCAAACCTCAGCAGGCTGGAGCCAAAGCAAAAACACAAGACTCAAAAGGCCCACAAACTCAAAAAGCCCTGACTCAAGAAAGCCCCAAAAGGACAAAACTCAAAAAGCCAAAGCCAGAAAGCCCCCAGAGCTTGTGTTGCAGTTATTTTTATGCCCCTGGCTCCTCCCGAAGTCCGCCTGCTGACAGGAGACCACTGGCCCAGGCCAGTGTCCCACTGCAGTCCATTGGTAGAGACCTTTTGCCATCCGACTGGAGAACCTCTCTGGGGTACAGTGTCTTCGGTGTTCCCCTGCTGACTGCCTGTCCCATGTGAGATATGAAATGGTTGCCAGGCAAAGTCTCCCCAGAGACAAGGCTTTCCTCCATCTTCTCCTAGCTGCCTCCTGGACGTGGCACATGTGCGCCCCCTCCCCCACACATACCTCTGACAACCCGTATTGAGACAGAAACCAAGATTAAATTGGCTCCTCACAATGCAGTTATGCTCTCTCTGTTTCGCAGGATTGCCTCTACTTTCTTTTGTCTGCAATAGTCATCATCTCCATGGTTTCAAGCCTGACATCCAAGTGCCTTTCTAAGAGCTGACCCCATGCTCCCCATCTTTCTCTGGAATGGTGGGGTGTTAGGAGCTTTTCCACCAGACCTCAGGGTATCTAGTACAAAAACTGCAAAGATTCTCCCATCAGACAACAACGACTGTGTACATTGATTAAGTTCCACTGGTTCTAAAGGCTGCAAGTATTTGCAATGCTACACATACAGCACATCTCCAGATACAATGCTTCCTTCAGCTCAGGTGGCCATATGGATGGACCCTGTGGTAGTAAAATTTAACAGCTAGTCCAAAAAGGTAGGTAGCCAGACTTAAAAGGCAGAATTAGGTACATATTAAACCAACTACTAAAATAGAATTTCACTTCAACATTGAAAAGGCAATAGTTAGGAAAACAGCCATACCATACAGGGTGCTAGAGTAATTAGCTCTGCTTATTTTTTTTCTGAGGTGTGGCAACTGCATCACTGACTGTTGTTGTTGTAATCTATATGCTTTTAAGGGAGCTCTGCCTGTGCTATCTCTTAAGTGCAGCTTCTTTAGGTTGTTACACAGCTGTATGTCATCACATGTGTGACAGGTCCTCGGGCTCCTAGTATCATCCATTCCTGGGCTTTCCAGACCTCTTTCAGCCTCAGGGGCCAGTACTTTGTCTGTGACAGGTTGTGTACTGTAGACTGGCTTAGTTTCAGCTTACTGGGACTTTGCACAATTGGGCTTCTAATTGTCTCTGCATGTGGCACACATAATATTTTGTAAATTCTTGATATTAAAAGCAATCCAATTACAACTGTGTTGTTGGAAAGCTTGTCAGATTCCTTCTTTTGAGATTATAACAATACTGTGTAACTCCTGAACTGTGTTGATGTACTGGAGGAGAAGTAGGTGGACTACTCTTAGAGCCATTGCATACTGAGTTCTCAGCATAAATCCCAGACCTAATTTCCCTCCATTAGTACTTTTTTCTATAAAAAGGGATGCTTTTAGAAATTTATAGAATAAGGTGCTAATTTTTCCCAGTCCGTCTTTCATAAGTAAGAACTACATAGAAGGAAATGGTTAAATTCTTCTTTGGGCTGTTCTGTCATTTCAAGGACTTAATGTGCTGTGACAGCCACCTTTCATCTTTTGAGAAGTTATTTGGTCTTGTCACTTTGGAGGAACCTGGGATCTTCACTCTGTTGTTCCCTTACCAGAATAGGGGCTAGGAAATGGATGAGTAAATGCACTCTATGCAGCCACTTTTCTATTGATCTTTGCAGTAGAGCTACTACTGAACGTATAAGTGGGGAACTGTGCACTGTTGGGTTAGCAGTAACTTACCATCCCATGGGAGTAAGGAGGAACCAGAGCAGAAACTTCTTCTAGCAGGATTCTGAGATCCAAATAACATCTCTGGGAGACTGTAGCTCTAATATTAAGGTGCAATTGACTGCACCTCTGCCCTTGTTACAAGCAGTTCTGGTTTGCTGTTAATGTACTTAAGTTTCATGTTAATCCCCTTTAGAGTTCTCTTACCACTTTTACAGGCAAGTATGTGAATGAAAATTAGTGTCTAGTAATGATGCCTGGAACAAAAGATGTCGACATCAAACATCATGCAAACTCTTTATGAAAAGAAACAGCAATTCCTGTGCAGCACCATGCTCAGAACTCACTAGTCTTAGATCATGTTTTGAAGNTTGTGATGTGGATTAATGTCCACTAGAGGCTAGAGTGAGATCATTTAACCTGTGTTCACTTGTTTCCTAAGCCAAAAATGCTAGCTCACTGGGCCTGAATTGAAGGTCTAGGTGTTGTAATGTTTTAATGCACTGCACCGCCAATATCCCAGATATTCTTGCTTTTTCCTGAAGTCTTTAATATCATCACAATAACTGCCACATCCTTGGCAATACAGGGACAATGAAAGCATAGAATTAGCAAGGTATTAACAGTTGAGCAGCTACTTTGTGCACAAAGAAAATCACCAATTCTTAAAGGATCAGCCTCAAAAAAGTGCTAAAATTTTGTAAAATTAATCTTTTTTTCAGGACCATAAAGAGAACATGTCATAGTTCCACCTACATTAGTGGCCTAGCTCCTGAGATTTTCACTGCCTTCTGTGGTTTGCAAGTGGGCTTGAGAGGAAATGTTCTTTCCTGGGAGATCACATGGCTGGCCATATTCCTATAACTTATTATTCATTACCTCTTAAGATTCCTCAGCAAAGACAGTAATTTTCACCCCAGAAAATAACAAGTAGAGCAGCATATCCAGTTATGTTACACTGACAGGATGTCAAGAAAATGAAAACAAATGGTTTGAGTAGTCCTTCAGGGGATAAAGAGTTCAATTACTAAGCTACCCACTAGAAACTGTGATTTAGTCATCTGGGATGATTTTATTTCTTTTTCTTCTGTAAATTTAACCACATAAATCTCTGTTTTATTGCTAGAGAGAGAAATCTGAGAAATTTGGTACTGCTTTTGTCATGGCCAGAGTTTCTGGACTGCTGTGCTGACGAATGCTGGAGTAAAGGAAGAAGCCGTAACATTAGCTGTGTCCATATTTGCTCAGGTTTGTGAGCACATGTGTATTTTTAGATTGCCATGCAAAAAGGTTGGTGACCTACATGGTGATATTCGTGAATGTACTGTTATAAATACAGCATGCCTCTTGCATTCTCTTTCCCTCTCTGAATTTCTGTTTGAAACCTTTTCTTCAGGGCTCAGGTCACTTAGAGCATTAATTAAAATAGACTGGATGAGTTGTAAAAGAAGAGAAGTGAAAATTCAAATTGTTTGACCCTGTATATGTAGAAAAGACACTTCTAGCACAGAGACAAACATAGAGAGTTGTGCTTAACTTCTCTTAATAGCCTAAATGAATCAGCTTCACTTTTACTACATGTATGTAATTCAGACATGTGAAATGTTTATACTGGTATTCTATCACCCACATCTGTGGGATGTTGCTAAAGATGTATTGAGGCTTTCTAGTATTTGGCTGGGAAATATAGACCGAAGTGTTCATGTACATATTTAAATCCCCTTTATGGAACTTGAAGTAAAACAAATTGTGAAAGACAGGGATTTATAGCATGATAATTATTCACAGCCAGCTCTCTACTGTACACTTTTAGTTTATACAAACGAATTTTCAGTTTGGATGTGAAAAGCAACTTTGTGACTTCGCAGTCCAGCTCTTGCATGCTGAACTCACAGGCTCCTACATTAACATTACCCTTAGCAGTGATAGTAGGTATAGAGCTTCACAGTGAAAGGGAGATGCAGCACAAGGTACAGATGCTTTCCATTTACTGTCTCATGTTGGCAGTTTTGTGTCCAACCCTGACTTAATACACTGGAAAATGCTTGCTATAGCCTACCTGTTCTTATCCTTTATAAGTGCAGCAGAATGCTGAGGGGAGCTGGCCCCATTGGATGCCTAAGCCCTCTGTCGCTTTGGCTCTGCAGCTGGACAGGGGAGAGAATAGATGACAAAATGTTCATGTGTCAAGACAAGGGCAGGGCAGGACCACTCAACAATGACTGTCATAGGCAAAACAGACTCAGCTTGGGGAAATTAATTTAATTATTTGCCAATGAAAAGTTAGAGTAGGATAGAGAAATGAAAATAAGTCTTCAAAGGCTTTCCCGCACCCCTCACTTTTCCATGAACTCAACTTCACTCCCAAATTCTCTACCTCCTCTCCAAGTGATGCAAGGGAATAGGGAATGAGGGCATGAGGGCTTTGGTCAGCTCATTCCATATTATCTCTTTCACTCCCTCCTTCTCCTGCTCTTCCTCTGCTTCAGCAGGGAACTGTTTCTGTCTGACGTGGTGGAAGCTATTGGCATCTTCTCATAGAATGTACACCTGTAGCCACCCCCACTACTAATTTTGCCATGTAAATCCAATATATCCACTGCATCTTTCTAAAAGCATGAAAAAACCAATTCTGCTTGTGCCTCTCTCATATGGACAGTTCTTCATATCAGTAGGATTTAGACAGCTGGAGAATCATGAAAATAAAGTCAGACCTAGGCAAATTTGTCCTCACTTTGTTGTAAAAGCCTTGCTTATGGTCCCAGTTTAAAAGCTGTTTCAGGAAAACTCAGTGAAAACATGACAACATGGATTTTGTCTGTTTTCAGAAGGAAAAATTCTTCCGTCTTCTCAGGAAAGACACTTAGGGAGATTATAATATGCAATTGGATGAAAGGAAGTAGATACTATTTCCACCTGTTATCATTTGAGCAGTAGTCTCACATTCCTGGAATGTAATATGACTTAGTGTTTTTACAGCCTTTTGAACCACATTTATGGAGTTTTAAACTATGGACTAATTTGTATGAGATGTTCTTAGACGAGGAAATACAGAGAAGTCTTAAAAACATGCATGCAAATTGTAAACATGCATTGAATTTTTAGCCGTATTTTCTGCCTCCTTCTATAAAAACTACCAGTATTTGAAAGCAGCATCTTGTAGTGGAAATGCCACTTCAGCTATATTGGGCTGTAACTCACGTGACACGTCAGTAATATTGCGGATTTTTACAAAGCAATTCTTCCTAGAGTTATTTTATCTTGCTTGTTTTCAATCAGCCTTGTAGAAGATGAAGGACTCATTTATGTAGTTGTTCTACCATCCTTTTTTTCAATATCTTACATCCAAAGCATAGACAAAAATTTCATATATACACTGGAGCAGCCATCTGTATATGGCATCTTTAGGTCTGTAGGAGTCTCAGCATTTTGAAAGTATTAATTAGCCCCCAAACTACATAATTTCTTGAAGGAATTTCAGTGGTTAAAGGTTATGGATGGGACTAGTTGATGAAGATACTTTATCTCCCATATTAAAATTGTCTTTTCACTAACAGTGTATTGACCTTCAATGGAATGTATCTTGAAGCCTGCTTAAAATATGGGTACTCTACATGAAATAGAGTATGTTAGTTCTACCATTGCTGTGAGTCAGGGAGAAGGATGGCATAGCCCCCATATTATTTTAAATATCTATGCTGAAATGGCAATTAGTTTTGTTATAAATAGTTTAATAAAATCCAAGACACAGTGGAAGACCAAGAAGTTTAAGTTAGTGTTAACTGTGGTGGGCTTTCTGCTGCGTTTGTTCAAAGGAGAGGCAGAAATTTGAAACACCATAATTAGAAAAGCTAGTTTTTTATTCCTTGCCAAAAAAAGACCTTGTGTATTGGATTTTGAGGATTTTCTGTGTATGGTGCTCTTTAAAGTCAGTCAGAGAACAGATGTCATTGTACTGGGTAGTCTTTCCTCTTTTGACTGTGTTAAGATGTACTGCTTGAGATCATGGACATATTATTTTGTCTCTTCCTGAGCCAGGAGTGAGTAATTGCTGACTATTCAGTCCTGATTAAGTCCCTATTGCAATGCATTCTGACATTGCTCAAGAGATCTCTAAATCAAGATGAAAAAGCATTCATAAAGCAAAGGTTGCAACTGAAACAGAAATTATTATGTTGATGCGGGAGCTGCTGGATGACATTTATGGTTTCTACTATGCAGGAGGTCAGATGTAAATATTATTTGAAGTCTATGAGTTTCTCCTTTCTTAGGGGACACACTACTTCCCCAATGTGATTAAAGACTGTATTCTAATGCTACTTGGT
The DNA here is from genome assembly GCA_013397115.1 of Edolisoma coerulescens. NCBI lineage: Eukaryota > Metazoa > Chordata > Aves > Passeriformes > Campephagidae > Edolisoma > Edolisoma coerulescens. The sequence goes on from VWZW01004038.1 coordinate 6,418, forward strand.
GATATTCCTTGGTATGCTCATAAGAATAACCAATGTCAAATTAGCTTGTTGGCCACAGTGTGAAGAGATGCATTTTTGTGTGTGTGCAGTCTCCTCCCAAAGAAGGACGTAAATATCTAAAGAAAAACAGAAAGGCTCAGCAAACTCCTTTTGGGCTTTCACTTCAAAAGAAAATTGTTTTAATTTCTGCTCTGTCCCAACCAGAGAACTCTTGGGAAATGTCTCACTTTGCTCCAGAGTGCCCTGCAGTTTAAACACAGGAGATATATGAAGTAGAAACTGTTTGAAAAATGCACTGAACATGACCAGAACATCCAGCCATGGAGGCTCAGTCTCTGAACTTGCTGATCCCTGAACCCCTCCTCTACACTGCCATCTTAACAGCTAACTGATGGTACTAGTGAATGGTGTTTTATCTTTAAAATGTAAATTTTAAACATCCATTTAGTATGGATGAGAAGTGGAATCTCACCTCAAGATACTAATTCTAATTAAACATATATTAATTTTTTGCCCCTGACAGTTTTATCTGTCAAGATATACCTTTTTGCCATGGTATAAAGTCAAGACCTGCTACTGCCATAGATGATACTGCAGCTAATGTTTTTTATTTGTCTAGTACCTTGGTGTGTGTGACTGTGTTTTAGAGTCCTTGAGATCATTTTTGCACAGTTTATAATGCCATTTAGCAGAGAAAAAATAAAAAATATTTATTTTTATATCTGCTTAGTCTCAGGCATGGTAATATGACAGTTTAATGTTTTGTTTATGTACATTTTCTGCAGATTTCCTCCTCTCCTATGGAATGTGGTTCTATGTATATATGTGAATTTTTCAGTTCATATGATCCAATTCATGTCTTTACTGATTTTAGTTGCCTATGCCACTTCTGTGTAATACAGATTTTGTTACTGGAAAACCTCCATATACCTCAATAAGAGCTGATGCAACTGCCAAAGCAAACTATGTGCATATTCTGCAAACTATGAAATACGAGTGTTCTTCAGCATGAAACAGATTTGGCAAAAGAATCAATGGAATTTTTTACCTCCTTGAGCTGACACCAGGGATGGATTTAGAACATAATTGTTCTTCGTTTATTTGTAATTTTTGCTGCTATTAACTCTTTCATTGAGGGTGACTCCTTTTGGAGAATAGTATTCAGGTGAATTTTGCAAAATCTAGTATTTGCTGGAGAGAAAGTCCTGACTTTCATTTGTTTGTTTGCTTGTCATTTTGTTTTGCTGTTTGTGAGTGAATATTTCAGCAGTGGTTTCTGCCTACTGAAAATCACCTAGTGACTCCAGGGAAGTTACAATCTGCATCTCCTAGATTCCTAGATTCCTCCATTTAGAAAGCACATTTGGCTTACTCAGAGCATGGTCATGTGCTGCAGTGTACTTGGTACTCATCAGGCCATTTGTTCACTAAGATTTTTTTCATCTCCAAAACCCCAAACTAAGAAAAAAACCCCATATTTCCTGCCCTAAAAGGACTGTAGAATTGCAAAGATTCATGAAAGAGGATTCTTCACTCAGAACTAGTGTAATCCCCTCTTCTTTTCAACTTCAGTTTCCTTGAGAGTAGAAGCTTGGGTGGCGTTTGTGATGACATTTCTTCCAGCAACTTTGGAGAAGCAGCCCAATAGCTCATTTCAGATGACTTCATGGATCATCACTAGCCGTCACTAGCCACTGTGTTAATCTGAAGGAGAGCTCTGAGGTGACAGAGTCACACTCTCATGAATCTTGCAGTCTACATCAATTTCTAAATCCTGCCATGAAGCTCCTTGCCACCTTTTCCAAAATCTACAGAAAGACATCCAAGCAATGAGAGATTAAGAGAACGATGAAGTGTTAGATTGTAGCTTGCCTCTGGTCTAGTCCTAAACATGTCCTCAAGACTTTGAAATGTGGGAGATGTCTCTGCAAGTTAATCTGTAGCTAGTCTTACTCTGTAGTGGAATCTTCTCTCTAATTTAGAAATGAATAATACAGCCTACAATGACTATTTATTGGCTGTTTATCTAGAGGACTAATGCCATCAGTCAGCATGTTATTGCCGAGATACGACTTTTCAGAGGGGGACTGATGAAATAATCTGCTCAGTATTTATTACTATTAATGTTTCTACTTTTCAAGTCATCTTGTTGAAGAATGCAAATTACAGTATTACTAGACAAGTCTACAGCCTAATTTGTTGCCATGTCTGAAACATGGAATGCCTCAAAAACTAGCACAAAACATATGTAAAAAGTGTCAATAAATGATAGCTTTCTCTTTTTATTCAGTGAGTAATTTCATAACACAACTGTTAAGTTAACCCTGTCTTGTCATTACTAATGTAAAGATACAACCACTGGTTACCTGTTATTGGCTGGATTATTTTGAAAATAAAATCTATGTCTCTGGTTGCTGTGATTCTGTTCTTGCAGCTTCCTCACTCCTAAATTCTCTCATGACAGTAGAGCATCTAGAAACAGGATATGAAGGTTCCTCTTCTGATGGATATTTTGAATTTTTTCAGAAAAGAGGAGCACCAACTATTTACAATATTTTTTTAGTCAGGGCTTAGTTTTAAGTCCAGGGAGTCCAAAATTAACAATGCTTAGGTTTTCTAGGAACTTCTTAAAAGGTGACTGTATTCAACATGAGGAATGTAGGTGGGTGTTGTCTGGTAGACCAGATGAGGAAATCTATACTTTAAAAGGCTTTTCAGGTATGTGGTCTTTTCATTTAGGTTTTGGTACTTTGTTCTTTTGCAAATTAGCATTAGGGTTTATAAAATAATGCACTGCAATGGGTAGCTCCTTGGAGGAGAATTTGGCAGCTTAAGTGGAGGTTGATAGGAGGAATCTCTTAGTTTGTAATATAAACTCAGCATAAGCTTGGAAATTTTTTAATGGGCCACCCTGCCAGTAAAGCATTTGGGTTTTGCCATAAACCGCCTTGTCTCAACTAGCCTTTGTTACCTGCCATCTGTTTGGATTCAAAGTCCTGGCTTGGACCCATGTTCTTCGAATATGCAAATACTTCCAGTTTAACAAATATGTATCTTTGCTGAACAATAGTATAAAATATATATGCTAGCCTTATCATATAAAATATTGGTTCAGAAATGGATAGTGCATCAAAACATTTTCCAAACATCTCTTTTTCAATCAAATACAGGTTTTTAGATAATTTCCTCTTCTCTGTATCTTCTCTGAGGAGATACAGGCGAGGTCTATGCAGTACCGGATAAATTTATTTTAGATTAGAATGAAATATTTTTTCAGCCTCCAGTGTTTGCTGGTACATGCAGTGCTCAGCACTGACAGTGTCAGACTAGTCAATTTGACGATGATGGAGGATTCTGCCGCGCTAATCTGAGAAGCTCAATAAGCTTCATATTCTGTATTCTGACACTGTCTGTTGGAACTATAATCAAAGAAAAGGGGAAGAAGTGTTCAACTTTGGTAAATGTCAGGAAAAGTTGCTTAAGCTTTCTATATATCAGGTTATACCTTTACCCTGGGAGGTCTTTCAAGTTTACCATCGTACAGAAAAGAAGAATAACCATCAGTATGTGTTTAAATCAATGAAAATGAAAGAGGTAAATTGTTAGTAGGCTTTAATTTGATTTATGACCCTTTTTCTCTAAAAGTCTTTTGTTGCTCTGAGGACTTTTAGGCTAATGGGTATAATACATGGGTTCAATATTTTTTGTAAGAGAAGTGATAGGAGCAATAAATTGAAAACTTCTAATTCTTTTAGAAATAAACAAATGCTTCAAATGCATGCATGAACCCACCATCTACTATGAATGGAGGTCAATAAAGCATTTTGTTTTTTCACTAGGAAAACTAGTAATGGTTACCTATTTAAGGAGCAGGGATGCTTGTTTCATCCTCCAACAGGCTTATTTTAACCAAAACTGCAGTACGATATCCTTAAGGCAAATATTGATTATTTATTGCAAAAAATCTTAATAAAGACTGACAGAAGTCAATATTTAATAGTGAAGCTGAAGACACTGTGGAAAACAGAAGTATTAGAACGTAAAACAGTCTAACAGCAAGCACTGCTATCCTAAAAAGCAAAGAAGTAAAAAAAAAAATCAAATTGTATTTTCTTGTCTGCTTGGAAATTATTTTGTTTTCAATATATTTTCAGGGTGGATGCATAAGACTGTGCTCGATGTAAGGACTGAAGATATGGATGTATATTTAAAAATTAATTTCTTTGTTAATCAGTAGCACTTGTCCCTGTGTTTTGAATATTTCCACAAGCCAAAAGGCCATTAGAAAACAAGGAAGTTATTCAATATGCTTCAGATTTTACAGAATCATTCTATCTCTTCTGTGGGAGGAAAATAGGGAATTCTGTTGTAAGATGAAAATAACTACTGGAATTTGAAGTGTATTTCTCTATTATAAATGTACCAAAAGGAAAAAAAACTCTGAGTATACATCAATAGATCTGTCTCACTCACAAATGCCAGGATCTTTCCATGGGGTTTGCAGAGATGTTTACCACAATGAAAGTGTATCTCTTGGTTGTCTTGTCATAATGTTGTGTTTTGTTGTAGCAGCTCAAAAACTTTGGTTACATGCAGTTGGGTCTTTGCCACTACTCCACAGTTGCACAAGAAGCACAGTGCATAAATTTTATAATTATTTTTGATGTTACCCTAATTGTACTGTTTATTCACAGCCAAGCAGTACTTCGGTTGGAAAAAGAAAAAAAGAAAAAAGTTACTGACTAGGAGAAGGTGCACAAAACAAGAATTTTACAAATGAAAATATTCAGAAAAATTGTACCAATAAACCAGCAATCTTTTAAGGTGCAGAAGGCTTAAAATGAGGACTCGTAATTGATGTGCTGAACATTTGCTTTCTGTAAGAAAGAAAAGGTCTGGTAAAACAATGATTACATATAAAAAGTCATAAGGAAAATTCATGTATATGAGCATAAATAAATGATCCAGCTACAGCTATGTGGAGCATCTACCATTAATAAAGAAGAAGAGGTACTCATCCTTTTTTAAGAGATGGGGCTATAGATCACACGCAAATGCAGTCTGCTGTTGTTTTTTGATGTAATACTAAAATATAAATAGTATTAATGTTAAATACATCTCTGCCTTAAAAAAATACCAACAAAGAACTCTAAATATTCAAGATGTTAAAAGACTTAATTTCCAGACTTTATTCTATGGCATATCTTTATTTAAAATATGACTGATTTGAAAACTGGAAGAAAAATAAATGTTATGCACTTCTATCCCTAAAATATCAACCAAATTACTTATGTGCCAAGATGGGGTGAATTACACTCAGTAACAAGTATTTTATAAGAAGAGAATAGCTGAATTATACGCAGAAAGAAGTATTTTAAAAAGAGTGATTCTCAATGGAAAAGATATGGCAGTTTTAAGATAGCTAATTAAATGGGATCAATATAATACAGTTTCCATACACACTGTAAGTAAAGAATTTGATTATGATTTAAGCATTTGATAATTTGGTGCTTACTTTTAAATACTTGATTCAAACCCACTGATAATCATCTGAAATCTTGACAGAGGTTCAGGTTTGGTTAGCATACCTCAGGGCTTACTGAACACCAAAAGAAGTAGAAATACCTATGGTAGAAATACCTAATGCAGAATTTTGAAGCTAGTCAGGAATGTAAATTCCATAAACCACTGAGCAGGCTAGTGCATGCTGGCAGGTCTGGTGTCACCCTCAGATACCAGAACCCTGTGCCTACACTTCTGACTGTGTTGCCATACTGTGCACGGGTACAAATGAAGGGTTATAATTACCCATCAATAAGAGGAGATGGATTTTTATGAGCTGCTTCTTTTCCTCATGCTCTGTCACAGAATAAAAAACATGATCCCTAGAGACAAATCACAAAGAAATTCAAATCAGAGAGGGAACAACTGAAGAAGCCAGAGCGCTTAGAAAGATTTTGAGAAAAAAAGATTTACAGAGGCTATGCAATTAGGCAGAGGCTTAAGAGGATAACGGAAGAAGATCAAAGAAGGTAAAACTTGATCAAGATTAAGAACTGAGGGAGCTTGGTACAATTTTGATTTTTTCTGTGGGACTCTCAAAGTCTGTCCATGATGGGAAAGAAAATGATGCTAAGGAAGTATTTCCCTGCCTATTTGTTACTGCTTCCTGATATAAACTTGCATATCTGGAAAGAAGCAAGATCTACTGCCACTATGATTCAATCCCAGTGTTGCCACCCTGCTTCTTCAGACTGAGCTTTGTGGTGTATATGCTTGGTGCTAGATCGCCTTGTGAACAACATACTTGGAAATGCTAAGCTCCTCAGGAAATAATCCTTTAGTCATAAGAGCACAGGATACATTATCTTACCTGAGTCTTTCTCCATCTTTAATTGCTAGCATGTTGCTTTTAGGTTTTGTGAGTTTAGTGCTTGAAAAAGAAAAAAAAAATCCTGTTTGGAACTCAGCACATTTTTTTATTATATTCTTACTGCCTCAGTCCTAGAAAATTCATTTGTATGTGACGAACTGGATCCCTATGACTTTAAGTCCTGTGGCAGAAGGATGCAGTGCATCAATTCAGAGCTGTTTTTCAAGTGTCACAGAGTGGCTGGGTTTCCACTCTGTGGAACTGGAAAGTGCCAGTTTACGTCAGATTGATGAATTATGTAAAACCTGGATTCCTTATGTATTATTAATCACCACAAACAAAGGACGACATTTTAATTAATTTGTGATGATTTTTACCTCTTACTTCCAAAGTAACTTATTCAAATTAAAACCCCCTATTTTGAAGACCTGCATCTTGTTAAAAATGGAGAGAGACTGTTATCAGTGCCCATTGAAAGATGCAGAAATTTATAGAACCATCTCTAGTGTTTAAAGGAATTTAGGATAATACTTTTGAAACATTAGCCAGGGAACCTGTGCCCATAGTATTTTAATACCGGGGTAAGTTAGTTGCCTGAAAGAGTTTATTGAAGGAGTGTCTGCATGCATAATCAGAAGCATCAATGCTTGTGTGGTTTGTTGGTTTGTTGGTTGGTTTGTTTGTTTGTTTGTTTGTTTTTGAGCAGCAGACGAGATAACAAAAAACCTGTGTACATTACAGACTGTTCTTCAAATGGAAGTCTGACCTAGCTGTGCTTAGTTTTGCAATGTTGCTTTACTTCACTTTGAAAATAATACATGTATCAGTGACCATGTAAAAGAAGTATTTCCATGAGGGTCATTCATTTTTCATGTGAACAAAACTTAAAATAACTGCAGCCAAGAGATTCCTTACTGTGAAAAAGGCTTACAGCTGGATTTAAGTTTCACTGTGAGCAGCAGAACACAATAGGCAGGCTGACATTTTCTCTCGGCCAGAGGTACAAATTAAGTGCCTGAGGCCACTTCAATGCTGAGATCAAGCTTTGCTTTACTACCACTATCCTTTCTTCCTTCTCTCACTGAATGCATGACCAAGTTATAAAGTTTGATGAACTCATTGTCACCTTTTGTGTCAATAAAATGCAAAAAAACCCCCTCACACTTTTTGAAAAATGAATATATAAACATTGTCCATAAAATTACAAGGTTGTCCTGAGCAGAAAAGATTACCTACCCTGTTCTACACAAATAACTCATTACAAATCTCTGTAAATTAGAGTAATCTATTTACTTCATATCATGGAATTAAGAATGAACTTGATGTTGAAGTTCCTAAATGAAAGATTTTTTTTTTGAAAGTGAATTAGTGTTGGAAAAAAAAGTGCATGGCCTTCCTTCTATTCATGGAGGACGCTCAGGATTATTGCCACTACTGTTGCAAAATCTGTGCAAGGTAGAGATGAAATCAAGTTGATTGAGTTCAGCAGGAAGTATGTGTACTCTCTGAAAGTTAGTGTGCTGTATTGTCTGTTTAAGATTTCATCCTCAGTGTCTTATATTTGAAAATGAAACATAAAGCTGAAAGGCCAAATTTATCTCTGGAGCTCACCAGTATAAATGAAAGCTCTTTGAAGTCAGTGATGTTGGTACCAGAGGAGATGACGGAATCAAGCAAAAGGTGTTTTGCTCCTTCAGGAGTTTGCTTCCTTATGATAGCATGGAGGGTGCAAGCTTGATGAATGTTATTCCCCTGTTAATAACTGAGATAGAGTCTAATGACTGGAAACAGGTAAAAACTTCAAGGAAGAACAAAGTGGTTTTTTGTTTCTGCATGTTTTGTGTGTACCCCTCCTGTATCTTATGTGCACCTTTTCAAAAATTTTTCAGGAAAAACATATTTCTGTATTTACAATAAAATGTGAATGGGTAGCAGTTCTTTGGATACACTGACAGGTGATTTTGATTTATTAATACCATGAAGATTATGGGCTTGGATTCAATGTTTACTTGAAAAGTTTCCAAATTTTTTAATTTCCTTTCCTGAATTTATGAACATTAAATAAATAGGAATTGAGAGGTCTGAAAAAGTCACTGCACTAGAGAGATCCTTCAGATGATCCAGTAACTGTATTTTTGTGTAACATGCAAGGCTATGCTTTCATAAACAAACATATGACATACTGTTCACATCAAACCCACCATTTCTCCATTTCTTTCCCCAGATGCATGCTGCCCCTTAGTAGTATGGTTGCCTTAGGATATTGCAGAGTATTGGGTATGCATGATAAGACATGATGATCTATGATGTGGTTTGACACAATGGGATTGTGCTGGTTTGGCTGGTGTAGGTTTGTGGGTTTTTTTTATAGTACGTAGTAAGTGCCTATGTTTTGGATTTGTGGTGAAAATAATATTGATAGCTCAGGGATGCTCTAGGTATTACTAAGCAGTGCTTGCACAGAGTCAAGACCTTTTCTGCTCCTTGCACCACCAGTAAGGAGGCTGGGGGTGTACAGGAGGTTGTGAGGGGACACAGATGTCACAGCTGACCCCAGCTGACCAAAGGCATAGGATATGGCATCATGCTCAGCATATAAAAAGGGGAGAAAGAAGAAGGAAGGAAGGACATTCAGACCAATGTTGTTTGTCTTTTCAAGTGCTGTGGTTTAACCCCCGCCATCAAATTAATCCCATGCAGCCACTTGCTTAGTCCCTGACCATTAAGAAAAATGAGAGAATCAGAAGGATAAAAGGTGGGAAACTCACAGGTTGAGATAAAGACAGTCTAATAGGGAAAGCAAAAGCCATGCACACAAGCAGAGTAAAACAATGAATTAATTCACTGCTTCCCCTGGCAGTCACCTCCATCAACCTACAAGTTTTCTCACTTTTACCCTTCTGAATCTCTCTGTCACACCACATTGAGTGAAGGAGTGTCTGTGTAGGCTTTGGTTGCTGGTTGGGGTTAGACCTGTCTACAGGACCTGTCTACAAATTCAAACAAATTATCTGTGTTATAACAAGCAGGTATAATTTTCTGAATGGTCTGCAGAAAAAGTGTTACCATGAATGTTAAAATGATGCACACTGGTATTCCTAGCTGTGTTCTTTGGGGAAAAAAAGGCTACAACTTCTAGCTAAACTTTAAAACCGGTTTCATGCATATAAAATTCTATGTTAGTTATTCCCTTAGGTGTATCGAGAACAGAATTAGGAAACTTTTTTTTTTTAATAAACCATGCATGAATCTCACACTTCCTCCCTTCAAAGACTTCACTCTAAGATTTTACATGAGCATTCTCCATGCCCCAGTGGACATGTCATGGATGCATCATTATGGAATTGTAGAATAATACCTATTCACCCTCTTTACATGAAAAATGCTGGTCATGTGTTTGAAGTTGTATGGATCCACTGGCACCTGTAAAAGTGCTCTAGGGAAGCACACCATGTTCTTCCTCTGGTGTCCTAGTCTTTCTTGAAGTATTTCCTAAAAACTTTGGTCAGAGACTTGATTCCAAACTAGAAGGAATTTTGATCTGATTCAGACTGACTCATTCTGATTATACTCACTTTTAAGAAAGACTAGTTTTGTACATTTTTATGCTTGACTGTGATGTTTTCATGACATTACAGTTGTTATACAGCCATTTACTCCTTGCGTGTTAATGCTCTGTAATAAAATGACAGCCTACAGCACAAGGAACAAGTTTACTCCAAATGCTTATTTGTGGTTATTTAGATTCTCTTACAGTTCTCTTCCAAGGGTTTTCACATTGCTCTTGCGGCTGAAAACTGGGCTTAAAAGAGTAGTGTTGAAACAGCAGTCTCAACAATGCACTGTGCAGAGGCAAACAAGCAGTTGTGCCTCAGCCTGTTGCTGCCTGGTACTCTCTCCCATACAGGAGCAATTTTAACCTCTTTTGTATAGAGTCACAGAATTTTTAATGATGAAGTGTCTACCCATGAAGACACAAGATTACTCTCAGACTTACATCTCCTGGATGATCTCTCACACTCTCTTCTCACTCTGTTCTTATGCTGTTGTGCCAGAGACAATTTTCCTCCAGGTGTGGGTCTGACACACTCTCTAAAGATCACAAGGATTACTAGATGCTGATGTGATACTTTCCTCAGAGCAACAAATTTAAGAGTAAGCTATGCCAACTGGGAACCTTGGGCATATTTGGCCTCTTTATTTCCTACCATTACAGACACTTCAACTGTTAAGTGGCATGTTGACTTTTAACCTGTCCTGAGGCACATAGCTAAAACCTGAAGCAGCCTTAAATGTCTTGACAATAATCAAGAGCTGTTTACCTTAATGCAATGAAACTCAACTTCACTGCACTTGTACTACCTGTAATTAAACTATTTCAGACTATGCGTTCTGAGTACTTTTGGTATGAAGTTGCATTTTACCCTTTTTTTTTTTTTTTTACTTTAGTATAATGAAACTCCCTTTTGAAATTAAATTGTTTTCTTTAAATGGAAAATCAAAAAAAAAAAAAGAAAATGGAAAGGATCTTGAATATATTTTGAAACACAGACACTCATTTCTTCCCAGGCTCCACATTCATTGAAGACTGATTTCATATTGACTTCTTAACTGAACATGCTTGAACTTTTTTTCCCAAACTTTGTATCCAAAATCTGTGTCTCATCTGGTCTTTATCTCACAGCTGTGATAAAGCAAAAGAGACCATGTTAATGACTTTAATTGAGGTTGATATTTTCTCTCTGAATCATTTAGAGATAAAGATTGCATAGCATATGCTCTTTTGATCTATTCAGAGAAACAGCGAGCTCCGTAGTTTGATGTCAAGATAATTAAAATAAGTGCCAGCAAAGCTTTGAGAGCTGTTAGAAACCTAACGATTGAAAAATAGGTTGGAAGAGGGTCCAAAGTGGAGCACACCTGGCTTAAGTATAAAGAAAAATCTGTTTCTGAATCGTTCTGACTACTCCAGACCTCACCTGGAGTGCTGTGTACCGTTCTGTGCTCACCAGAAGAGAGACAAGACACGTGGACATACTGGAGAGAGTAGCAAGGGGCCACACATATTATTAAGGAGCTGCAGAATTTCTAAAGTGATGAAAGGCTGAGAGAGCTGGGATTGTCAAGCCTGGAGAAGAAAAAGCTCTGGGGGGATCTTATCAATGTCTATAAATACCCAAAGTGGGGATGCAAAGAAGGCAGAGTTAGGTTCCTTTCATTGATGCCCAGTGGCAGGACAACAGGCAATGGGCACAAACTGAAACACATGTGGTTCTTTCTGAATGTTAAAAAACCCTTCTTTCACTGTAAAGCTGATTTAGCCCTGGCTTAGGTTGCCCAGAAGCATTGCAGTCTCTCTTCTTGGAGATATTCAAAACACCTCTGCACAAAGTCCTGGGCAAGCTTTTCTAGGTAGCCCTGTTGTTGAATCAGATGATGTCCAGAAGTCCACTTCCACCTCAACCTTTGTCTGACTTTATGTGATCCCTTTTGAAGCCAATTCACCATTTCTAAGATCAAGAGCTACAAGAGTTTCACATATTTTTAAGACAGTATTTTAAACCTGATTTCAATTTAAACTTCACATTTCCCATATTGTAAAAGACATATCAAGGAGGATTTTCTGTTGCTTTAGTTCATGATCTTGCTGAAAGCACATATCCTTCTTCTCTTGCTTGCTTTGGGAGTTCTGTGGAGTTACTATTCTCTAATTTAGCTGCAATTTAGCTGCTTTCAGTTTTTAAAAAACATCTCATAGCTTTTGAATATGAATTTTTACACAATATTTGTGATCCTTTGTTGGCCAAGTGTCAGTGTCACCTGGTGTAAACACTTTATTCTTTTAGAGCAAGCATACATCAGATTTATTTTATATTCACCAAACTTTTCTGTGACAAAAATTCTGCAGAGTGTATCTGATTAGTGTCACTACCAGTGTACACATACACAACATATGTAGTACGGAAATTAATCTTACTTATAGCTAAATGAAGAAGGAAAATGTACTTTATACTAACTGGGAAGTCAGATTTGTTGCAAGAAGATAAGGAAAACAGCAAAAAGATAGATCTGAACTGATCTAGGTCATCCAGTTGACTGAGGATAGAAATTTATACTAGTAGGCTTAGAAAGGACCCTAGCAAATGCATGAATTGTAGGGAGAAAAAAAAAATCACCTTGCGAAACAGGGTTAATCATAAATAATACACCAAAGCTATTTGAACAATCTTTGGCAGGAGTAAAAAGAGACTCAAAGGAGCTGAAATTATAAATTGGTTAATGCTGAGCATTAGGGGGAGCATAGCTGGAACCTACATGTTCAATTCTAGGAGCCATATTTTAGGAAAGAAATTATGAAGCATGAAAGGTCTGAGGCTGAAAGATCAACATGAATCAGAGTTTCAGAGATCTTAATTATAAAAATCACTCAGGTGTGGCCTTTGATATACAGACTCAAATAAAAGGAAATTGGAATCATCTTCTAGACATATTTTATGGAGGACCTCGAAGATAACAACTGCTGCCAGACAGAGGTTTAAGCTAGTTAGTTATTGCTGAGGGCAAGCCATACACTGAAAAACAGTTGCTTCCTCACCATTCTCTCTTTTCTGGTACCTTGGGAGGGGTTTAAAATATTTTTTAGGGTTAAAAAAATGATTTCTTGGTGAAAAGGATGTTATTTAAAGGATGAAATTGAATATTTTATCTAACAAGGTAGGTTGACAAATTCTCTTGTCTTTCAAAAGCATAAATAAACTTGAATAAATGTTGAATGGAAAAGGAAAAATAGTGTCAGAGCAGATTATTTTCTTTGAATACCATCTTCATTCATCAGTATGCTTACCTGTTCACAAATAGCAGTGCCTGAAAATAGTAAGCAGGCATTATGCCCTTTCCAAGATATTAATCTCAGCAATTGTGTCTGCCTTCAAGGATTCTGCTGTGCTCAAAATGACTGGACAAACAGAATAGGGCAGAAAATGGGCTCTCCTAGTGCAAAAGTTCTTCCCTGAAAGAATTTGCAACTCGGCAAAGCATCATGAACAGAAGCACAAAATACTATCCTTTGCTCACAAAATAAAGTAAAAAGGTTTACCCTTACAGGTACAATATAATGGTAGTGCCCATACCTGCCACTGCAGCAACATTAACATGTGGGCAAAGACCATGGCAGAATTCCCTTTGCTGTTTCACAAAACTTTTAACAGTCTGGCTAATGAAGTAGACGAGTTTGCTTCTGTCAGCTGGCTAATTAAAAAAGGGTTCATTAATACGGTTTTCATCCTAAGCTAGTATGAATTTCTGTATTACTTATGAATTTTTCATTAAAAAAAAAACTAAGGAAAAATGAAATGCAGGAAAGACCTTCTCTCTTCTTCTCCCAATACTATTTTTCTTCTTAATGTGAAGGATCTTGGGAGTCAAAACTGAATATTCATATGTCACCAGAAAACATATGGCAAGCTTTCCTTTCAGGATCCTGGAGCCAGAGACTTCATTTAACATATTTATGCCATCTGATTCTATGACAGTGTGTTCTCAAAAAGTAAGTGGTTCACTCAGGTCAAAAGTTCATCTTCTCACTCAGGAAAGGGGTGTCCTTCAGGTGGAGCAAAGGGAGGTGATGAACTTTTATTGGTTTGTTTTCTTAGTTGATTTCCTCAAAATTGTTTTGATTGTGGATTATGGTGTGGATGAGTGAAGACAGACTTTCTGTATGTATCTACATTGAACTGGAGTATATAAGAATAGGTGACTGTGGTTTATTTTTTTCATTGATAATTGTGGAGAAACAAATATCCTGGTACTGTAATGGTCTCCTGTAGAGAGAAGACAGTCAAATATTTGAGAGTGCCATGTCTGAGGATGAAGGTTGTAGTTGCTGCAGGTTGCATCACGGCTGCTTATTTTGATTTTTTTTAATTTTGATTTTTGATTTATTTCTTCTTAAAAGGAAGAAAGAATTTTTGTGTGACTATTTCTTTTACCCGTCTTGCCTAGTTCTGTTAAGACCTACCTCATCTACCTCAACGTTAAGGTATCTACCAAGATAACCTAATTCTGCCCCCTTGCAATCTGATGAACATTGCTTGGGAAGTGCTTAGTCATGATTTGTCAAAGAAATAACTAAGAAAAGGGCTTTTTTTTTGGGCTCATTTGCTTAAAATCTGACACTGAGAAAATTCTGGAAACTGTATGAATGAAAGATATAACCAAAAGAAAACCAAAACACAAATACCAGTAATAGTCCTTTGACCTTTTTCATATTGAAAGTCTTTATAGGTTTTTATTAATTTCAGTCCCAAACATCATAACTTATAAACAGAGAAAGTAAAAGAAAATTCAAGTATTGCTGAATCTCAAAGAAGTTCCTTAAATACCTCTTGTAGAGGGGTGGATACCTGACATTTTCGGCAAAAAACTGATCCAACAGGTGTATGCAACACCCTAAGACTGAGGACAGAGAGAAAATCTAGTCCATGTAGCAGAGGCCTTTCCAACTGATTTCCAGGCTTGTAACTTATATTAGAGGCATCATTGTAGAGGAAGACCATAACACAATGGGGCAGAAGAAGGAAGAGTCTTTGGGTTTAGTCCTTGGTTCTACCACACACTTTGGGTGCAGCTTTGGACCAATGAATTTCTCTGTCTCTGCATCAGCTTCCCATCTGTAAAATGCAACCATAAAGGAAAAAATGAACAATTAATTTGCTTTCATGGACTGCAGAATTCTGGCAAGTCCCTTGTATCCTGAATAAGTGTATCCCATCATGATTGCCTTTATTATTATAAGATACTCTATTAAAACATAAAAAGAAAACATATATAATGAAGAAAAACATAAATGCCTCTTCTTTAGACATCTTGGTAATGTTTTAAAATGCTGCCATTTTGAGGTAGTTTGAAAATGTTCATGTTTAACAGCACTCTAAGCAGCTGAGCCTGTTTCCATGCATGTACATAATAATTTATGCAAGAAACTGAATAGTGGGGTGTTGAAAAATAGGCAAGAAAGGCTGTATGGAAAGCTGTATGTGGTCAGCATCAATTATAAACTGAATATATGTGGCTAGCACTATCCATTTTAAACATAGGGATGTACCATTAACTAGTTATTGATTATGAGCCATAATTTCCGTGCCTAAATTCTAATAATGTATTAAATATAAATTAATTAAAATTGGGTAAGATTAACTATACTCCACTTTTTTTTTTTTTTTNGCAATTTCTGAGTATGCAATTAATACTTCCATTACTCCATGTTGGAAAAAAAAAATTATTTCAATAAACTAATGTGTTGGGGTTTTTTCCTACAATATAGTGAGATTTAATGAATTGAATGAACTTATATTTGAGCCCATCTGAGTGTATCTGAGGAAAGCAGATTTTCTTCCTGCCTAGTGAACAGTATGAAAGAAAATTGCACCAATACATAAGGTAAACAAGCTGTATTTTCTGAGGCCAGCATCCGCTTTCCACATCTTCTGTCTCTGACCCTATTGCAGTCAAGTTTTTCTTCCTTGTAAAAGGGTGCCCTTACAATTGAAAAAAAGAGTGTTCTGAGTGTTTAACTGTATCTTCACAATTGAGATGATAGCACTTGTGCATTACAGGAGAAATAGACTTCTGCAATTTTCTGCCTCTGAAGTGTAAGGACTCCAAATAGTGCTCACTTCTTTTCTCTCTCCATAGAAAAGCAGTGTCTTTAGTAAGTTGTCTATCAATTTCCCCCACCCATCGCGACAACGGCAGAATAGTTTTGACTTTGAACACAGTGATATCCATTAATTCAAAATCAGGGAACTAGTATCTGTAATTTATTTTTAGACTCTTTACAAGAAAAACTCCCCCCGCTCCCATCCACAATAACTTGACGCCAAATTTATTTTGATTTTTGATTTATTTTGTTGTAAAAGTTACCAGGTTCTCAACGTAGGTACATAGAGAGGGTTAGGGTCACCAGGGAAATTTTTGTATTTTGTAAAATGTGAGGACTAAGCTTGGTGTGAAATCTTTCTTACTCACTACCGATGGCTTACATTACATTACCCTGGTCAGTCAAACTGGTTCTACATTAGTAGAAAAAACAGACCTCATCTCCCATTTCCTGGAGTTGCTGAATCCACATTATCTCATTTTCCTGTTGCTTCGAAGCCTTGGAAAATATTTTCCTTTGTGTTAGCCCTGAATAATTGTCACATTATTCAGGTTTTAGAGAACATACTGTGGGGAAAACAGCCCACGATTCATTCTTCTTCCACAGCAACTTCAGATTTGTAGCAAATGAACAATTTATGATACCATTTTTTACTTAATTTTTTCCCGTTATGAAATTACCCCATCTTATGTACAAAAGCTTGTACAAATTATTCCTTTCATGTTGAAAACCCATGTAATTTCCTTCAGATTGCTTTTCTGTCTCTGTGTGTCTTTTAATGTCAATGTTCTCTTAGGTGAAACAAAATGACTGTCATTTGACATTGTTTTCCTGGGGTTGGGAAGAATCCTAAATGATCTATTCCTGTATCCTGTGTCATAAAAAAAGTTGTAGGATTTACCAGCTTAGCATTCTTTACATTATAGTTCTGCCCCTTATTTTCTCCTCCTCCATGTACATTATTATAACTCTTTCTCTTGAGCTTATCAGTATTTTTTTCAGATCCTTTTTGTCCCTCTTTTTTGCTTCAAGCATTAATTTTCATGGTTGTGCCATGCTAAATTTTCTGCTTCTTTTATTTATTTACCTCCACTACTCCTCCTTTCTCTCTTCAGCAGAAAGACATGGCCATTTTTTCTCTGAACTGAAATTTGCTTTCCTTGTTGACAGACTTGTCTCTGGTTAAATATGAACATGTCGTTTCTTTTCGTTGAACACTTTTGTGATAGCTTTTTACCTCACTTGTGCATATGAGCTGCAACACCAAATGTGATATTTTAGTTCAGACTACATATTGGATTCCAGTTCTGCAGTACAAGCGGCAACATTTTTTCTCAAGTATTTCTTTCCTCCCTTCACTTCAGTTTGGATTTTACCAGCTTTCCTACTGTACTTTGTTTTGTCTTGTCAGCATGTGGGTGTGGGAACCTGGAACTTACTGGGGCAATGCTTGTTTCACAGATGTGCTGGTTTTGGCAGGGGTAGAGTTAAGTTTCGTCACAGTGGCTGGCACTGGGCTGTGTTTTGGATTTGCATTGAACACAGGGTGGATAACAGAGAGGTATTTTTGTTTTTGCTGAGCAGGGCTTGCACAGAGCCAAGGCCTTTTCTGCTTTTGGTACTGCCACACTGGGGAGGGGACTGGGGGTGCAAGGGAGATTTGGAGGAGACACAGCCAGGACAGGTGACCCCAACTGACCAAAGGGATAATCCAGACCATGTGGCATCATGTCAATGTATAAACTGGGGGAAAGAAGGAGGAAGGGTGATAAGTTTGGAATGATGGCATTTGTCTTCCCAAGTCACTGTCATGCATGATAAGGCTCTGCTTTCCTGGAGACAGCTGAACACCTGCNCATTGAACACAGGGTGGATAACAGAGAGGTATTTTTGTTTTTGCTGAGCAGGGCTTGCACAGAGCCAAGGCCTTTTCTGCTTTTGGTACTGCCACACTGGGGAGGGGACTGGGGGTGCAAGGGAGATTTGGAGGAGACACAGCCAGGACAGGTGACCCCAACTGACCAAAGGGATAATCCAGACCATGTGGCATCATGTCAATGTATAAACTGGGGGAAAGAAGGAGGAAGGGTGATAAGTTTGGAATGATGGCATTTGTCTTCCCAAGTCACTGTCATGCATGATAAGGCTCTGCTTTCCTGGAGACAGCTGAACACCTGCCTGCACATGGGAAGCATTGAATTAATCCCTTGTTTCACTTTGGTTGTGTGGCTTTTGCTTTCCCTATTACTCTCTCTTTATCTCAGCTCACAAGCTTTTCGCCCTTTACTTTTCCATTTCTCTCCCAGTTCTTACTGGTGGGGGAGTGAGCAAGAGCCTGTATGGGGCATGGCTCCTGGCTGGGGTTAAACCACGACAAAGCATCGTGGGTCTGGAAGGGTCAGCTACATGTTTCAGGTGGTAAGGAGGAGTGCTGTGCTTCTTGTTTTTTGGCATAAATAAGGATTGGTTGTAAAACCAAATCCTAAAACCAAAACTGTGGTGTGGCACTTGTTGGGTGCACAAGTAGGGCATCGGTAGTTAGCCAGGTCTTAAGTTGAGGTTCATTAGCAGTGCTAAGGTTAAATTAGTGGAGCTGGAATTAACTTGAAAATATAGTCACATGTATTTGCCTCAACAAATAAGATCTGTATGGTGAACACCTGGACAACTGCACAAGTTTTGAAAGAAGTGTATGGAAATCTTTGATTTCTTCTTTGCATTGAGTACTTATTTTTTTTGAAGACCCACATGTTCATTGTGCTCATAGATAGAAAGAGGACAAAAGGGAACTGATCAACTGCATTGTTTCCACTGGGATAGGCCTATATATAGTTAGTAGGACCAGATACTTCTGGAGGAAAAGTGTGATTCTATGAGTCACTTCTGCCCTAGATGCTCAAAATTGGAAAATTATGTCAGGGTTCTGAAAGGCTGACATTGACTCACTTATTGCCAAACCACTTCAGAGGTTGATTTGGGAATTGATAATTTTTTCTTTTAGGCAGCTCTGAACTCAAACCTTGGCACAGACTGTGGAATAGGGGAGTGTTCTACTGTGGCACACTGGCCCACAAAACTCATCCTTTCCTACCATAAATCATTAAAGATCCCTTGGGAGTATTCAGTGTAGGGATGGCCAAGTCACAATCTTGGACACACGCCTATTTGAATTACTCTGTTCTGCTTGTCAGTTCTCTCTTTAATTTTATATGAATATGGGATTACTGTGTGCTGTTAAACACTTGTCAAAATCCAGCCAATAGCTGACAGCAAAGCAGCCATTTAAAGTCTATCCATTTTCAAATACCTAGGTTTTCAGAATAAATGTCCTGTTGTAGATTTTGAATCTTTCTGTAAAGATAAGATTTTCCAAGCAATGTTGTTTTCTGTTAGTAGTTAGCATACAGGGTGAGCTCTGTAAAAGACGCTGTTCTAAACAAACAGAAAAGAGATGGTGTCAGTGCCAAGGACTATGCAATTTCAGGTGCTCTTAGGGCTTTCTGAAACACTGGCCATTTGACAGGATTACTCACAGGACAGTACTAGTTCTCATAAATATAAAACTTGTGATGGTACTAAAGCAGATTCTAGGTGGGTCTGTCTTACGCTACAAAACGTGTGTGGTTCTGACTGCAACAGTGTATAAAAAGCTCTGCTTGTGTGGGTGGGTGCGGGCGCTATCATTTTCCTTGTGCTAGTTGCACCTCAGACACCTCTGATGAAGAAGTTGTATCACTATATTAGAGAAGTTACTTGCTTGGCAGCTAACAAGACCTGCTCAGAGCAGGATGAATTGGTCCAATTACAGTAGAATGTTAGTGCAGAGATACGTCTTGTGAACTCAGCCTGCCTTGCACTGGATCAGCCCTGACAGGGCAGACAGAGGGTCACCAGGTCATCTTTGTTTCCCTGTGTATTCCTAAATACCTTAGCTGTATCGACAGTGGCATCAAAGTAGTCAGTGACATCCAAGGCAGTGAATGTCAAAATCTGTCTCAGAGCCTTACTTTCTTGTTTGTCTCATGCTTAGTAAGGCATGCTTAGGAAGACAATTTCTTTGACTAGTCAGAAATACACAGTTTTTGGGGTTTTTATATATTAACACACATTTCAATTGAAACATAATTATGTACAAATTATGAAAATTCTCTTTGATTGGGATGATTTCCATGTTAGGTCATTTAATGTCAAAACCACTTTTTAGCATGAAAGATCTAACAAGAGAACTGTCTATTATGGCATGACATTTCTTTGCTTCATATTACTTTTTATATTATTGTGCCATTACGTGTGCTAGTTGCCATACTGAACTCTATGAACTTGACCTAAACTTAATGCATAGAATTTCATGGTAAGCACTTTGAAAATATGTCTCTCTCTAGAGTTACCAATTTGAAAACATACAAAACACACCTCTCAATCTCATCCAAAACATTTTAAAGATATCTACTTTTTTCACAAACTTTTGAGCTGTACAGACTGAAGATAAGCAGCAAGATATTGTGACTACTAAACACAATAAATCTACAAATCACAATGACTTCTATATCTTGTTTAATTCTCCATCTGAACACACAGAAATGAGGTTCACAAGAAAAAAGTCCATTTAAGAATCTAATGCAATAGTTTATGATCCCATCTGCTGTGGTCAAAGTCAGAAAGTATGACCCTTTGTTCCAGAGAGCTGCTAGAGAGTGACACCTGAAGTACCTGAGCCTTCTCCTCTTCCCCTGTGTGACGTGTTTCTTCTTGAAACAAGAGTCTGGACTAGAGGATGTCTAGCCCAAGGCTCTAAGTTCCACATTCATTTTTTAAAAAGAGAAGTCAATTATTTAGAGTTGTACTCTTGAGTACCTTTATCACACTGTTATATGCTGGAATCTTTTCTACAGATGACTTATATAAGGCTTTTAGTGAGAAGATACTGCAATGCATTTAGTCCTTGTCATGAGTAAACAAGCAACTGAAAACAATATTCTTTTTAAAAGCAGTGTAAATCTGGTTTAGATGTTCTTTTTACATGTCAACGCAATTTCAAGATAGAAATTTTGTCATTAATAAGAGCAATTTATAGTGTTATAGTGTAATAACATACAAAATAGGACATGAGGCTTAGAGGTATCACTTTGGGTTAAATATTGCTGCAGACACAAACATACACAAGTAGTGATGCTGGTGTTTTAAGAGAGGATGTTATTCAGTCTAAAAGGCTATAAGGGATTGCCACACAGGAGGTGTGGACAGAAGAGTTAATAGGGAAGCATGGAAGAAAACTGCTTCAGCAAAAGGGCATTAAGTGTTGGGAGGGGAGGAGGAAAGCTTTCTGTGCAGCTTTCACAGGACATGTCTGTATAGGGATCATCTGCTCTGAGTCATTACAGACAATACAGACAATATTTTCTTAAATGCTTTTATCTTTAGAGTTTCAGAACGCCACCCTATTCTCTCTGAATCTTTAGAACGGAAGCTGAGACTACTGTGAGTAACCGTGACCTATCACATATCACAGATTGGATACTGTTGACTGAAATATGTTCATTAACTTGGAAAAGTGAATAGCCTTGTCTAAGCATCTGCCTAAGTCTTTTCTGTTTGAAGAAGCCACATATTTTAGGACTCAAGGACATATTTCAGACAATGTGATAAGGTCTTCCAAAAGTGACCAGTGTACTCCATACAAGTATGTGTCTTCCTGTGACACAATCCTTGCAGCAGATCCATAAAAAAGGAGTTCAAGATAATAGCCTGACTGTCAGGAATGCTGTTGGGTATAGGTGTGTGCCTCATCAGCTGAGCTGGAAATGCCAATAGCTTTCATTCAGGAAAGGGGACCAAGGGGGAAATCAGTGTGTGCTTAAGAATGACTATTTTGTTTTCCAGGACTCGGAGTTCATTTTAGCTTATGCTCCAGAGATAAACCAAAGTATTTTTTCCCCTATATAGTGCTGAAGAGTTTGTCTTTTGATTGCAAATCCTGTGAGCATTTGCTGATCTCCTACTCTTTCTTTAGCTGAAAACTCCTATATTGAAATCAATATGCCACTGTAAAATGTTCTGTGAACCACTTATTTAATGAAAATATATTTACCTGTAAATCTTCCAATGAGCTCTAATGAGAACCACATAAAACACTTCTGAACCACTAATGCCACTAAGTTGCTCTGAGCTAGATGATCTTCCCCCCCTTTATTTTTACATTCATGTTTATAAGATTTGACATTAACTGTGTTTTCTCTCACAGTGAGACTTTAAATGACACATTTTAGCCTAGCTTTCGCTCCCTAAATTCAGGCTTCTTATTTTCTGTATATTGGTATGTAGAAGCTCTGTTTGCCCGAAGCTTTTCTTCAGTGTTGTGCCCTGATTTTTCTTTCTTTTTTCCTTCATAGCTTTGACATCTTGGCTGCTGAATTTGCCTTGCTTCTTCTAGTAAGACAGAAATTAATTAATCTACTTTCCTAATTGCACCATCAAAATAAATGGTGTCGACAAATTAGAAGACACAGAAATGACAGGTACATTTTGGATGCCTAGATAATGTCCAACAATAATTTTTTTCTTATAAATTTCATGCTTAATTAATTGCTTTAAAAAGTCCACATATTTTTGTGCAAATACATCTTTGCTTGAAAGTCATGAAAAGGAAAGACAAATTAGGTTGCCCTCCCACATATGAAAATGTTGTCCTTAGTGTATCCTGACTGTCCTTGGTCATCTGCTTTTTTCCCAGTTATGGTCATAAATTTGGATGGGATCCTTATACTCTGAATTGCCACTGGGAATCCAACAGATTTAATTTTCTCCTGAGTTACTGACATGTGAGCTTTTGTTGTTCAGTTAACTTGAACACATTGTAATATGACTGATAAATAAATATCTTTTGGCTTTGAAGAAAAATTGTCTTGACAAGAAGAAAAGAATAAAATAAACAGGCTAAACCAAGGCAATGAGGAAATTTTTTTTCACTTTTATTTGACTGCATCTTTGAGTAACTTAGTGATTTGAATTTTTCACTGGTAGTTAAATGTACAACAGTATAATCTACAAATATCCCTAAACCAAGATTAGATATCAATCTGTTTCAATAAACAAAAGTTAATTTATGAAGATGACCATGAAGAAAATGTTTTAACTTTTTAGTTAAAAAAAAAAAAATCTGTAGATCAACTTATATAAAATCTCATGCTAATATAGTCATAGCTCTTTGACTTTATTTCCTAAAAGAAGTGGACTGAAGCTGGAAACAAAGCTACAATATGTGGCTGCATGGCCACACTACCGGGATGCTGTCAGCAGCCCTGCCAGGTCGGCTGCTTGGGTGGGGCGCCCGAGCCTGGATGAAGGAAGCCCAGGGTCTGTGTGCTACGCCCTGACCACAGCAGGAACACACACAAAAGCTGTCAAGAACGCAGCTTCCCTACTTGAAGGGGCTTCCCCCAGGCCGGTGGGAGGCCCGCCGGCAGAGACAAAGGAGGAGAGAAGCGGCTTGCTGTTTCTGGTTCCAGGAGGTTTAACCTTCTGAAGATGGGAAGGCAGCAAGACCCCGAGTAGAGGAAGTACAGGTGTTTTTATACTGGGACAAAGGGAGGCGGAGTGCAGGGCATAATCCAATAGGGAAAGGGAACATGGGAGGAGTCGACAGGGGAACAGCCAATGGGAATAGAGCAGAGGAGGGATTACAGACAACCAATGGGGGACTGAGGAACAGGGCTGCAGGGGACTGTGGGAACTCGCAATTCACACTGCTATGACTATGTATTTTGGAATGATGAATTTTCTTGTAACACAAACGTGCCTTTTTTTCTTCTTGGTTGTGTGTGGAGGTTTTGTGTGTTGTGTGTTTTCTTTGGTTTGATTTTTTTTTTTTTAATTTACTTAATCTTAACAGAAGGTTAACAGTACTCCAGTTGTTATACAGAGATAATCAGTAAACCTTCCAGACTACTTAAATTCCTGGATTTACTGTGGGGTGTGGGGGTGGAGGCTCTCTGTCTTTGGGTTTGGGAAGAAGAAGAATATATCTGCAGATGCCATGCTTAAAATTGCCTTGTCTCTCTCAATAACGTATGGAACTCTTACTGTAGAGCATTGTGTTTACTCAGCTCAGAAGAGGAAACACAGTCTGTACTCTTCATTTAGGAGTAAGTTTTAAAAAGATCATGGTTTTTTTAGATTAAATTGACATAGAGAACATGGACTACATCTTGAGACTTTAAAGTGATTTCTTTCCCATGCCCTTGATATTCTTTTTCCATACCACTACTCATGTATCACTAAACAGGAAAAGATCAGCTTGCAGATTTCTGCTAAAACAACAGAAGCTTCTTTTGCAGCTTGACTGGCTCCTTCCGTATCTATTGCTTCTGCAGCTGCTGCTGAATAAGCAGCTGCTCCCTTCACATGCTCTGATGCTGAAGCTGCACCTTGAGCCTTGCTGGCGGCTCAGGTGGTCGCACAGCTCCTTGGCACGTCAGAAGCGAGCTCATGGCTGTGGCCCCTTCTGAAATGG
Source organism: Edolisoma coerulescens (assembly GCA_013397115.1). Lineage (NCBI taxonomy): Eukaryota > Metazoa > Chordata > Aves > Passeriformes > Campephagidae > Edolisoma > Edolisoma coerulescens. The sequence goes on from VWZW01004038.1 coordinate 30,958, forward strand.
TTGCACGCAAGGTCGCCGGAGACCTGTGTGAAACAGGGGCTTCTGAGGACAGTAGGTTTTGGGCCCAGAAGTGTGCTCTGCAGCCTGCAGTCCTTTAGCTATGAAGTCTTGTACTCCAATAATCAAAGCAAATTTAACTATTTAAGAAAAAGATGATTTTGGCTCACATTTGAGCCAATTGACATCAGTCATTCCTTGCAGAAGAATGAATGAATGGTAGAGGAGGCAGCTGCCAGCAAACCTCAGCCCCACAATAGCAGGCCAAGAATGTGAGACGCATAGCTTTTACTCAAGCTAGAATATAAAGTCAGGACATGTGGGCAGCACAAGAAGAACTTGACAGAATTAATGCCCAGGTATCTGTGATCAGGCGGTGGCAGGAAGGAATGTGGGAATGTCAGCTTATGAAGTGGTCAGGTTCTGATTGATGTGTACTATCCAATCCAGATCTTCAAATGCTACAGGAAATTAATATTACATTTTGAAAACTGTAATAAATATATCCATTAGCTTTCCTGCAAAAACTGATAGTGACCTGGTCTGGGTATAAAGAGTGTGAGAGAACTTCCTGGTGTATTCAATGAATTTGAGACAGATTTTCTATGTTCTCAGGTTTTTGAGGGTTTGGGACTCTGATATTTGAGGAAAAATCTTCTAGAACACATACTTCAAATGTTTAATGTGTTGATAAACAAAATATGTATTTAAAATAAAATTTATAAAATGAAGATGTGGATAAAATTTAAATGAGAATAAAATTTCCTTGACAATAGATCATCAAATTAATTTTAGATGAGATCATGGAGCCCCTCTTCTAGTTTGGTTTCATCCAGAAGACATTTACTTCATGTATTTGGACTGAGATGTCAAATGTTTTAAGTGGGAATAACTGAAGTCACTTCCCAAAACCATTCCTGATTTGAACTAAGATGCTACTGGAGATGCATTATTAGTTGTTAGTCACCATTGCTATCAGTGTCTACTTCATTCAGTGCCAGCTAATACTAGAAACAAGTAATTCCCACCTTGGGAGTACTCTTCAGAGACCTGTTAAGGAGTGCGCTTAAATGACTAGCTGCTAGGTAATAGTAATTCCTCCCCACACTCCCCATCCCCATTTCCCTTTAACCCTAACATTAGATTGACTTTAAACTTTCCAATGTAATTTAAAAGAAGACTGCTTTTTACCTTTGAGGTTATAATGACAAATGTAAGAGAAGATAACAATTTCTTTGGCTTAATCATGCACATCCTAACCCATAAAATTAAGTGTATGTGAGCTAATATAAGCAAGGTTATTTAACTTCCATCTTTTCTAGGAACTTAAGGAGCCGTTCTCAGACGATGTCAAGCATTTTCTCTGCTAGCGTTTCTTAATATGCCCATAGCTAAGCACTTGCTGGAATTAAAAACAGTTACAAACCGCCTAGATACAATTTATTCTTTGCACTATAAAAAGCTGGAAGGAAAACTATTCCTTGAATTTGATGCTTTAGGGGATGATAAATGTGATTTTTACGGATTCATCCATCTCCAAGAAGCTAGTTCTAGGTTTGAAATACTGAATCAGGGGTTTTCATTTAAGGTATTATACAATATCACCAGTATTGCTGGCCAAGACCTGTTTACCTCTAATGACAAAGTTAAGATGCTGCATTTTGCTAGATACTTTTGGACTAGCCCTAAAACGGGGATCAGGAGGTGTGCAGATCTTGTCAGGCAGGGTGATACTTGTTGGCTTGGTGTTGGCATCCCTGCAGCACTAAGCAGAAAGGCAGCAGTAAAGGCTGCTACTTTTCTGCCTTTAGTTTTAAGGACAATGATCTTAGTTACTACTGCTCCTTGAAGCTTGTCAGCCTTAGAAAAATGTACTGAGCAGTTTAATGTGTTTGGCTTATAAACACCATTTCAACAGGTTTTTAGATGGGTTCTGCAGCATCCACAGTGGTCCGTGTTGCCACAGCTGTACTTCATTCAGGCAGTACCTAAACTCTCAGCTTGAGAACCGATGTGATTTTGCTTGCTGCAGCTGCAGTGTCCAAAGAGTCTAAAAATAAATTATAGATACTAGTTACCTGATTTTGAGTGAATGGCTACCACTATGTTCAAAGTCAAATTATTCTTTAGTGTCTGGCAGATTACAGGTGAATTTTCCCACAGCTGTCAGAGCTCGGCCATAGTGCAGGCCCAGCACTGTTGAAACAACTCTTTACCTGAGTAAATCACAGATTATTTGGCAGCTGTATGTGCTTATTAATGAGAATGTTTACTTTTTATTGAGGGATTTCACCACATGTAATTCCATAGATACAGCAAGGAGTCACAATAAAGAATGTCTTGTTAAATGCCTGTGTTTTTGCTTTACCGAAGGTATGAAAAAATCTGTGTTTTGTTTACCCAGTTAATAAGGTTACATAGGCTCTGCTTGCAAACAATCTGCAATGAACAAATTCTCTCTTTTAGCTTTGATTTTCACGTGTGCTAACAGTGCCTTCAAATTAGCCCACTTTCTGCCTATAACAGCCCAAATCTCTGTATCTCTTCTTCTAAAGTAATCTACCCTATCTGTTATGGTGAGCATTTATGGAACGAGTTGTTAGCCATAAGCATTGACAAGACCAGTGGTTCTCTCATTCCGCTTGGTTGCAATCTGTTGCAAGTCAGAGGTTTCATCTCAGAAGAGTGTAGTATTGACTTTCAGACTACACTGTTAGTCTGCTTTTGCTAGTGCAGTTACTTAGATAGTAATTTAAGACTCACAACACAAGTAGAATGAAAAATTCGCGTAACTGCACACAGGGGGAAAAAAATCACCATGGCCTTAAGCCTGAAGATATGTATGCCTGCCTGAGAGTTTCTGTTATTTTGTCTTCAGTGGGATTAAGCATTTGCTCAACACTGAATGCATTGCATAAAAGTTGCCAAATAAAGATGTTTGCCTTATTTTCTAGTAGAGCAGAAGGGTGCCCAACAAAAAGCCAACAAAAATCCTCTCTCCAAAACCAAGAGAGGGAGGATAGGGAAATGAGCTGGTTTGATTTTGTCATATTTTATTTCACTATATAATTTTTTCAATGTAAATATTTGTCATCAGTGTTGCTTTCCCTTTTGAAAGTCTTTTTTGGTCTTTCGGTCCAGCCTTCTGGCACTCTAGGCAAAATTTTGACATAACCCTCTTCATTAAATGGTGAACAACTATATCAAATTGGATAACTAGCCTTTCCCTGCCATTTTGGAGAGTTGTTTCATTGGCTATCCTTTTCAAAAACTATCTCAATATTAATATTCCACCTTTTTTTTTCCTTCCAAATCTTCTTTACTTTGAAATAGGTGGAAGAGGCTGGAAAGGTTAGTAGAGGTTTAATAGAGGTTTTAAATAAAATCGTTATGTCCTGATACAATAGTCACTCATGCTACCCCAGAATCTTTAATGGCTACAGCAGAAGTTAACTAACTTTTGCCTCCTCAGGGATGTTGGAAGAATGCCACGGGAACAGGCCCTGGAGGGAAGAGAGATCCAAGAGAGTTGGTTGATATTCAAGCACCACTTCCAAGCTCAGGAATGATTCAACCTAATGGACAAGACATTAGGCAAAGAGTGAAAGAGATCTGTGTGGATGAATAAAGAACTCCTGTCAGTTACTCAAGTGTAAGCAGGAAATACCCAGGAGATGGAGGCAGGCTCAGACCACTTGGAATGAATAGAAAGAGATTGGCAGGGTAAGTAGAAATGAGACAAGGAAGGCCAAGGCCCACCTGGAATTAAATCTGAACAAGGATGTAAAGCCAAGGAGGTCAAGAAGACAAGAAGAAGGGCTTCTTTCAGTACTTCAGTAACAAAAAAAAATGCCAAGGAATATGTAGATCCATTACTAAACAGAGGTGGGACCCTGTTAACAGAGGACACAGAGGAGGCAGAGTTAAGTGAATGCTGCCTTTGCATCAGTCATCACTGACAAGACCAGCCCTCAGGGATCTCTGACCCAGGAGACCAGGAAGAAGGAAAGGTTCAAGGAAGACTTTCCCTTGCCCAGGGAGGACGGGGTTGGAGTCAGGTAAACCTGGCATCCACAAGTCCATGGGCCCTGATGGGATGCACCCAACAAGTGCTGGGAGAGCTGATGAACACCAAAGCTGGGCAATTTACAACCATCTTTGAAATGTTGTGGTGATCAGGAGAGGTGCCTGAGGACTGGTAGAAAGCAAATGTCACCCTGGCCATAAAAAGGGAGAAAAGGACCCAGGAAACTGCCAGACAGTCAACGTCATCTCAGTCCCAGGAAAGGTGATGGAGGGCCTCATTCTATCCACAATGGAGGCCATTTCTATCTACATGGAGGACAAGAAGTTGATCAGGAGTCAGCATGGATTCATTAGAGGTAAGGCATGTTTGAACAACATGTTTGCCTTCTATGATGAACAGGGTACCTGAAAGGATGAAAGGAGGGCAGTGGATATTGTCTACCTTGGCTTCAGCAAGGCTTTTGTCATTGTCTCTCACAACATCCTCATAGGCAAACTCAGGAATTGTGGATTACATGAGTGGATACTGAGGTGGATTGAGAACTATCTGAATGGGAGATCCCAGAGGATTATAATCAGTGGTGCAGGGTCTGGCTGGAGGCCTGTCACTAGAGGTGTTCCCAAAGGTTAAATACTGGCCCAGTATTGTTTAACTTCTCCACCAATAACTTGAACAAAGGCACAAATACCTCCTCAGCAAGTTCACTGACGACACAAAGCTGGGAGGAGTGGCCGATACCCCAGGGGGCTGTGCAGCCCTTCAGAAGGGCCTCAACAAGGGTGGAGAGATGGGCAGAGACAAACCGTCTGAAATTCAACAAAGGCAAGTGCAGGGTCCTGCACCTGGGGAAGAACAACCCTGGGCACCACAAGAGGCTGGGGGCTGATCTGCTGGGGAGCAGCTTTGTGGGGCAAGAGGTCGGGGCCCTGGTGGACAACAAGATGTCCATGAGCCAGCAGTGTGTCCTTATGACCAAGAAGGCCAATGGTGTCCTGGAGGGCATTAGGAAGAGCATTGAGGGAGGTGATCCTGCCCCTCTACTCAGCCCTGGTGAGGCCACATCTAGAGATTTGTGCCCAGTTCTGGGTTCCTCAGGACAAGAGAGACATAGAGCTCCTGGAGCAGGTCCAGCGGAGTGTGACAAAGATGAGTAAAGGACTGGAATGTCTCTCTTATGAGCAAAAACTGTGGGAGCTGGTTCTGTTCAGCCTCAAGAAGAGACAACTAAGAGGGGATCTCATCAATGGCTGTAAGTATCTGAAGTGAGGTTGTCAAGAGGATGGAGCCAGGCTTTGCTCAGTGATGCCGAGCTTTTTTTTTGTGTCCAGGGGGACAAAAAACAATGGGCAGAAGTTGGTGCACAGGAAGAACTTCGTTTCTGTGCAGTGACTGAGCCCTGAAACAGATTGCCCAGAGAGGTTGTGGAGTCTCCCTCACTGGGGATACTCAAGAAGTATCTGGACACAATCCTGTGCAATGTGCTCTAGGATGACCCTGTTTGAACCTGACCCATTCTATGGTTCTATGAAGTGCTTTGAGACACCTCCTTATTTTCTCCCTTTACTCTGATTTGAAACCTCTTTTTCATGAGTGAGTTTGACATCCTTCTGAACATGCTGTTATACTCATCTCTGCCTCCTTTGGCCACAAGTTCTGGAGGTTCATTGTTGTGAGAAGTGCATACTATCATCAGTTCTACTCTGCTGTTCTACCACTTTCATCAAGTGCCTATTGTGCTATTTCAGTTTCTCTTGTTATATCTGAATCAGTTTATGAAGGATTTCACAGACTTGAAAGAAGTAGTACTGCTATGAAACAGCTAGAAAATAGAAGGAAAATGTTTCTGAGACATAACTGTATGGAAACAAAATTATTCTAAATTTTTACAAATATCTAGGGAACTCACCTTCTAGTTTTTCTCTGGCCCATGCAGGTTCTTAATCTTCTTCCATCAGTTTAATATACATGCATACACATGAAAACATGTGGTGAGCACCAAGCATACTTGGTTGTGAAATCTTGTTAAGAATTTTGGTTATCATTCTGGTGATAACCTGAAAAGGTTATTAAAAAATCACAGAACTGAATTATTTTGCTCCTTTTTATGATAACATAATATTACAATGGCATGAAAAGTCAGAAGGAAAGAGAGGCCTGTTATGAGAAACTAAATATTCCCTCTTTTTCTTTTTACTGCTTTTCTTCAGACTTCAGATATGTCTATTTTGGAGGATAAAACAGTTTCTAGGACTTGGAAGGAGATGAAGAGAAAGATACAGCATGAAAACTGTAAGAGAAACAGAATATAAAAGGACTTCAGCATAAATATATTTGCCTTTCATTACAGTCTCTTCTGAATTTAGTAAGAATCAGTTTTAGAGAGAGTTTGCAAGTAATTGTAAAAGGGTGACCTATAGTGAAATAAAAAATTAGTAAATTTATCTGTAGACTAATATGAATTTTGTTCATCAATGTTTTTGGTTTTGTTGTAAAAACACGGAAGTACCGGAAAGCATCTCATATATCAAACATCATAGGAAATTAGGAAATGCAAGGAAATTAGTCTTCCTTTTATTTTAGCAGGGAAAAATTAAGAATACTAGCTGACACTCCAGGTTGGATTTTTTTCCCCTACGTCTCTGCAGCCATAACCTGGTGTTTGTAGAACTCAGAGAAAGCAAGATTAAAAGGAGATGACATCATATCAATTCAAGACATTCTATGAAACAAATCACTCCAGTGTGAGCTCTAGACAGGAGAGGGCAGGTAGAGGTCACTAGGCCAGTGTCTTGGCAAGTCCACATACTTGTAGAGCTGTCTTTGCTGAGTGGAAGTCTGATCTGCTTAACAATGAAAAACAGCTTTGGGGAAAAACAGTCTCATGAATGCTTATTTTTATAAAATTTCTGGAAAAAATCACCGGAGCTGTAGAAAAGAGCTCTACATTTGGGAAGGTTGGTGAAAGGGGATGAAGTCCTAAGGGGACATCTCAAAGATGGGTTTAAATATATGTCTAGACACAGTTGCCATGACAAACTCCACAACCCCTCTCCTCCCCATCTTTTACTTTTCAGACCTTCCTCTGTAGACCTTGGTTAGCCTTACACCTATTAATGATGTAACTGTATTTTCACAGAAGACAATATATTGAATAACTTTTTTAAACCTTCTATTTAGATTTCAAGGTAAAACTTCCATCTTCTGGGAGCTTCTCACAGGTTTGTTAAATACATCTGTCAATCTCACAGTCCCTTCTCTGTCAGCTAGCTCTCTAACTGTTTTCTTTTTGAAAGGACTGGTTGTGTTTATATGTCAGTAAATTTGAAAAAGAATAAACTGAGGATGACTGCAGTACACCGAAAATTATGAATTTTATTAAAGCATGTGGGAAAACAGTGAGGAAAACATATATGTCATTTAAGTGATAGAAAAATACATCATTCTGGATAAAGAAGAGTATTAATTACGCACACTAGGATGCTTCTTTGTGTGTGTGTGTGTGTGGTTTGCTTAGTTAATGTCTTCCTTCAAGACAGATACCAGAAATATCTCTCCCATATTTCCATTTATTTCTTTCTTATAAAATTATTGTGGTTAAAGTCTGCACTGTTAAATTGCACTGTTAAGCCCACAGTAAAAAACCCCTTTCAGATCTCTTTCTGAATGGGACAAGATGTGTTCCTTCCACAGATCTCTCAGCTGCAGGCAAATGTGGTCCTTTTTAGTCTAAGCTCCATTGGAATACTTTTTTTTTTCTGAATATAACTTAAAAGTGAACCTACTTTTTTTGTGGCATTTGATGTTTGCATTTGCACTGTGACTGTCCCCTAGTCCCCACAAATTAGTTTTGTGGCTTTCTTTTCCTTCAATATATTTCTCAAACATTAATTTTATTTATTACCAAATAAAAAGTTGTAGATTATTGATTAATCATCTAATGACTGCAGATAGTTTAAAATTGTGAAGCAAATTGCTTTCCTTGGTTTGGAAGAGAGTATGAGAAAAGGAAGAAATTTTTAGAAAGATCACCAGTTAATTATTTTGAAATCCAGTATTGTCAATTGGTGCGCTTAAATTCTGTGGTGTCCAAAGCCTGGGTATTTCCAGGTTTTTCACTGGGTCTGGTCATGGAGTCTATTTCCATAAGCATTAAAAAGACCCTATCAGAAAAGCCATATTTAAAGGATCTTTTATGAAGATCTCTTCTAGAAAAGAAATAAGGAGTATACTTAAAACTATGTTGAAATGGTAAAGTCAGATACAGACACTAGTTGCAGTTATTATGTGTATATTAATTTTTTAGTGGGGAGGCATGAAAATACCTGACAACTTTCATTGATTAAGACATAAGCTACAATACAATTTTATTTGTATTTCTTTAAGGAGAAACTATTTATATTGCTCGAGAAAAGATGTGCTTGGATGGCTGAGGTTTGCCTTTTGACTTACAGTCCCTAGTGAAAGACATGGTACTTGATAGACCGTATTGATTCTGGGGGAAACCCTGCAGTATATTAAGAAAATAATGTAGGCTTTAATGAGCTAACGTGCTCTCTGAACTAAAAAATTGAAAGAGAATTAAGAGATGGCAATCATGGACACTGAAAAGGCAGATGTTTGAGAAGATCAGAGTAATAAGCGTATCTCAACAATTATTCTCAAAATAATCAAAGTGGAGATAGTTCCTTGTTCTATAACATGCTGACCCAGATCTTCAGCTGGCATCAATTGTTTTAGCCTGGATAGTTTCAAGGAGCTGTCCTCTCAGCTTAGCTGAGATTTACAGCAGCTGGCTGGGCTCCAAGCACTTATTTGCATCCCATTTTATTATAGTGTATTATTATTGGCAATGCAATCACAATAGCTGACTTTCATGTGTAGAAATCTTATGGTCCAGTAGCATAGAGGACAACTGAAAATGCCCCACGTGGGTCTAATCAAACAGCAACTTGGAAATGCATAGCTGTAACTTCTATGCTCTCTTAAGGCTGAAATTCCAGGAGTGAGAGAATGGAGGTGCTTCAGAATGGCAGATGCTCTGTGCAGCAACATTGTGTCATAGACACACTGTCCTCTTCTGCCAGCCCCTGCATCCAATAACCAAACTAATGTAAAGTACTACATATCTATCTTACCTGGGTTACAAAACAGCCTTTATAACTCCTGTGAGCTTTTTACACTGAAAATCCTTTTACAGCAGAAAGCCATGCACCTTACATGTGAAGCAAATAATCCATTTTTAGTCTAATGAAAATCTTAACAGTTTAATGGAAGAACGTTAGTAGCCCAGTTGCACTGATACTAGCATGTAACCGATGCTTACAGATCAAAACACATGGAGTTAAAATGGCACAAAGACAAATCTCCTGAAGTCTACACTTTTCTCTGGTGATGTGCTCAGCCTTTCACTAACCTTCTGGGCCCTGAGGTTAATTGTAGCTTAAGTCTGAGGACTTTGGGGTATGGCCCAACACCAGTATCCTAAGCTATTTGCAGGCGTAAAGGTGGAGTCGATGGTAGCAGTTTTTCTTCTCCACCTAGGATATACTAGTGGCCAATTTTGTGTGCTTAGCAATACACTCTGCAGCTTGTTTTTTCTTCACTGATCTGCAAGTCCATGTTATGCTATACAAGGTATGTTTCACTCTTGTTTGGATATTTGTCTGTTTTTCTCTTTATTATCATGAGAAGTGGTTTTGCCCAGCTCCCAAGGTGACCAGGAATGAATGGTTAGCTGACTGTAGCCCAGGGCATCTTGTAGGCCTCTGATGCCGTCTGACTCTGCTGCTTATCTGTGCTTCAGTTCTTTCTAAGTCACAGTTATCTCACTCCATATAGATTAACAACATTATTACTGCTTTTATCTACTAAACACATATCTCTGCATAGTGCTATTTAACACAGTTTACTTTCAAAGCTGAACAAAACATAAACCAATAGTTACCAGGTCATTAGATGATTGCTTTTTCTGCTGAACTAAAATAAATCTCCAGGGAGGCCAAATGAAATTCAGACAAGGCTTTTCGGGAACTAAGCCCTGAACTGTCAGCTTAAGGCAAAGTTTGTGGCCTGTTATGGGCACTGCACATTATGGTGGTGCACAGCTACAAATATTTAGCCTGCATAATGTGTAATCAACAGAGGGACCAATTTCATTCAGCAGCTATACACACATTGCTGAAAACTTTTCCTGAATATCTATACAGTCTCATATGCTGTTATCAATGTTTGCTGCAAGTGTGAAGCCTTTTGCATTAACCCAATTCAACTCTGGAGCTATTTAGCTTAAAAGGTCTAGTTACCTTATCACCAAGAAAAGGTTTCAACACATACCTTTGCACTGAGGTTAAGGATATATTTCTGTAGATAGAGACCACAGTCAGTGATTCAAACATCTTTGTTCTGATTATTTAGTATGATAAAAGGGCATTTCTTTGCTGAAAAGATTTTTAATCCATATGCCATGATTTGAGAGTCACTGAAAATTTCTCTGCTTTTGGCATGGGATAGCTATCTAAAGCTCTCTCTAAAGCTTCCATTAAGTTCCTAAGGAAAGATTTTGTGCAGTTAGGCTAACTTCAACTTCACACCTTTGTGAATATGTAACTACGGTTCCATCCTTTCTAGCAGCTGACCCTGCTAATGTGAACATGTTCATATGGTTAAGATTAATGAGTCAATTATTTTTACACAAGCAATCTGTCACGTAGGCTGTTTTCCTTGACTTGATTATTTTAATTAAAAAAAAGTGTTCAATTATCTTTTTTATTGATGTTCTCATGTTAATCAGGAACAATTACTAGCGAGACTTTTGTGGATGGTTGCTTCCAAGTTCCTTAACTGAAAATACAATACTTAAAATAGAACAGAGTTTTGGAAAAGCTAATTATTTTTTTTTAATTGAAGACTTCTTAGCCAATACTAGTTGTTTCTGTTGTGGAAAAGATGGATTGTCACTTAAACCATGGACATGTCTGAATCAATGTAAAATGAATTACTCTGTATTTACTCTGGAGCAAATATTAGCAGTTACACTTCACACTTACATCTCAACCATAAACTAGTTCTGTCAAGTTAAAATCTTGTTGACTCACTTAGGTGACAAATTCTGAACATACTAAGTACCCTTGGCTTCACTGAGTTACTGAGTATTACGTGTATTTCCAGCTTTCAGAAAGAGCTTGGGTTTTGAAATTTGTCGAATTTGAAATTAAACTTTGAACCATAGCCCCTTGGCAATAGATTGCTAATGGTTTGGACTCAAAATTGTCACTCAATTCAGGGATGCTGGGATCCTATTTATGAATAGTTAATCAAGTTAATAGGCTTATTTAATTGTTTTGTGTTTGACATAATTCAGTCACCAGGTGGCACTATTACACATAGTGTTTATCTGCAAAGTTAGCAGTTAAATTTTGTGAAAATATTTGTGAACTGTCTTATGCTCTTTTCTAAATTCTGAACAAATCACTAATAAGGCCTTCCTCAAAACTCTACTGTTGCCTTCATCTCTTTAAATTGGGATTCTGTTGGATGCTTCTTCTGCTTAAAGGTTGCAAAGATGTTGCCCAGACTAGCACAATAAAACATCTTCTGGTTTAGACAGTCTGCGTTGCAGCTCCTTTGAAAACCACATTCACTGAGTAAAGTGAGGACATGCAGTTAAAATACCCTACAGTTGGCCATGGTTGTCTCTGTGACTGTTCAGATACATCTGTGAACATTGTGGCTTTGTATATATGTTGTCAGACTTAACTTGAGATGTGCTCCTAAGCTGTATGTAACCCAGATCATATGGAAAGGAAGTGAACACTTTAGCTGTGTGTTGCTTAATTCCTCCTGTTGTTGGAATTATGGTCATTTAATAATGCATACTCAGTAGGTATTGCACGTCTTTCATCTTAAACTTGTAAGACTTTGTTACTATAAATTTCACAGTAAAGAATCCAGACTGTACTTTTAACTACAATATTACGAATGCAACTAAAATTTTCCATAGGGGGTAGTATGTTATTAATGGCAACATTCCCTCCAGAAAACAAAAGGAGGTTGAAAGTGAGACAAGTATTCAATGGTTTTGTAAAAAGCTCACACAGTAAAACTAGTACTCATTTTTCTTTTGATTGTATTTCACCTTATGATTCATCTTTAATTACACTTACACAAATAGCTAGAAATTTACACAGCTTCTACCACCTTAAACTATGGTTACGATGACAACTCCCACGCACATTTATGCTGTTGCTACATTAAGGAAAATGCAGCTCTCAAAATAAATGGTATATTACCATAGAACAGTTTGGGTTGGAAGAGCCCCTAAAGATCATCTAGTTATGACCTACCTGATGCTGGGCAGGGATGTCTTCCACTAGACCGGGTTACTCAGAGCCACTTCCAGCCTGGCCTTCTAGGATGGGGCACCCACAGCTTCTCTGGACAACATGTTCTAGTGCCTCACCACCCTCACAGTAAAGAGCATCTTTGTCATATCTAACCTAGAGCTACTCTCAGTTTGAAACTATTCCACCTTGTCCTGTTACTACAGGCTCTTGTAAATAATCCCTGTCCCCCTTTTGCGTAGGCTTCCTTTAGGCACTAGAAGACTGCAATTAAGTCATTCTGACACCTTCTCTTTTCCAGGCTGAGCAATTCCAAGTCTGTCAGCCTTTCCTCATAAGCGAGGTGCTCCAGCCCTTTGATCAGCATGTTGGCCTCCTGTGGACTTGCTCCAACAAATCCTTCTCCTTCCTGTGCTGGGGACCCCAGAGCTGGATGCAGCACTGCAGGTGGGGTCTCACCAGAGCAGAGGGGCAGAATCCCCTCCCTGGCCCTGCTGCGCACGCTGCTTTGGATGCAGCCCGGGACACATTTGGTTTTCTGGGCTGTGAGTGCCCATGGCTGGGTCATGTCCAGCCTCTCACCCACCAGCACCCCCAAGCCCCTCTCAGCAGGGCTGCTCTGATCTGTTCATCCTCAGCCTGTGCTGATACCAGGGATTGTCCTGGCCCCCTGTTGACCTCATGAGACTCCCGTGGACCCACTTCTCCCGTTTGTCCAGGTCCCTCTGAATGGCATCCCATCCTTCCACACAGCTTGGTGTCATGTGCAAATTTGCTGAGAGTGCCCTCAATCCTTCTCTGTGTCATTAATGACAATATTAAATAACTCTCGTCCGAGTATGGACAATAAGGACACCCCGTGTCCCTCTTGCCCATCAGGACTCTGAGCCATTGACCCCCATGCTCTGGATGTGACCATCCAACCACTTTCTTATCCATCTAACATTCCACCCATGAAATCCCTCTCTCTCAAACTGAAGACAGAAGGATGTTGTAGGGGACCGTGTCAAAGGCTTTAAAGAAGTCCAGATAAATGACATCTGTAGTCCTTCCCTTGCCCACTAATGCAGTCACCCCATCATAGAAGGCCACTGAATTGGTCAGGCAGGACCTGCCCTTGGTGCAGCTGTGCTGCCTGTCCTGAACCACCTCCCTGTCCTATGTGTGCTTTAGCACAGCTTTTGGGATGGTCTGCTCCATGATCTTCCCAGGCACAGAGGTGAGAGACATATTGTGGTTTTGTGCTGTACAAGACATAGAAGACATTCAGAGACTAGTAACAACTGGAATGAACAAAAGAGGCTAGCACTTGTTTCCATGCACACTGATGTAGGTCATACCTTATTAAAAACTTCTTTACTAACAGGATCTGTGTTCCATAGATTCTGTCGTTCCCTCTGGTTTAGTGCTTCTTCTTTTCTTCTCCACTCTTCCTCTCTCCATCTCAACTCGGCAGCTTCTGTCCTTGCTTGAGCAGATTCCTGATCACAGGATTCTGAATTATGCAGTGCTAAACTACCAAATTTTTGCTGGGCTTCTGCNATGGGAAGAAAGCTTGCCATTGAAGACTGAGGCTAAAGTGTTATTGAGTACCTCAGCCTTCTCTTCATCCATTGTTACCAGTTTTCC